>CM040916.1:42884403-43484403 GCA_023029165.1 Gobiocypris rarus | reverse complement strand
GGCTGAGCTGGTCTCCAGATGGTCAGTACCTGGTTTCAGCTCACGCCATGAATAATTCTGGGCCCACAGCTCAGATCATCGAACGTGACGGCTGGAAAACCAACATGGATTTTGTGGGTCATCGAAAAGCTGTTACTGTGGTGGTTAGTTTTGGCTCAAATCATTCATATTCCACAGAAAAGCATGCTTTGAAATCTCCATCATGGTTTTTATTGCAGTAAATGCTTTTTTGATGAAATCATGAAGCTAAGCTCTATCATTTGATTTGTATCTCTCTTTTAATGATTTATGAAATCCACTCCATCTCTCTGCAGAAGTTCAATCCTAAGATCTTTAAGAAAAAACAGAAGAATGGCAGCACACCCAAACCCAGCTGCCCGTACTGCTGCTGTGCTGTGGGTAGTAAGGACCGCTCACTCTCTGTATGGGTATGCAACTTCTCACTATCACCCCTTATTTTTAGCCATCATCAGCCACATTCTCTGTTTGGTTTTTGTGATTACGTGGAGGGCTTTTTTTACTTGCTATTATGCTTATTCAATTTCACTGTCTCTACTAAAAATATTTGTTTTTGTTTCCTTGTTCATATGTTCATGTAACATATCAGAGAATATACAATTTGTGCAAAATTAAGGGAAACTAATAAAATCCTAAAAAGGCATGGAAGAGTCATCAACATTTCAGTGTAGAATACACTACTGTTCAAAAGATTGTGGTCTGCATCGGGCGGTTCTTGGTCTCTACGTCGTGCATTAAAATAATTTAATGCACAGCTATCCATGGATTATCCTGCTTATACCATGATCCTTTGCCAGCACTGACAACTTAAATCCTTATTGATGTTTGCAGCGCAATAATTGACCAGAAGGGTACAATTTATGGTTATTTTCATCAGTTAAAGCTAGTTAGATCTAGCATTCTGCCTGCTTTTAATCAGTTACAGAGATAAAGTAGTACGTAAGATTACATTTATCTGAATAAATGAACTATATAATTGATTTGATTTAATGTCGAGAGAGAGAGAGAGAGAGAGAGCGAAAGAGAGGGAGATCAATTTGTCGTGTGTGTCTGTTCAGCGCCTCTCCATAACAACGAAGCTTTGAGTTTAATTACTTCAAAACAGCGATGTAACACACTTGTTGCTGAGAAATATAATGTTGCGATTCAGTAGCGAATACATTTTAGAACTAAAAGTTGTGGGCGGCAGCACTGATAACAAGTCTCTGTGCAAGTGACAGGCGAGTGACCTGTGTACTTCAATGAAAACAGCACATTAACATAGAACGGTGATTAAAATCACTAGGAACTACCTGTACATTAAATGTTTTTATTGCACACCATCCAGCCAATCGCGTATTCAAACAAACCATGGTATAAACAAAATTGTAGTTATGCTGTGCTCAAAAATATTGTTTAATGTTCAATATAAAACAGACAACTGACATGAGAAAGCAATAAATCACATCTTATCCATGTTAATGAGTTTTTGTCCTAACCAGCTGCGACCATGACAATACATTTTGTCAGTCCCGCTGGACTGTGGAGTGGCTCCCGCAGTGAAACCTCACTGGTCCAAAGCTCCACATAATATATTATTGTGATTCATTTTGTTTGTCTTGTTTCACACAGTATTTTGGTTTCAATAAGGACAGAAAATGTCACATCTTCCTGCAGTGTAAGAGTAGGATTTCTGAATGTTAAGAGAACACACCTTGAATCAGTTGTCCCGCTCTTGTTTTTTCAGCTCACCTCACTCAAGCGTCCCCTGGTTGTCATCCATGACCTCTTTGATAAATCTATTATGGATATTACGTGGTAAGAAAAACGCTTTTCTATTTTCCAAGCTTTGCAAAGCATCATAGACATTGTTGTGGGGTAAAAACTTATATCCACCTGACGATTGCTGATCTTGTATGAGACTGAGAGTGTTGTGAATGGATTGCATCTCTCAGGACACTGAATGGGCTTGGACTCCTGGTGTGCTCCATGGACGGGACTGTGGCCTTCCTGGACTTCTCGCAGGATGAACTGGGAGATCCCTTGAATGAAGAGGAAAAGGTGGAGAAAACACACAGACACAAGTTAACTAACAAAAGTAGTTTTTAAGGCAACAACAACTTTTCAATTATATAATATATTATTGAGGAGGGAAAAAAATATTTATATGGCACAAAAAAGTGAACACCATAGCTGCTTTCATTGGCCAAGGACCGCCAAGAGGCCGTCTGACTGACATGTAAAGCAACCAATCACAACTTGTTTTGTTCTGCGCCATGTTTAACGGTGTGAAAACGTAACGTCAATGTTTTTACAATAACAGACCCCCGTAAAGCTTTACATACTTCACATACTTTTGAAAATCCGGCGTTAGTTGATCCTTATAAGCGTGACTGTTTTCTTCTTCCCTGAGGGGGTTTGGTATCACTACATCTTTGTTTCCTGGTGGACTGTTAAAGAACACGACATGTATGTCTCCTGAAAATCCTGTAGAATTCCACCAATCCGATGACGACTTTAAAACTCCAGAAGTGTTTCCATTTTTGTGTGCCAAATGCATCAGACGTTCAGCCAACAATCCATGGGTGTTACGTCTGAGGCTGAGACTAGCATGTATTTAGTTAATTGATCAATTATTTACTTATTTAATTAATAAATTAATCATGTTTTGAACCATCTGATTGAACAAATTTGCTTAAGTAAAGTAAATGTCTACAGAGTTACACAGTGGCATTCTAGGAGAGTGTTTGCTAATTGCCTCGGTTCGCTCAATACAGTGTGACAAAAACAGCAATGAAGGGTTTAGCTGCATTACACCGCTCCGAGTTGGGAAAAAATGTCTTGTTATAGGAAAAGCCACACTTTTTTAAAATCAGCTAAACTACTGTCATGCTACTGAAGAATGTAAATGGCTTAATAGCTTCCATACTTTTAATTACTCTTCAACGCTCCACACATGCACGCACACAAACTAGCAACGTGTTGGAAAAGACTTGAGTCTCCAAAGTAAGATTTCTGTACATCTTTCTGTAGAATGCTATTCATCAGAACATCTATGGAAAGAGTCTGGCCATCACGATGGAGTCGCAGCTTGCCAGCACAATCATTGAGAACCCAGAAATGCTCAAGTATCAGCAGGAACGGCAGGGGAACCCGAACCTAATGGAGCCCAGGGAACCGGTCCTGAGAACCAGACGGCCAAACTCACCAATGTGCTCAACGGAGAGTCCCTAGAGGACATCAGGAAGGTAAGAAGAAAGAATATGCAACAAAACAGCAAATTATTAAAATAGTTTATGTACTAAAATAATATTTGGTAAATAATTTGCTTACTAATTTTTCCAACTACAGCAAAGGCTGAAGTGTAGGTTTCTGCTCTGTCAGAATTTTTAAATCCAAACTGTCTAGCATAATTTCTCTACAGATGCCAATAAGTTTGATATCTTTGCTTTGTCCCCCAAAGCTAGTGTGTTTTTCCTAAGGCCAGTATATGTTTTCAATTGTTTTTAATGGTAGTGCCACATTTTTAAAAATGCCAGCAGCGTGACGAGGTGCTGAGCGTCTATTTCACACGCTTGCTGTTTTCTCAAGAGTTGGAAAATTTACAACTTTGTGTAAAAAACACAGCACTCATCTCTGTCACTTATTACCCAGTCGTCCAATCACAGTGGAGGAGGCATGGGACAAAACTACACAGACCAACTGTCCACTCTTTTAATATGTGGTCCAGGCTTCTCTTCATCCCTAACAAGGGCCATAGCAAGAAACAAACTATCTGTGAAATCCGATATTAGTATTAGTTCCATATCATTGCAGCCAAAGCGTTTTAACTGGGGAAAAAACGCAATACTGAGCACTATCAAGCACCCGCAGCTAGCCATTTTCAGAAGAGTGCCTGGTGTTTTCAGCTGGCTAAAATGCTTTTTGTGCTTTTCATGGCCTTGGGTATCTAAATATATGAAATTCATATATTTTATAAGTGGTCTAAGAGTCCAAAAGTGTGCAAGTACTTTTTTGGGATTACTGTTAGGTGTAAATTAAATGGAGGAATCATACTGCCAACTCTTAATACATAAAATGAGTGATTTAGGGAGCTTGAATATTTACAATTTTGTCTCCAAAGAACGTGTTTGCAGAACCTCAGTTATTATACATAAAGCTTTCAAGTCATCAAGTAAATAGTTACAGTGACAGGATTGTATATTTCACTTTGTCTGCTTTAACAAATGGCATGTTTGTTTGGATTGGGCAGAACCTCTTAAAGAAGCAGGTGGAGACCAGAACCGCAGATGGGAGAAGAAGAATTACACCTCTCTGCATCGCACAGCTTGACACGGGGTACTGAACACGCACAACAACACTTCTAAAATTATCACTCACCTATACCACTGCATGCATTCGGTGACTGAATTTCTCTTTTACCCAGGGACTTCTCACCAGCATTGTTTAACAGCACGCCGATCTTGCCGGGGTCATCCGCTTCTACTCAGCTCACCCCTCAAATCTCTTCAGATTCCAGCACGGCCAACTCACTCGGCCTGCGACCCTCCCACGACCCCACCACCACCTCTCCCAACAAAACTGCAGAAGAAAACAAGGACGGGTAAGTGTAGTGTATTTAATGTAGCGGTCATGTCCAATTCCCCCTCTCTCTTGCTCCATACTTTGTATAAATCTAATTTATTTTATTGTAACTGGTCTTTTTTTCAGTGGAGCTGCACCTGTAAACTCAATCGCTATGAAATCAAATCTGCTGTTGACGTCTGCCTCCAAAATCGAGCCCATGAAAGCTCTGGATTCACGATTTACCGAAAGGTCAAAGGCCACACCAGGGGTCACTAGCGTACCCCTCACTATCGGCATTACCCCACTTGACAGGTATTAATGTCTCCATGATAACTGGTGTGTTCTTTTAAACTGAACTTAAAAACTGAAGCTGTTTTGTGGTCTTAGGGTTAAAGACAGCAGCTCTGTGAAGGAGCCGAAAGTAAAAGATGAAACCAGCAGCGACAGCGAGGACAAAAACATGGTGAAATCGCTCTCTATGGCCAAGAGGAAGGGAGAGATGGAGGGAGGAGAGGTGGTAGAGAAGAGGAAGAAGGGAAGGCCAAGGAAAGATGCCAAAATGATGGTGCCCATATCACAGCCCATCCCACAGGTGACATTTCCTTTTCGAGAGATGTTTAAACAGATGTTTTGAAAGCTACTGATTCAGGGGTCCGTTCTTCGTTCATCGCTAACTCAGTGAGCTGGATTTGATTGTTTTGTTTTTTTGGGTTCTTCGAAGCTCACTCTGAACTTGCTGTCATAGCAACAGGTCTTCAAGCTTAAACCTGCTTGGGAGCAGGCTTATTTAATGTAAACAGGATTAGATTGCATCTTTTTAAGCGCCGTTGATACTTAAAATCTGTCCCAACCACTGATTCTTTATTACAAGAGTTTTTTACTGAACCAAGGGCAATAATAATTTTAAATAAATTTGAAAATATTAATTAGATCAGTGGTGGTGACAGATACTATGAGAGTGGCTTGATGCAGTACATGAGATGCAGATCACTTGACCTTTAGGAAACTTTAGTAGATAGATATAGTATGTTATCTATTTACTAAGATATATCAGGTATATTAAATATAGTATTAAAAATAAATGAAATATATTAATATATTTAGTATATTAATGATGTCAAGTAACAAATTTGCTTTAAAGGTACACTTAAATGAATTGCTAATTACAACTTTGAAATAAAAATGTACAGCCTGTACAAATACTACAACCCCAAATCAGAAAAAAGTTGGGACAGTATGGAAAACGTGAATAAAAAAAGAAAGTAGTGATTTCTAAATTTACTTTGACTTGTAATTCATTGCAGACAATATGAACACAAAATATTTCATGTTTTGTCTGGTCAACTTCATGTCATTTGTAAATATGCATCCTTTCCTGTCATTCAGACCTGCAACACATTTCAAAAAAAGTTGGGACAGGAGCAATTTAGGGCTAGTAATGAGGTAAAATTGTTAAATAATGATGTGATTTGAAACAGGTGATCTCAACAGGTGATTTGTAATTATGATTTGGTACAAAAGCAGCATCCAAGAAAGGTCTGATCCTTTAGGAGCAAAGATTGGCCGAGGATCACCAGTTTGCCAACAAATACGTGAGAAAATTATTGAAATGTTTAAAAACAATGTTCCTCAAAGAAAGATAGGAAGAGATTTGGATATTTCACATTCAACAGTGCATAACATAATTAAAAGATTCAGGGAATCTGGAGGAATTTCAGGCGTAAAGGACAAGGGCGCAAGCCTAAGCTGAACAACCATGATCTCCGATCCCTCAGGCAGCACTGCATCAAGAATCGTCATTCTTTCGCATAAGCGATATCACCACATGGGCTCAGGACTACTTTGACAAACCTTTGTCAAGTACCACAATACGTAGTTACTTCCACAAATGCCAGTTAAAACTGTACTGTGCCAAAAGGAAGCCCTATGTTAACAGTGTCCAGAAGCGCCGTCGACTTCTCTGGGCTCGGAGGCATCTGTAATGGACCATCACACAGTGGAAACGTGTACTGTGGTCATATGAATCAGTATTTCAGGTATTTTTTGGGAGGAATGGACACCGTTTGCTCCGGACCAAAGAAGAAAAGGATCATCCATACTGTTACCAGCAACAAGTCCAAAAGCCAGGGTCTGTCATGGTATGGGGTTGTGTCAATGCCCTTGGCAAAGGTAACTTGCACTTCTGTGAAGGCACAAATATTGCTGAAAAGTACATAGAGATTTTGGAGCATAATATGCTGCCTTCAAGAAGACATCTTTTCCAGGGACCTCCATGCATATTTCAACAAGACAATGCAAAACCACATTCTGCACACATCACAAAGTCCTGGCTGCGGAGGAAGAGGGTACGGGTACTTGACTGGCCTGCCTGCAGTCCCGACCTGTCTCCAATAGAGAATGTGTGGCGCATTTTGAAGTGCAAAATGCGACAACGAAGACCCCGTACTGTTGCCCACCTTAAGACTTGTTTGCAGGAAGAATGAGACAAAATTACACCTGAAACACTTCATCACTTGGTATCTTCAGACCCTAAACGTCTTTTAAGTGTTGTGAAAAGGAATGGCAACATTACAAAGTGTTAAATGCTTTACTGTCCCAACTTTTTTTGAAATGGGTTGCAGGTCTGAATGACAGGAAAGGATGCATATTTACAAATGACATGAAGTTGACCAGACAAAACATGAAATATTTTTTGTCCATATTGTCTGCAATGAAATAAAAGTCAAAGTAAATTTAGAAATCACTTCTTTTTTCTTTCTTTTTTTGTGTTTTCCATACTGTCCCAACTTTTTCTGATTTGGGGTTGTAGAAATCGTTAATATAAATGATTAGGAATCATGTAAAAAAAAAAAATGCTTTTAGCATGATAAATAAAGCGCTTTGCTAAAATATTTTTAAAGTATATAAGGATAATATTTTTAACATAATGTATAATATAATGATTTATATGTAAATATATTTATTTACATACAGCATTTTTATACATATTATACACTACTCCAATAGTTTGGGGTAGGGAAGATTTTTTTGTTTTTAAAGGTCTCATGCTCAACAAGGCTACATATATTTTATTTTAATATGCTGATTTAACAGTAAAAAGTTATATATTTGGAAGTCTTATTACAGTTTACAATTTTCGATTTTAAAATAAAATGTATTCCTCTCATGTCAAAACAAAATTTTTGGCAGCCATTAGTTCAGTCTCCAGTGTCACATGATCCTTCAGAAATCATTCTAATACGCTGATTTGGTGCTCAACAAATACTACTTAGTTATTATAAAATATTGTGATAATGAATCATGATCTTTTATGAACCAAGTTCAGAAGAGTAGCATTTATTTTAAATATAAATCCAATCCTTGCTGAATAAGTATTACTTAAAAAATAATTCTTACTGACCAGTACAGTAGTGTACAAATGTACATGTTTATTTGTTTTGCTCATATTATATTTAAAATAAGAAAATCTTCACAAGTCACCTATGACTGCTATCTATAATCTATGTAGTACAGAGAAGAGACCTGAGGGTCTCTTATGTGAGTGGGCATCAATGATTAATTTTGTTTAATGTTTCCTAATTGATCTCTTCTCTTGTAGACTCCAGCCTCATCGGAGAAGGAGCCATCTCGATTAGCAAAACCTGTAGTGGTGTTAAAACTTTCCACCCCATCCATACAGAAATCATTCAGCACTCAGGTATGGCACAAGCACACACACAAGATATCAGTCCTGTGTTCACAATTAATGCTCACGATAGATCATATTGTGTAAACATCAAGCTCAAGTACTGCCTGTAAGAGTGATAATGAAATGCAAATGTAGACACCATGCCAATGCTAGATGAAAAATAACTATTAGAGGATTTCTTAAAGGTGCACTGTAAATTGTAGAGGCATCTAGTGGTGAGTTTGCGAATTGCAACCGCCCACCTCTCACCCCTCCCTTTCGAAGCACATTGAGAAGCTACGGTGGCTGACACAGGACAAAAATACCGTCGCCTGAGACAGCAGAGAGCAGCTAGCGCTCTGTAGAGCATTTTGTCTGTGTAGGGCTACTGTAGAAACATGGAAATGCAAAATGGTGACTTTACTGAAAGGGGACCCGTGGTGTATGAGTGAGAATGGCATAACGGTTATAATGTAAGGTCTTTATACACCACTGAAAACACAGTTATGTATATTATATAGCATTTCTGTCAATAGATCCTCATAAATATTACACACTGCACCTTTAAGAATCAGAATTCCTTTATACCTGCTGCAATCGTGTTTTTTAAATTACTTATTATAAAATGTGTTTATTTGGTGTGTTGTGTTGCTCTATGTATACTACTGTTTACATAAAGAATTGCCTTCAAAGTCAAATCAGCTAATGATAAAAGCAAAATTTACAGGGACTAAAATCCACAAAACGTTAATTTTGATTTAAACAAAAATTGAACCTGCATGTTTAGGTGGGCACAGACTCCATCACATATCTGGAGGTGGAGAACGAGGTCTCTGTGGTGTCTGGAGCTCGTCTCAGTCAGCTCAAATGGAGCAGAGAGGGCAGAGAGTGGGACACGCTGCTGCCCAGTCGCATCATCATAGCCACAGGGAGCAGGTGAGCATAGACACAGAGCGACATGCTTCAAAATCTGTAAACCACGCCTACCGGGGAGGAAAACAATCAAAACATCTCCTTAAGTTGTTTGCTGTACACCCTGTCACAACAAAAAACAGAACAATGTCTAAAAGCTGCTATAAGTCAGAAATGACAAGGAGGCCACTTCACACAATATAAAGTCAATGGAGATGGCTGGTGTGGGCATGGCCTAAATGTGCCCTCTCTCTATGTAGCACATGTTAAACCCAATTTTGACATTTCAACTAAAACTACCTTCTCTTTCTCTTTTCATAGCGATGTTGTTGCCGTAGCATGCGAGGACCGCACACTTTCTGTCTTCACTGCATGTGGACGGAGACTGATTCCATCCATCATGCTGCCCGCCCCCATGTCAGCACTTCATTGCGCAGGCCACTTCGTCATGGCGCTGACGGCATCAGCCACCCTGTCTGTCTGGTACTGACCCATCGTCTCCGTTTCTCAATAGAAAAGTCAAGTCATTTGTTTGTTGAAACATGGCTGTATTTATAATGACAGTCAGCTTCTTTTTTTTTTAAAGTCGGTGATTTAAAGGGATAGTTCACCCAAAAATAAAAACTGTCATCATTTACTCACCCTCAAGTTGTTCCAAACCTGTATGAATTTCTTTCTTCTGCTAAACACAAAAGAAGATATTTTGAAGACTTTTCAAAATATCATCTTTTGTGTTCAGCAGTAGAAAATAAGTCTTACAGGTTTGGAACAGGTTTTAATTTTTGGGTGAACTTTCCCTTTAACTAAAATCTGAAAGACATGCACATAATGTTAAATGGCTGGTATTGTCTTTTTTTTTGTCTCTGCAGGGATGTTCAGAAACAGACAGCTTTGGTCAAAAATGAATCTCTGAATCCAATCTTATCAGGTGTGATTTTGTTTTCTTTCTTAAGTAAATTAGTTCTTCCTCCTTTTAATCTCTCTCTATGTGGAATGTATTGACCCTTTGCTAAGCGCCACCCTCTTTCCCATAAATGTTCAAAAATCAATTAGATATTGTTAAATAGGCTGAAAAAAACATGATCTACTATTTGTTAAATGTGATTAAAAAAAAAGAAAAACTGTATAAGATCCAAGGCAAATGCTTTTCACAGTCAACTGAAAAGAGAGCGCGATCACAGGTGGTAACTTTCCTGTAAGTGACACTTTCAATATGATGCTGAGAACTCTTCATTTAGACATTATCTAAGATCAAATGTAGTTGTTCCTACTCATGTTCTAAAGCAGCATTTTACCATATTTAAGATCATTTCTGTACAATTGAATTTACAACCATCAAAATATACTACTGATTAAAACTTTTATTCAGTAAGACCACATTAAATTGATAAAAAAAATTACAGTGAAGACATTTTATTTATAAAAATGTTTCAATTTCAAATAAATGCTGTTCTTTTGAACTTTCTATTCATCAAATTCTGATTTAAAATTTTTATCTCACTTTCCACAAAAAAATGATGCAAATGTTGCACCGAATCATCATAATAGAATGATTTTTGAAGGATCTTGTGACACTGCAATATATTTCACAATATGCAAATAAATGCAGCATTTGCAAGCCTTTAAAACATTTAAAAAATCTTACCTACCACAAGCTTTTGAATGTTAGTGTAGCACAGAAGTGCTGAATTACAGAGAAAACGTTTGCCTGTGAAAATGACAGGCAGCAACAATTTGACAAATGAATTCTTTATCTTAAATCAATTGAAATATTATACCTTATCTCTCTCTCTCTCTCTCCAGGCACGGATGCCACAGTAAGTCAGTCTCTTTTAACCCAGCAAGGTGTAGCTGTGGTGGCTTTGTCAAATGGAAAAACATACTGCTTCAACTCATCGCTGGAGACCTGGTGAGTGATACACAAACCATGAATTAAGGGTGCTTTCACACTAGCACTTTTGGTGGGCACCCGGATACGATTGACGACAGAGTTTGGGTCGTTTGGATGATGTGAATGCTGTCTTCCGAACTCGGGTGAGCACCCGCGAACCATACAAAAGTCAGCTTAAAAAGGGTGGTCTGGGGTTTGGTTCCTGTGAACTCCAGTACGGTTCGCTGCTTACTGTGAACGCAATCGTATTAAATCGCAGAAATGAACCGCTATTAATGACATATGATTTGATAAAAATGTGTTGTGTGTTTTTTTTCAAGCGTGACTGAAATACTGTAAGCAGAGAGCTGTAGATCTCATTTCTGCTCGTCATCCACGTTCTTTAGAGTATTTGCAGTAAGTTACATTCGCGGCAGATAGACGCAAGTGCCATTACATACTGAAGCTTTGGTAACAAAACCAACGGTTCAAAAACAAAAATATAAAAGTGAGGTGAGCAACGCTATTCATTTTGCCAGCTTCTCGCTCGCTGTCGTTACCAAGCAACGGGATAAACAGCTGCTGCTTTGATGACGCAAACGCACCCTGGTTTGGACCCAAATAATATAATATAAACACAGTCCAGCGGGGGCAGGGGGAGCAATCGAACTCTGGTTCGGTCCAGGCAATCGAACCAAGTGTGAAAGCACTCTGAGTTTAACTAACATGTAACAACCAGAATGTTGTTCATAATTCAATTGTGTTGTGGACTACTGTCTAATTATTTTTGGGGCCGCTGTGTTTGTTCTGTCTGTGATATTTTGTGTCTTTTCTCTTCATATCTAACAGGAATTTGATAGCAGATAAGCAGGACTCTCTGGTACAGTGTGCAGACTTCCGCAATTGCTTGTCCTCTCAGGATGCTTTGGGCTCCATGGGGCCACTGGCCCTCACACAGGGCCGTAATCTGAGGTAATAGTGATCGCTGTGCTCTGCTCAAGCATCTTAATGATTGGATGACAATTAGCCTTGTATAGTAACCGTCTCACTTTTGTCTCTCTCAGTGCGGGGCGGTTGGCATCTCGCTTGTCATCGACTCCTCACCTCTTCCAGCAGGGAATAACTCTGGCCTTCTTGGAGAACCAGCTCTCCTCCGCCCTTATCCTCCTCTCAGCAAGCGAGTACAGACACTGGCTTCTCATCTACGCACGTTTCCTCGTAAACGAGGGTGAGTGAGAAGATGGTCAGCTGGTAAAAACAAAAGACAATAGGCTACTGACAGCATTTTGTCTTTGGCATTGAGAAATAACTGTATGTGTTTTTTTGCAGGTTATGAGCAGAGGTTAAGGGAACTATGTCAGGATTTACTAGGACCAGTTCACAAATCCAGTAGCACCTCCTGGGAGCCAACAGTCCTGGTATTGTTTTTTCTTGTACTTAAAGAGGTCCTATTATGCTTTTTTTTTCTATATCAGTAAGCATTGTTTCTGAATTCTCTGAAACGTGAGTTTTATTCCGGGAACGTACACATCACAATATTCCTTATTTAAATAATTCCAGACCCGGGTATACGCAAAAAAAAAGGGCTTGGTTGAGTTGCGTTAGTAGTGTGTTGACACTTGTTTATGGTAAGGGTCGTGACATTTACGAAACATGCTCGAAGTGGTTGACCAGTCACAACACCCTGGTCCAGCTGACCAATCAGAGCACATTGTGCTTTTCAGAAGGAGGGGCTTCATAGAGACTAGAAATTAACAGCATGTTACTGACAGACTGGGTAGAGAGGTGCTGCGACAATGTAAAATATGTGGAATTATTTTTGTGAACATTCAAGCATGTTTACAGAATTAACAAACCTTCACTATCTTCTATTTCAGGGTCTGAGAAAGAGGGATCTGCTGACAGAGGTGCTGCCCGTGATTGGTCAAAATTTGCGGTTCCAGAGACTCTTCACAGAGTATCAGGATCAGCTTGAATTGCTGCGCATCAAATAGCACTTCACTTTTGACCTTTTGATGTTCCACCCCGATCCTCTTCCTGGCCTGTATATGTGCTAACAATCTGCCTTAGCTTTCACTGACAGCACTGTCTATAATGCAGACATGGACACTAATAAAAATGGACAAAAATAATGATGCTTTTTTAAGAATTAATTTGTTAAATACATTTATTAATTATGTTTGTAAACTTTGTGCCTGTGGTAAGAAAGAGGAAAGGATGGGATAGCTCGCATTTTGGGAAATTTTTGATCAAGCACAAAGTTTGCATGGCAGTCATCTTAAAACTGGACGTTTTTACTTCTCAACTAAAAGTTGATAGTGGTGAACCAACTCTCCCTCCCTCCTTTCTTTTTGTCTTTCTCCTTCAGTTCCTATTTGTACAGCCACTTGTCATTTATTTGTAAATGTTTGTAAAAGGCAATTTTTTTTCTCCGTTTTCTATAAAATTAAGAAAATGGTAAACCTTCAATTAATAAGGAATAAACAATTTACCAGTTCTAAAATCTGTTGCTCTGTTCTTTTTCTCTCTCATATGAAACTTTAGCGTATTTGCTGGTGGTACAAAATGACTAAAATCAAGAAATTTTACTGGTGCTTCTTAAGTACCTTGTTTTGGGCAGGTGGTGGTAGTAGAGGCCTGATTGTTTCAAAATGAACACACTAAAATTAGAGAAAAGAAAATATGGGTTGGAAACTTTCTAGAATCTGTAAAATTTAAGTTGGTAGAAATATCATTTGAATCCTGAATGTACACTACCGTTCAACATATTGTTAAAACTACAATAGTAACTTTTCTATTTTAATGTTTGAATAATTTCTGTGAAGGCAAAGCTGAATTTTCAGCAGCCTCCAGTGTCACATGGTCAGACATAAAACTAAGATGATTTGGTGATCAAGAAAAAAATCTTTAATAAATGTTGAAAACAGTTACAGGGTTGCCAACTCTCAAGCATTTGGCGTGACACACTTGAATTAACCTTGTCATAGTGAAATAACAAGAGTTCAGCACATGGAAATCACATATACGTAGTGAGTTTCAAACACCATTGCCTCCTCCTTCATATGTCAATCTTGTTTGTGAAAAACACCACAGAAAAGCGTCACGCGAGGACAGCGAAAATGGCAAATCATGGACACAAATGTTATGGGGAGGGGAGAGGACTTTCGGTGCTTGCGGTTGCCAGAGTTCAGTAATTTTAATCCCGGTGTTTTACCTAAACGAGCTCTCTCTCGCGCGCGCGCATGCGGTGATCTGAAAACACCAATAAACAAGTAAGCTGCATTTGAGCGATCTCCATTTGAGATGTTCTGCTTAAAGTGTCATTCAGTCGATCTGTGTTCTGTCAGGACAGGAGTCAGGACTCATGAGCTGGTTGTGCTGTTTGTGATTTGTGTTAGCTAGCTGAAGTTGAACAACTGCACTTGTGTGAAATAACCCAATCAGAGCAGAGCTCATCATTAATATTCATGGCCCTTCCAAATAAGGGAGCATAAAAACCGAGCATTACATCCTAGGCACAATTTGGACCCGTTAAACTGTATCTGGACAATTTTTGCCCTTAAATAAGCCACTCAATGTAGATATCAGAGAACACTTTAAAATATTGTTTAAAATCATTCTAGGGCACCTTTAAGCAGATACAAAACAGTTTCACTTTACAGATTTGCAGCAAGTTTGAACAGTACAGCATAGTGCGCATTGATTATTAAGTCAACCATATTTACAGGATCGTTTTATCACGGAGAGTGATAGAGATGCAACATTGTTATCATTAATGTTATTATTATTTAGCCCTCAGGTATTCCTTATTAACTGGTCACACTCACTGATGGTCAAATGTGACCATACACCGTAACTATTTTTCAATTAAATAAATGTTCTATATTTTAGTTCAATAATATTTATTGAATATTTTGAGGAGATCTTTTGGTACTAAATACTATTTGTGCAATAATTATTGTCAATTAATGACCACTTAAAATATTTTTCTTCTAATATTTTTATTATTTATACTACAATTAGTAGTAATTAAGGTTAAAATAGGGAATTTCAATTCAAAGAGGCAAATTACAGTCATTTTGTGGCTAAAAAATAATAATGTTCATTTGTAATTCCATTACCCAGTTGGTGCCTTTTTGGCTCTTTAATAAATATACACGAATCTAATCTAGTTGCTCAAAAAAGTATTGCAGTGTTGCATTTTAATAAATAGATATGATCAAACACTAGATTTCTTTAAATGTGAAATTTTAAAACGTTAATAACTTGCATCCTAATATTTTTAATGAATGATACTTAGCACACGCAAGTGAATATTAATGAATGCGATTTACACATATAATTTGACCCAATAAACATTTAAAATAGTGCTATGACAAACACATTTTCCTTATATGTACAGTAGGCTATATACTACGGATTGATACTGAATCCATACATGTGGATTGATCACCCATTTTTGCCCAAACGGGGAGAGTCTGGTGGCAAAAAAGGAACGCGACTAATAATGAGAATCAACACTGACTTGGCTTTTTGGAGAAGTGCGAGAAATGAGATGGAGTTTTTATTACTCAAAAGGTGAGTAAGGTATTTTATTGAACGGATAAACTGCCATATGTAGCTCCCTAACAGAGTTCATTGTTAAGCATTATCTAGTGTGAAAGACCATTTTAGCAATAAACAAGTCGAAGAAGACAGCAAGATATTGTGGAAGAACTCATAAGCTTCCTTCGGATACTAATATTAGGAATGTGTGATACTTCATTTATTTTTTTAATGAAGTTCTAGTTCACGTGGGGAAGACATGTACGTGCACGTTTGTAAACAAGTCTCAGGTGCTGGATTTGCAGACACAGTGTTGTGCCTTCTGTATTGATTCGACAGGAATGGTGCAACAAACTTATGTGAATAAATGTATTTTTTATATGTAGGCTAATAGTAGTCCCGGGGCTATGTGTTTTCCAGACGGCTATCAAAATGTAAGCCCATCAGAAGGCCGATGAATCTCAAATAGGCTAGTGAAATAATATTCCTTTTTTGATCTCTGTGTGTGTGTGTGTGTGTGTGTGTGTGTGTGTGTGTGTGTGTGTGTGTGTGTGTGTGTGTGTGTGTGTGTGTGTGTGTGTGTGTGTGTGTGTGTGTGTGTGTGTGTGTGTGTGTGTGTGTGTGTGTGTTGTGCTTATCGACCGATCGGGCGGGCCATGTAATACAGAAATAATATTCCAATCTCTATTCAATCTCGGGTGGATGAGAAATAAATAATTGTGTTTGTTTAATAAAGACGTTTACGAGGCCTGTGATCGAGAGAATAATTCCGGTTGCCGCTTTCAAAACGATCCTTCCTTAATGTGAAATGAACTGACAGGGGAGCTGAAGCTCATTAAATATGCAAATCTTATCCAATCCTAGCCTTGGGCGTTTATTCCAAGTCTCCAGTGCGGCACGCCCATCAAAACCCAGCTTTCAGGAGAAAGCAAGTATGTCTCTGCAGGTTAGTAATAGAGTAACCTCATCAGTGGGTGTGGCCATAAACAGAGGGATGGTTTCAACTGTGTTACCTGATTTGTCCACGTCACAGGGGGTTTAGGGGTGGGGTTGGGTTGGGTGAAGGGGATCATTTTCATTGCGTGATGTATAAACACCCATCAGTTTGAATACATCCACTGATTTAGAAACACCCACCCTTGTTCCGCAGAGACCAAAGCGTCAAAACCAGTGTAGAAAATAGTCTATTAATTATTCATTATGATGTTTTTGAATGTAAAAACCACACGAACGTCATTAGTTGACCTCAGACAACAGCATAAATAAATAAAAAAAGCCAGTTCATGACACCTTTAAAAGCAGTAGGACAAATATTCCTCCGCACAGTTACGCAGAGCCGAAGCACAACCAAAACAATGTTCTTTCGCAAAATGCATGCAGTTTTGTTTTTTAACCGAGCCAGCATAGTGTGTACCTTTAACATTTTTGTGGAAACTATGATCAATTTTTTTTCATGAACATAAAGTTTAAATTAACAGCATTTATTTGAAATATAATTGTTTTGTAACAATGTAAAAGTGTTTACTGTCATTTTCGATCAATTTAATGCATCCTTGATGGGAGAAAAGTACACTTTTCTTTAAAAAAATAAATCATACTTAACCTGAACTTTTGAACTGTACTGTACAAATCCAAAGAAAACATCTCTCTGACAACTTGGTGTATGGCTGCTGGATACATTAGCCTGCAATTTTTCCTCACATAAGTGACTCGCCTAATAATACCTTTTTTTTTATATGTATTACAATTATTAGGAAATGATTATTCTGACTAATGGAATACGGTAGCATCTTTGTAAGGACACATCAAAATCCTATTGAATCTTGCTTCTCTTTTGAACTAGAATAATAAACATTAATTTATGTTAATTGCCATGTTTCAAAGTTTGTTTGCTTTTTTTGTATATCAAACCCACACTCGTGACCTTCATAAATGCCACAGTATTCACAACATGTGCATTCAGAATATTCACGTTAACGCAAATGCTTTCAATTCTCAAAATGTGCATAAACATAAATGTAACACTCATCAAGCGTAAACAACTTTCTTTTCAAGTGGCCAAGATGTATGACCCTACTGGATGGCTTAGCACTGTGCAAACGAGGGAAATGTCTGTTAAAAGCAGGAACAGCTGCATTTGAACACTAGAGGATAAACACCTGAGATCCACATTAATACACACAAATTCATAAGGAGACCTCTAGCATGGACAATTTACCTCTTATATAAATCAGACGTGTCTGTGTTCACTGTTCAAAAGCCTTAATTTCTAATTCACATTTCTCTGCTTACCATATCAGTCCAGAGGCCTTGCCTAAGGGCTTTAAGTGTCAGCTCTCTGGGGCTGAAATGCTTTTTTCAGTGCTGTAGTTCGGAGCGATGCCATTTTATTTCTGAATTAAACACAGCTGTGATGTCTCCAGTCCTGTTGATCTGAACATTTATATAAATGTTAGAAAATGCCAAAATGCCATTTTAGTGTGTTGCAGAACTTGTTGTTATGTATTTACTATTTACAGATTTTTAGATGAAGTAGCTCACACACATGGACAAATACATAGGTTACTACCACGCAAGAGATTGATTAAAAATGCTTTTTGTTTAGCAAGGATGCATTACATTTTTAAAAAGACATTACAAAGACATTTATAATGTCACAAAATATATTTATTTCAAATAAATGCTGTTTTTAAAAAAATGTTCTATTGAAGAATCATGTGACTGAAGACTGGAGTACTGACGCTAAAATTCAGCCTGGCCATCACAAGAATAAATTACATTTTAAAATATATTATTTTAAATTGTAAAATATTTCCCAGTATTACTGTTTTTACTGTATTTTTGATCAAATAAATGATGCCTTTGTGAGCATAAGAGACTTAGTTGAAAACAATAAAACATCTTGCCGACCCCAAACATTTGAACGATAGTGTACAATGGCCTCCAAAATGTAAGCATCACTTAAAGGGGACACTAAAGCTTTTTTTGCACTTAGTTAGGTTTCTGTCTTGTCTGCCAACTCAGAAAAGCTGAAAAGAAAACACACAGCCAGTTTGTTATTCTGAAACTGTAAGAGTGAACAGCAGTCTTCATGTAACGTTACTCCCGATATCAGAGCTGCTGAAGACACAGTGGACTAGTTTTATTTTTGAAGAGAATGCGCCCCGCATCTCCATATACCTAAATTAGTTTGTCTACGCAAAGCAATTTACACCAGACTTCTTTGTGAACGAGGCTAAAAAACAAAGGGACAATACAAAACACAAGTTTTGCTAATAAAAGTTGTTACTTGCTAGATTAGTACCAACTGTTCGTGATCCAGCTCATAGAAAGATACTGGTCATGGCAGTAATAAAAGGGAGAGCTAGCCCTTTATTACAGTTTATCAGAGTTCTTTTGTGGATATTAAGTTTACCAGATTATGAAATACCCCCGAAAAGGCATAGGGTCGGTATATATTTGTTCACTGTTAGTTGTAACGAGTGTTTTTGTGTAATTTGTGATTTTGTGTATGGTTATGATAATGCAAGAGCGAGAGAGAGTTTATGGATAAGACTTTAATGTCCACTTCTTGTACTGTTTTATTCAGCTCTTACGGTGATTTTCTGGATTGAAAACGATCACTTCATCTTTTGTGTGATGTACAATAAACCTCATAAAAACTTAATCAGTAAATTTTTGGCCATTATTCAGATGGAATCTGCTACAACAGGCTTGAACTAATAGTGGATAAAAGCAAAATTACATAATTTATAGCCGTAATTAAACTACACTGTACCTGTTCACTCTCATGCAACATTTTTAGAGCGTGAGATTCTGTTTTGTTGCTGGAGCATGACCAAGATTGTAGTGGCTTTGAGCGTGAGCTCTTGAAGCTCCACCCTCTGTGCCGGGAGCATCAAGCCATTTGCATTTAAAGGGACACACAAAAACTACATGTTTTTGCTCACCCCCCAAAAGTGGCAATTTTAACATGCTATAAACATGATCTGTGGGGTATTTTGAGCTAAAACTCACACACATACACACTCTGGGGACAACAGAAACTTAAAAATGTATGGCTGTCATTGCATCAGATGACATAATATCATCCAAAGCAGCTTATCAGTGAACAAGATGTTGGCTTGACAATATGAAATCTAAAAACAAAGCAATTCAGCTCTGAAAGCCATAATATAACAGTATAGAGGAGAAGAATATAGAGGCTACTGTGCATTTAGATTGAGGGAGACAGGAGAGGAGAGAGAAAGAGAGAGAGACAGGGGGATGAGTGGAAGTGACACATGTGCTGCCTACTTCTCACAAGGTCTGGCTCTGAGCTAATCACAATTTAAAAGCCATCCCCTCAAAAACCGCACAGCCTGAAACCTCACACACAGCACATTTCATGATTTACACACTCAAACTTTCACCTCTCTGACCAGAGCGAAGACTAATAGCTCACTAGTCTGGATGAATCTGTGTGTGAAGAGGGAAAATAAGGCAGACAGGGAAAGACGTGTATTCGATGCTCGTTAGTCATTTCTGATTATGTTTGTTTGGCCCCACTTTATATTAGGTGGCCTTAACTACTATGTACTTACATAAAAATATAAGTACAATGTACTTACTGTGTTCATATTGTGTTGCAAAACACCTTTGCTGATATTGAGGTGGGATACGGGTAGGGTTAGGGACAGGTGTGGTGGGATGGGTTAGTTTAAGGGTAGGGTTAGGTGGAAGGAAAGTGTCAACTGTGTAATTACAAATGTAACTACAGAAATTAATTACAGATGTAATTACATGCAGGTATTTTTTAAAATGTAAGTACAATGTAAAAACATGTATGTACACAATAAGTGCAATGTATCAAATTATTCATTAAAATGTTAGTACATAGTAGTTAAGGACACCTAATATAAAGTGGGTCCGTTTGTTTTACTCATCCACCTCATGTCGTTCTTGACTTTCATGTGTGGAACATGAAAAATGTTTTGCAGAATTTCTGTTTTTTGGGAACTGCTGCTGTTGACCTCTAAAAATGACAAAGTACTATGAAAGTACCATAAAAGTAGTATGACTCCTGGTTATATTATCGTTCTTGATTAAATTATAAAGAACCATCTGTATGCCAAAAAGGTTCTATATGAGGAGAAATGTCTTAAATGATTGCATAATTATTTCATGTTCAACTGGTTATTTGTTGCATAAATTGTGAGCTGTTTAAATCATAAAATTGAATTAAAATTAACTAAAAATATATTAAAACTAAAGCTAAAAAGAGTCTATATATGAAGCACCCAGAAGGTTCTATATAGAACTTTGTTCACACTTTAGATTAGGGTCTAACTCTCGCTATTAATTATCTATTTAGTATCACTTTTGCCTCAAAACTCATAATTTCTGTTTATGAATAGTTAGTGAAGGTAGTTGTTAAGTTCAGGTATTAGGATTAAGGATTGTAGAATAGTCATGCAGAATAAGGCATTAATATGTGCTTTATAAGTACTAATAAACAGCCAATATCCTAGTATCATGCTTGCTAATTTTCCAAGTCTTTTGGAGTTATACAATAGCTCTGTGTAAGGAACAAATCAATAATCAATATTTATAAGAAAATCTTCTGCCAAATCTTATTTTCAGTTGCACGTTCAAACTTGACACATCAAGGTGTGATTTTTTCCGGCTATGTCTGTTGAGCACAAGGTGACGTCTTTTCTTCGATATAATGATGTATATCCAAGTGAAACGGCAAGACTTGATTTTGTCCACTGGGAATTGATTGGATCATTTTAGAAATGCGGTGATCTCATGTTTCAAAACTTTGAAAAACTAAGGGTACGTTTATACTACAACAATAGCCTATGCATAAAATGTCTGGTATAGACGGCACCATTGTCAAAACGATCCCCATTCACATGGATCCGCTAAAATGACTAAAAATGCTGTATTCTGCTGCTAGGCCATTAAGTGCCAATGAAACACTTTAGACTGAACATGTGCATGGTGTCATTGTTTGCACAAATTTGCGTTTTTGCAGAGACTGTTTTAAAAAACATGCACTTTGGCTACTTTTACATTAATACAGATACATTTGAAAACAGCAAAATTTACCTCACTTACAAGATCACTTGATACAGACGGAACAATACACGATTAATTAATCACACACTTCTTCTGGCAGGATCACCATATTTGGCCAAATATCTCAGTCACTGATGCGTCCAGTTCGCACTCACTCACCATTATACACTATATTGACAAAAGTTTTGGGACACCTACCTTTACATCCATATTTGCACTTTAATGATATCCCATTCTTTATCCGTAGGGTTTAATATGGAGTTGACCAACCCTTTGCAGTTTCTTCTGGGAAAGCTTTCCACAAGATTTAGGACTGTGTTTATGGGAATTTTTGAGCATTCTTCTAGAAGCGCATTTGTGAGGTTGGACGCTGATGTTGCACGAGAAGGCCTGGCTCACAGTCTTTGCTCTAATTCATCCCAAAGGTGTTCTATCGGCTTGAGGCAGGCCAGGCAAGTTCCTCCACATTAAACTCAGTCATCCATGTTTTTATAGAAAGTTGGCAACTTCTATGCAGTGCGCCCTAGGGGTGCGAGGACACAGCTCTGTAATTTTATGTGGCCTACCTCTTTGGCTGAGTTGCTGTTGTTCCCAATTGCATCCACTTTGTTATAATACCACTAACAGTTGGCTGTAGAATATTTAGTAGTGAGGACATTTCACAAATTGATTTATTGCACAGGTGGCAACCTATCAACGCTTGAATTCACTGAGCTCCTGAGAGAGACCCATTCTTTCTTAGTAGAATCTTTGTAGAATGAGTCTACATGCCTAGGTGCTTGATTTTATACACCTGTGGCCATGGAAGTGATTGGAACACCTGAATTCAATGATTTGGAGGAGTGATCCCAATATGTTTGGCAATATAGTGAATGTTTGGTCTAAAACACAACTGCTCAATGTTTTACAGGACAGCAAATACGATTACATTTTCTGTCATCTTTACAGGACTATGATATGAAGAGTGTGCAAAGTAACATTTTAGCAAAGTAACATATTGAGTGAAAGTGAATAGTACATAACAGGCACATTGCCGGTATAAACATGAATATGTATTGGTTCAATGTGCGTCACATGACTAAACGTGCTTCATCGTTTTCAATTACCTCTATTTTCTCAGTCCACACAACACGAAAACGCGTTTTCAGATTTATCCACTTTGTATGTTTCAAGAAGATTTGTTTTCGTTCATAAAAACGCTATCTGAGTGGGGATGGAAGGAAGAATTTTTTTTCACAAGGAAAACGTATTAGTGTAGACAAGGCCTTTGGAACCCGTTTTCTAAAATGTGCACGTTTTTAGTTGAAAACAGTGTTATTTAAACAGCCCCTTATACTTCATTTGTGATAAAAGCCTACCAAAAAGTGAGTTAAAAAGTTTATTTGGGTTTGTATAAATTATGAATGAACAGGTGACATTTGGACCATGCTGCCTTTAGCAGAAACAGACAGTGGAGGTCAATGAGTGGTCCATCTGTCAGAGAGGAAACCTCACGGGAGATCTCACCACAGAGAGGCTGTCGAGGGCCGAGTCTCTTACCATCTCAACCAGCCGACAGCTTTGATGGATATGACAGCTGCGCACTGTGGTGAAGCTAGACAGGGTTTCACTTAAATCTATTTGAACACTCGCAGGAAAATTAGTTTTGAAGTTATGAATTCCACTCTCATTCTTCATCATTTAGACTGCAACTGTAAAACTAGTTTATCTTCAAGTGAGGAACAGAAAACAGTACAGTACAGTTTTTTTTAAACAAAGAACCCAAAGAATAATGGAAGCAGTAGATTGGAAGTTTACAATGCATTCATGTAATCATACTTTAACCTGAGATTAAATTGTTTCACGCTGCTGAAAATTACTTTTATTACCATTTAAATTAGTCAGATAAAACCCTCACCAACTGAACTCAGTGTTTCCGTCAGAGCGGTTACTGAATCAACACCACATTATTACTCAGTAATAAAATATTTTAATGAAATACATAAAAAGGATGTTAATATAGGCCTATGTATAGTAGGCTAAACAGTATATCTGTGTTACTGTTTTCTAAAACATTGGGAAATTATTTTCCGTAATCAACATAAAGTTGAAATGCTAACCTGGATAGACAGACAGACAAGTAGACCAGTGTAAGGTGAACCGTCTCTGGGTCAGTTTCTAATCTCTCTGAAGAAGCAGTGGGCAGCATAGCCACATGATGGCAGTCCATCTACACCTCTCACTCCTCATATTACATCCTCTTTTTTCTGTCCCTCGAGAGAGCTGTGGGAGAGGGACAATGCCATTGCTCTCAAGGTTGAAGCTTGGAGAGAAGCAACCTCAGTGTCAGGACTGCCTTTAATACAATATAAATCCTGGTGTTGAAAAGGCTTAGAGTAAAATATATTAACGCCGTCCCTCACACTGGCACACACAATGACACTGTGGCCTCTGGCCCTGCTATCCTCCTTGACTTACTGACAAGAATTACAGCTTCCTAGAATTAGGACTTCACACATTCAATGTTTATTCATCACAAAAATAGTGCAGAGCCACACTTATTAAATTTTATATGATCTCAACTATCAATTATATATATATATATATATATATATATATATATATATATATATACACAAACACTCACCTAAAGGATTATGAGGAACACCATACTAATACTGTGTTTGACCCCTTTGCCTTCAGAACTGCCTTAATTTTACGTGGTATTGATTCAACAAGGTGCTGAAAGCATTCTTTAGAAATGTTGGCCCATATTGATAGGATAGCATCTTGCAGTTGATGGAGATTTGTGGGATGCACATCCAAGGCACGAAGCCCCGTTCCACCACATCCCAAAGATGCTCTATTGGGTTGAGATCTGGTGACTGTGGGGCCATTTTAGTACAGTGAACTCATTGTCATGTTCAAGAAAACAATTTGAATTGATTCAAGCTTTGTGACATGGTGTATTATCCTGCTGGAGGTAGCCATCAGAAGATGGGTACATGGTGGTCATAAAGGGATGGACATGGTCGGAAACAATGCTCAGGTAGGCTGTGGCATTTAAACGATGCCCAATTGGCACTAAGGGGCCAAAGTGTGCCAAGAAAACATCCCCACACCATTACACCACCACCACCAGCCTGCACAGTGGTAACAAGGCATGATGGATCCATGTTGTCATTCTGTTTACACCAAATTCTGACTCTACCATCTGAATGTCTCAACAGAAATCGAGACTCCTCAGACAAGGCAACATTTTCCAGTCTTCAACTGTCCAATTTTTGTGAGCTTGTGCAAATTGTAGCCTCTTTTTCATACTTGTAGTGGAGATGAGTGGTACCTGGTGGGGTCTTCTGCTGTTGTAGCCCATCAGCCTCAAGGTTGTGTGTACAAATGCTTTGCCCGCATACCTTGGTTGTAACGAGTGGTTATTTCAGTTGCTCTTCTATCAGCTTGAATCAGTCGGCCCATTCTCCTCTGACCTTTAGCATTAACAAGGCATTTTCGCCCACAGGACTGCCGCATACTGGATGTTTTTCCTTTCCACACCATTATTTTAAACCCTAAATGGTTGTGCGTGAAAATCCCAGTAACTGAGCAGATTGTGAAATACTCAGGACAGCCCGTCTGGCACCAACAACCATGCCACGCTCAAAATTACTTAAATCACCTTTCTTTCCCATTCTGACATTCAGTTTGGATTTCAGGAGATTGTCTTGACCAGGACCACACCCCTAAATGCCTTGAAGCAACTGCCATGTGATTGGTTGATTAGATAATTGCATTAATGAGAAATCGAACAGGTGTTCCTAATAATCCTTTAGGTGAGTGTATATATATATAAATATATATATGATGAGAAGGCCTGGCTTGCAGTCTCCGCTCTAGTTCATCCCAAACTCACTCATCCATATCTTTATGGACCTTGCTTTGTTCACTGTCAACGCAGTCATGTTGGAACATGAAGTTACATGAACTTTTGTTCCCAGAAAGTTGGGAGCATGAAATTGTCCAAAATGTCTTGGTATGCTGAAGAAGTTCCTTTCAAAAGAACTAAGGGGCCAACCCCTAAAAACAACTCCACACCATAACCTGCAAAATGCAGTCAGGCAAGTACTGTTCTCCTGGCACCCGCCAAAAACCCAGACTCATCTATAGGATTGCCTAACAGAGAAGAGTGATTCGTCACTCCAGAGAACGTCTCCAGTCCTTTAGAGTCCAGTGGCGGCGTGCTTTACAACACTGCATCCGATGCTTTGCATTGCACTTGGTGATGTAAGGCTTGGATGCAGCTGCTCAGTCATGGAAACCCATTCTATTAAGTTCTCTAGACACTGTTCTTGAGCTAATCTGAAGGCCACATGACGTTTGGCGTGGCCTACCACTTCATTGCTGTTGTTCCCAATTGCTTCCACTTTGTTTTAATACCACTAACAGTTGACCATAGAATATTTAGTAGTGAGGAAATTTCACGAATGGACTTACTGAACAGGCGGCAACCTATCACGGTACTACGCTTGAATTCACTGAGCTCCTGAGAGAGACCCATTCTTTCACAAATGTTTGTAGAAGTAGTCTGCATGCCTAGTGCTTGTATACTTGTGGCGATAGAAGTGATTGGAACACATGAATTCAATGATTTGGAGAGGTGTCCCAATATTTTTGGCAATATAGTGTATATTAATGGATGGAAAAGTTATTTATTCTGATTTATTCTTTAAGTCTATACAAAGATGGTGCATTACTACTACTTATGAATGGGAGAAACTACAACACACAATATGGCGAATATGTCCTGCCTTCTAAATAAAAGAGCCAATCACTGTTTGGTTAAGTCATAGGCTGAATCCAAATTGCTCTCCTTAACCCTCAATCACTTTTCCCTATGTTAGTCCACTAATACAGTTCACATGAAGGAGTGAATGAAAACAAGTGAGTGAATCCGACATCCGACACTGAGTGTATATCAGCTGTACAATCGTTATTGCGGTGCAATGTGGTATAGAATGAGTTTACTCGATAACGTCAACAATGGTTTCGGGCACCACTACAAATGGGGGAGCCAATGTGTCACTGCAGCTGCCGTTAGAAGCTACGGTTCCAACCTGAGACTTAGGAATGCACATGCGCATTGGCTGGTCTAGTATGAAAAAAACAAATCATTTATGAGACAATTTGTGTCAGATTTTGTTGCTAATTTGAAATATGTTATTTAATTGTAAGTTTGGCATGCAGTTTTGAGATTTCAGTATTCCCCCATTCAAGTAGGACTTGGTCTTGGATGCCAGTAATAGCTGCACAGAGGCATTGCAAATATCTCTGCCAAGTTAACAGACTTTCCTTGAAAGGGACTGTTTTATTGATCATATTTGTTTTTGAATACCTGTTTTACAAAAAAAGTTATTAAAGATCATTTTTATAGTGCTTTTTTATTTACTATTGGCTATTTTTAATGACACATTTAATAACTTTCATCATACCACTGTTATGATAATTGCTAGGCTTGGAAAATTCTGACATGTCTACATATGATATGATACAGATTGGATTGCTGTCTAATTTAGGCATCAAGGTGTGACCATACAAATTGGTACGTGTCCAAATCATTCTTTTGAAAATGAACAGCAAAAAATCCCCTGTAATCAACACTATACTGATCCGACACCAATCTCACTTTTATCCATAATGCTCTCCACAATGAATTTATTTTACAAAATGTTTGTATTGTAATCATATGTAAAGAAGTTATCACTGTGGTGCAACATTTTTGGTGCTTTTACTCAATCACTTGCTGATTGTAATCAATACCCAAATAACAGGTAGCTGAAGGACCAGCATGTTACTACTGCTTTGACCAAGATGGAATGAACTGTTGTTTTCCAGCCGTTCTGTTCATGTTGTGGCTTTCTTTCAAATGCAACATGATTTGCCCTCTGAGAACTCCAGGAGGTCTTAGAGCCAAACTCTAAAAGTCCTCATGAAATCAAAATTGAAGTTCTTTGGCTTTTAGTGGGAATAGGGGGATCATATGCACGAGTGGGTGCAAACCAGAGAACATATAGGACCCATTTGAATTCTTCTGCACAGAATTCTATATTTTAAAGCGATATGGGGGATGTTAGGAATAGAAACATTTAGAGATTAGGAGAAAACTTTGGCTTTAAAAATATTGAAATATTAAATATTATTATTGAAATATTGAAATATTAAAAAATATTTATTCCTCAACTGGCTGAGCTGCGGTATAAATGAAACGCTATCGGCTATTTAAAAAAAATGGGAGGAGCAAATAATGCTGCACATTTCAAGGCATTCAGTGAGCCTTTAAAGTTGAGACGAAGTGGAAAAAGCAACAGATCTTTTCTTTTGTATTGTGACCCATCTGAGTAAAGCAAAAAAAGGCATGAGTGGAGACTTGGTTCAATCTACTGACTGTTAATTTGGTGTTTCTTCCACTTTGTTCACTATGTTTCGAGTTATTATTTTTTTTTTAAATGATCAGTAATATTCTTTATTTATTTGTATTTGATATATTTCTGTTTTCTGTCAGTGTTGCTGAGAATATCAGTGCTGTTTCATCTGGCTTTAAACTAGTTTGAATCACAAGGCATTTATGGTCTGCACAGCATTATTTGCTTAGCGCATAAACATAATTTCAAGCACTTATCGGACATTTGTTATTATTTTATAGAGGAAAATTATATTGTGATATTTATCATTAGTGTTTTATCACCTAGCCCTATACTCAGACGTCTCCTGTTGGGTAGATGCACTTGACTTTTGTTATGCTTCAGAGTGGTGAATGCTGCACTAATCTGAAATGTCTATATCTCTTATCTGGACTTAGCTGCACAGAGGTGTGTGCATGTCTGTGTGGGCACCAGCCCAACACTTCAGTTTCAGATGATAAGATCTTGGATCTGAGAGACAGACAGGGGGAAGGTGGGTGGATGCAGTTCTCGAATCACCCTTATATAAACAGCAGGGAAGTCTGTGAGGACTGCCTAGCACCTGTTTGGCTCCCTTGCAACTTTCAGTCATGATTTCCTCCCTGCAGATTCTCCAGGACAAGACCAGCACTTGTATTTTGAGAATATTGACGTGGTGACACTGCCAGGAGACAAAACAAGCAGCAGTCAATCAAATGATTGTTGGACAATTAATCAAAAACAGTCATCTGGCTGTTAGAAGAGCCAGACTGATCACACAAATACAGTTCTCCATGCAAATCAATCAAACTTTTTATTATTGAAATATAGCTTTAGAATATCCAACCCACATGAGAACACTAACTCAACTTTCAGACACAACAAACACTTTGCCTCCATCTGGAGTCTTTAGGCAAAAGTGATAAAATGAAATCTTTTGACATGAATATAGAGAAAATAAAAATATATACAGAAAAAACAGAGCAGTTAACTTCATAAAATCAAATAAATTAAGTAAATCGTACTTACCTGTGACATTCCAGGATTAAAACTGCATGAAAGTAGCCTACTTGTATAGAATTGTATACACTGTAAAAAATCCAACTTTTGTATGACAAATTCAGCTTTTAAAGTAAACTATTTAACATGAAAAATGTTTGTACAGCTAAAAAAAAATCTGCAGCTGGTTGCCTTAAAGTTTTCTCAAATTTTTTTTTTTTGAATAATTTATGACAGGCCATTTAATTATTAGAAAAATAATGCACACCCAAAGTATTATTTTTCTAATAGGCCTATAATTGAATGGCCTGGAGTAAATTATTCTGCTTATACTATTCTAATTACACCTCAAGACATTGTTCAGATGTTTTTTTTTTTTTTAACATTGGTCAGGTTGTTGTCCTTAAAATTACAAAAATGTCGTAACCCTAACCTGCAACTTTCTACCTAGAGCTGTTCACGTCCTCAGACTCGGATTGCATGTCAACACTATCAACACCAAAATTAATTTGCAGCAGTCAAGGGGTACAACTCTGTAAGTTGTGTACATACATTTTTATTGTAATGTTATGTGCTTTGAGACATGAGGTAATTTAACGCCGTCTCTTGTCTCGTGATGCTTTGCAGATGCTACTTTGTGCATTGTGTTCATGTGTTTTGAAGGAGGCGTGCCTTTGGAGACGCCCTGAAGAGAGAGTGGGATCTTAAGCTTTCAAAGCTAGCTTGCTATTGCTAGCCTCTCCAAAATTGCCTACCATACCTTTAACAAGCGTATTGATCAATGTGTGAGTATTACCTCTGTTTTCGCTCTCAATGGTGTTGACAGCAGCAGCAGATCTACTAATAGTGAAGATCTGTGTTTAATTGAAGCAATGTTTAATTGCTTCAAGAACAGTGACGTTACTACCTTTTTTTTTTATTGTGTGTGTGTGTGTGAATGTTTGTGACGCGAGTGTGTCTGTACTGTATGTCTGTGCATTTGTAAGGGAGAGAGTGTACTTTCCATAGATTATTTAGTTAGAAAAACATATAAATAATCTATAATTGTTATATTTATTTGATTGGTAAGTGTATTTGTGGATTTTGGTTGCTGTTGTGAGCTGTAATGACCTTGAAATAACTTAAATCATTTGGTGAAGTGATATGAAACTGTAATGCATTCAAAACCTGCCTGGAACTACTTTAGCCCGTTTCCTGGAAATTAATTAGACACCTTAGAACTTTTGTCATCCAATCAGAATCAAGCATTTAACAGGCCCTTAGTATAATGTTAGATTCACAATTACACATAAAAACATTTTTAGGTACACAAACCAATAAGTTCATTCAACTGTACCCTTTTTAAGGCACAGTGAACAAAAATTTTCTTAACTTTAAGTATATTTTTGGGTTAATTGCATCTGTTGTTGTAAGAAATATATATATATATATATATATATGGGGGCATGTACTTAACTGTTCTCGAAATTAGTTTGACAATCAACACTTTCTAAAGTTAAGCACCTCATTTGTTGAAAAAGGTCATATAAAATATCATGTTTTGTACCCTGTATCATAGATGGTGCCATGTAATCTAACAGTTGTATTCCTGTAATAATAATTAGAATCATGGTCCCATTTTCACCCACATCAAGCATCCAGTTCTTATCACTTTTTGTATCACAAGCTAGTTAAACTATAATTTGTTAACCGCTTTCCAGCTAATCAGACATGCAACACCCCACAGCACCCCCCCACATCCTCTCTTTTCTCTGTCTGATTCCCATCATGCACAATTCCCTCCTCTACTGCTATTTGCATTCTGGAAAGTTGAGAAATCATTCACACACTCACATGGACGGAATCATAATTAAATCCATCAGTCTCTCTTCAGCTGAATGTTAAGTGAGTGTCAAGACAGAGCTACGGACAAACAAACTGTCTGCCTTTTGTGCTCGTTTTGTTCTTGTTTTGTTTGGTAAAGATCTTCAGCCTTGAAAATGGAGAACCACAAAAAGATGTTGACTTCACAAGAGAAACACAAGAGTGTTTACACAATTTTACATCAGTTAAGCTAGATCATGTAATGTTTAAGGTCAAAACTAGGGCCTTTTCAGCAGAAACGCCATATTGCAATTGTTGTTTTATTATTATTTATAAAGTATTTTATCATGTTTATTAATATTTCGAAATTAGAGTTTTTAGCTTAATGATTAATAATTTAGTTGAATCTGATTAGTTTTTTTAATATATATTTAATAAAAAATTTTTATATTATCTTCCTGAGAACCAGAATTTTTTTTTTCTATATTACTTCATTCTATAGAGCATAAGAAAAAAATTGAAAAATAACATTTTTGAAAAATGATATTTTATTTATGTTATGCCACTGTAGTCAATACATTTTTAGGTTTTAGGTTTTTTTATACCAAACTTTGTATAAAGATGATTCTAAATCTACAGAATGATTTGATATACCATTTTGCGTTATGCAATAAGTGTGTAAAATGGCCATAAACAGGTTTTCCCATTATATACAATGCATTCATACATTTTATGTCATTTGTATATTAATGTGTTCTTGGGGAAACATGTCATGAAACCCGATTCCAAAACAGTTGGAACAGTGAACAAATTGTGAATAAAAACAGAATGCAATGATGTATTTTATTGAGAATACAACATAGATGACATATCAAACGTTTAAACAGAACATTTATAATTTAAAGGGAAAAATAAGTTGATTTTAAATTTCATGGCATCAACACATCTCAAAAAAGTTGGGACAAGGCCATGTTACCACTGGGTTGCATCCCCTCTTCTTTTTATAATAGTCTGCAAACGTCTGGGGACTGAGGAGACAAGTTGCTCAAGTTTAGGAATAGGAATTGTCCCATTCTTGTCTTGTTCTTGTCTAACTGTCTTAGATCTTCTTTGTCACATCTTCCTCTTTATGATGCGCCAAATGTTTTCTATGGGTGAAAGATCTGGACTGCATGCTGGCCTTTTCAGTACCCGGATCCTTCTTCTACGCAGCCATGATGTTGTAATTGATGCAGTATATGGTCTGGCATTGTTAAGTTGGAAAATGCAAGGTCTTCCCTGAAGGAGACAACATCTGGATGGGAGCATATGTTGTTCTAGAACTTGGATATACCTTTCAGCATTGATGGTGCCTTTCCAGATGTGTAAGCTGCCCATGCCACATGCACTCATGCAACCCCATACCACAGGCTCCTGAACTGAGCGCTGATAACAACTTGGGTTGTCCTTGTCCTCTTTAGTCCGGATGACATGGTGTCCCAGTTTTCCAAAAAGAACTTCACAATTTGATTTGTCTAACCACAGAACAGTTTTCCACTTTGCCACAGTCCATTTTAAATGAGCCTTGGCCCAGAGAAAACGCCTGCACTTCTGGATCATGTTTAGATATGGCTTCTTTTTTGACCTATAGAGTTTTGGCAACGGCGAATGGCACGGTAGATTGTGTTCACCGACAATGTTTTCTGGAAGTATTCCTGAGCCCATGTTGTGATTTCATTTACAGTAGCATTCCTGTATGTGATGCAGTGCCGTCTAAGGGCCCAAAGATCACTGGCATCCAGTATGGTTTTCCGGCCTTGACCCTTACGCACAGAGATTGTTCCAGATTCTCTGAATCTTTGGATGATATTATGCACTGTAGATGATGATAGCTTTAAACTCTTTTTTCTCTGAGAAACTCCTTTCTGATATTGCTCCTCCGCCCGCAGCATTGGGGGAATTGGTGATCCTCTGCCCATCTTGACTTCTGAGAGGCACTGCCACTCAAAGAGGCTTTTTTTATACCCAATCATGTTGCCAATTGACCTAATTAGTTGGTCCTCCAGCTCCTTATATGTACATTTAACTTTTCCGGCCTCTTATTGCTACCTGTCCCGACTTTTTTTGGAATGTGTTGCTCTCATGAAATCCAAAATGAGCCAATATTTGGTATGACATTTCAAAATGTCTCACTTTCAAGATTTGTTATGTTATCTACAGTATATTCTATTGTGAATAAAATATAAGTTAATGAGATTTGTGAATTATTGCATTCCTTTTTTATTCACAATTTGTACAGTGTCCCAACTTTTTTGGAATCGGGTTTGTAGTAATAATGGTAATAGTAGTTGCCAGGATTTTAAAAATAATATCTACTATTTCATAGGAATAGGAATGTTGTCTCCCAAAATGCTTTCGCACTAGGTAGTTATAGGACCTCAGTTATAGGAACTAGCCACAATTGTAGGGCCATTTTCTTGGTTCTTGGGAGGATGGAGGATGCCATGATTAGTTGAGAAGTGCCTGGACTTCGGCGTCGGTCAATCTATTGCTGATTTCCATGTTCGTAGAGTTAGTTTGTGTGTGTTTACATGGATTAAAAAAAAAAGGCAGGTGCCAGGGATTCAAATGGCATGCTTTCGGCCAATTAACGTACACTAATGTCACTGATAGTTCCTGTTGTGTTAAGATATTTAGCCTACTCTGAAGTAGGAGCTAATTTAGCCCTGCAAGGTCCGTTTACACTAGTGCGTTGTCATTTTAAAATATGTAACTTTTGCTACGGTTACACTTGTAGACTACACTACTCCTGAATTTTTGACCCTCGAAAACTGAGACTTTTGGAAACGCTGAAGACCCCGTTTTAGTTTGAAAACTCAAGAGTTTGTGTTTCTGTGTAGACAGACCAAAACGGACACTTTTGAAAGCAATGGCATGGCTGCCCACATTATGATACCGGAACACGACAATAACAGACCAGAGCCGTCTCTCTCGCGACTCTGTAACATACCGATGTAACATCGATGACCATGTACTGTAAACAATAACATGGAGATGGAACTGCAAACTTTGCTGACTTTGTTGTCCTTTTTAGCAGCCATTGTGCAGTTAAACTCTGCATTTTATAAAACAGCTGCCTACATGCGCAAGAGGCAAGCCACTATTAGAGCAATTGGGAACTGTTAACACTTGTATGAGCATACCCAGTGTGCATGAACGGTCATGTGACATGCATTTTCGGTTATGTAGAGTGGACAGAGATAGTTTCTGAAACGCAATGGAAACGCCAAGTCAATTATTGTTGTCATTTAAAAACCTTTAACAAGGTTAATGCCCCAGTGACAGCTTTTTTTTTGAGAATAGGAATGGAAGAAGGTATGGATACTATTAGCTAACTTACCTAGCAAATGCTCAAACCCCAGGGTAGTAACCAATCTGCCGACACACTTGCCACAACCTGCTCAGTGAAAAACAGTGAAACAAAGCAATTGTGGAAGAATGAAGGGCATAAAGAAAGGAAGGAGAATTGTCAAGGCATGTGTCAGAGTATTCAAATGCAATCATTGTAAATTATACCCTCTGCTGGGTTGTTGCGGATTTCTGATGAAGACTCAGTCTTTGCAGCCCACAACAAACAAACAGACCCATGCGCACACACAAGTAATCAGAGTGTGAGAGAAATGTCATGTTCTACAACCTGATCACTCCGCACTGTCTTGTCTGTTAAAAACATTGGCTGCAGGGCGCGTAATCTGACAGCAGTCAGACTGGATCAGTGTTATTATACATCACATACAGATGGCCAGATAAACCACACTAAAGCTCTCAGGTTTTTTAAAACAGCTGCATTTGATTCCTTCTCAAGGTTTATATTTATGTACAACCATGATCTCGGAAACAGCTGCAGCAGACTGATGATTGAACACTGCTGTTTGAACACTACGGTCTGTCACCTCTTTATTATTTGAGCAATATGTATGGTTTTGTGAATAGTCACAGCTGAAGAGTGTGGTTCACCCTTCTCATTCAGTACCCCATGGACTCAGTTTTGGGCCTTGTAGTCCATGACAAGTGGACTGTGCACAAGAAAAGGACAAAAATACAAAACAAAGCAAAAACATATAAATATGTAAAATGTCTCTTAACTGAATGGTTATGCAGTATATCCTATATTATATATATTTTTTAATTAAAATTACATGACATAAAATTATAATGTATTTAAATATATAATTATCAAATTACAAATTAACACAAAACAACCTACAAAACAAGGAAAAGAGAATTATGTCTCGCTGTGTGAACTCCCCTCTTCTATCCTGAACTCTCTCTCTAGCCCCCTGACCCCGCCCTGTTAGGAACAGGAGACTAACAGCTAGAACCGCTTCTTACTAAATTAACACTGTTGAACATCTACACATTAACTAGTGTCTTCCAGCATTTGTAATGACATCACAATATTAAGTACCCTATTAACCCTCTGGTCCTCTTCAATTAAGGGTCACACTTGTCCTCTTCGCAGTCAAAATTGTCAACAGTATTAAAATGGAGTCTAAAATGGAGACGAGGCATTTTTTAAAGGTAGATTAGTGCCATCTGGTGGGAGTAAAAAAAGAAAAACTGATGTAATGCCCTGTTGTGGCCACTAGATTCCTATATAACTCAATATAAAGTGTCTTATAAATTTTTTAGAGTTTTTAGACATAAATACTCATTTTTATTAAGTCATGGATTTGGATTTATAATTAGACATTCTCAGACTACTTTTTGTCAAGGTTTAGATTTTTTTATTTAATTTTTTATGTTGATTTGAAGTGCCACTTTTTGCATGAATTTTTCTACATTCAAACCTGAACAGAGATAACATTTTGAACATATAACGTAAAATTTGAGACTTTTGGCTCAATTTAACCACATTGATACAGCGACACCAGTTCATTTGTGTATAATATGGCGGTTTGTGTGTGTGTCTCTGTGTGTGTGTGTGTGTGTGTGTGTGTGTCCTTGTTTATATTACAGTGGGGTAAAACCTGAGAAAAACCTGAGATCAACTACACTTTTCAAAAGGCTTATAAATCACACAAGAAAAATGTAGAATGTTTCCTGTGATGGGTAGGTTTAGGGGCAAGGGCAGTGTAGGGGGATATAATGTACAGTTTGTACGGTATAAAAACCATTTCGTCTATGGAGAGTCCACATAAAGATAGTGAACCAGACGTGTGTGTGTGTGTGTGTCTGTTTTAAACTCTTGATGTTTTAGAGTGTTTCCTCTTTCTTGCTGTTGTTTTTTTTTACTGCATTGTGGCTGAATATTGATTTTGTTTCACTAATTTGCAAAAATGTACTCTGTCACACTAGTTCATATATATATATATATATATATATATATATATATATATATATATATATATATATATATATATATATATATATATATATATATATATATATATCACAAATATCTCTGACTTTTGCAGCCTATAAGGAAGTTTGTGAAGAAATAAAGTAGTGGTCAGAAAGTTGAAGATGAATTTAGTGAATTTGCCTCTAAAATAACAACAACAACTACGACAAAAAACATCTCACTGTGCAGTGGTATGATGGTCATAGCTGTACTATGGATTGTAACGCAACCAGGACACCCACTCTCTTTTTTATAACACATGGACACAAATGCAAATTAAAAGAGAATCTGTCTTCATTTTCTTTCTCTCTGTCTCGTTCCCAGGTAGAGTGATGAGGTGACCCAAGTCAGTCAGCAGATGTGGTGAATAACCAGGCTGTTAGCTTGCTAATATGAGTGGGCGGGATTCTTCTCCTTACGGCCCCCTGTGACTCCTCTCTCATTACACAATCCCCACAGGAGATCTTCAGCCCTCACTCGCACACCTTGCAATGAAAACGTTCTGCCTTTGCCACTTTAATCCCTGATCTGAGACCAGTGCTTATGTAGCGCTCCCCTCATCACGTATATTGATGAGGGCAGGGCTTTTGGGTTCTTTTAAGGTTTTTTATCAAATGTGTTTTAACCCTGATTAACTCAGTTTTAAATGTTATCTTGGATGTCTCTTTTAAAGTACACACAAAATGTTTTTCTAGGCTACCTATGAATTCACGTTTCTTAATTTATAGTTAAAGAAAAAATATTTAACCTGTAAGTGTCTGTATATGTCTCTATCGGAATAAAATGATAACCTCTTTCCAGGTAAGTAATAATGTAACACAACCAGGGCTCCAGACTGCCACCAAATGGTTGAATTTTGCTACCAAAATTTGAGAGTGTGCAACTCAATTTTACATCCAGTCGCACATGTGCGACCAGTAAATTTGGGCATGTTAATTCAATAGATCACTCCAATTACATGCTTTCTAGAATGCTATAGTTGCTGACGTGACACACATGAGATCTATTTAACCAATACTGTCATTTTTTTTTTATTTGTTTTACAGTTTTTATAGATGTACATGACATGACTCAAATGTAATGAAGTCATTTTTATTTAAAAGAAACCTGTTCAAACATACCAGTGCTTATACTCTGTGCTGTAATCATTTAACCATCAGTCTGCGTTATTACACTGTTTTCATTACATGGTAATGTGTACATTTCTTTCTTTGCTGCAAATATGCCAAACTACACGAGCCAAGCACTACCTGTTCGCTATCAGTATCGTTCAACAACTGGTTCATTTCATTAACTTCACGAACGGCATGTTCCAGTTCGTTCAATTCGTTCATGAACTAGATCAGTGGTTTTCAAACCTGTCCTGGAGGACCACCAGCACTGCACATTTTGTGTGTCTCCATCATCTATCACACCTGATTCAACTCATCAGCTCATTACTAGAGACTGCAAGACCTGAAATGGGTGTGTCTGATATAGGGAGACATACAAAATGTGCAGGGCTGGTGGTGGTCCTCCAGGACAGGTTTGAAAACCACTGAACTAGATCTCTCGTTCAGACTCAAAAGCATCTCGGTCAGTAAAGGGCGTATTCGTTCACTGAATTCAACAAATCACATGCTCTGCCACATCTCATACTCGAAACACTATTGGCTCAAGGTTTTGTCATTTTTGGAGTATTTATTAGTAATACAGTGGAAATTAGCATGTTGATTTACGGTGTGCTCCCCTACATTTTCTGGTTGTGCCCCTAAAATTTTCCGTTGGGGGCCAATGTGCTCCTAGTGCAAAACGTTAGTCTGAATTATTAAAACTAAAATACCGTAGCAGGCCTGATGCGGTGCTTGTGTCGGTAGTGGTCCAAAACTTAATGGCCGCTTCACTCGTCAGCGAGCAAACAAAATAAAGGATATCTTGAGTTAATGTTTCTGTCCAGTCTTTTCTCCAACAATCACAGGAGCAGCCTCAGCATCCAATCAGCATTTCAACACGAACTCCATTCATTTCTTTTCTTCGCCATGTTTCCCGTAAAACTCACAAGAGAAGTCCTGGTTGCTCCAAGCTCTGTCTGAGTCTCTTCTCTGTCTTCAGTTCGAAATCAGCAAATAAACCCCTTGAACTGTTCAACTGAGGGAGTCAAACTTTAACTAGAAAACGTCATTCACTTGTCATGAACAGACTCCAGCCTATACTTCAAGGTGGCTAATCATTAGCAGTAGCACAAAAGTAAACAGTCTCTGAACTTTGTGTAGAAATTCCTCCCATTCCTCAATATGCAGCTTGTCACTTTTCTCACTGGTTGTTGTGAAAACAATCCAAAGACACAAGTTACACACTGGTTTTTGCACTACTTATTCACAAATTAACTCAGAAAATCCCTGTCACGCTCACTCTTTTGCTTCACCTCTCCTCTCTCGCCTCTCTTCTCTCTCAAACTAAAAAAAAAAACACCCGCGACGTTGACTCTCGCCCAATCGTTCTTAACCCCATAAATGCTGGTTTAGACAGTTTTCAGAAATACATTATCTCTTGTTTAAAACAATAAACATATAATAATTTTTAAACTGAAATTGTTCATCCTAACTTTTAAATGAATTTCAACTCTTTTAATCAAACTATTTATAGGCTCGGAATATTAAATGATAAGCCTACTACAAGCATCACTTGTAACCTCATTTTTTCCCCTCTTATTAAACCGGGTTTCACCCTCCCCCTTCTAAAAGTTTTTGATGTCCTCATCAAACATAATGAACTCTACCCTTTTTTTTTTTAAACGTACTAGTGGAAAATGTGCATGACTGGATAAATTAACTCTTGCCAATCTTAATGATAACACCTTTATGCACAATAGTGAGAGGTTGATCTCTTGCCTTACCAGGCTAATCGTAAGTTAACCTGATAACTGGTTTCACTATCCTTTTTGTACGGTTTTCAGGTTTGCTAATCACTTTTGTCTTAATGACTGTTTCTGGATGCTCATCGTGGCAAGGGTTATCGGTCTCTGGATCACTTTCTTCATCAAGAACTGAATCTTGATTTTCCGTCATCTCTCATACCGTGATGTTCCTTCACCATACTGTTTCCTTCTGACAAACTGTCCTCAGCAGGATTTCCATCCGACAGTTAAGAGGAATCACTATCATCTTGGATGGGATTTGACTGTCCAACAGTATCTCTTTCTTTTGTCAAGATCTCCTTCAGGTGAGTACGGTAGGGTTTTCCAGGTCCATAATACTCCACATCTGAAGATTAATCTGTAAACTGTGACTCTTGAAGAGTTTCCTGTACTTCAGGTAAGACTTTCTTTAACCTCTTTTGTGTCTCAGTTCTTGTTCTTGATCTTGTCTTGACAGGTGACTTGTCCTCAGTCTCCACTGTTGGCATTCTCACTAACTGTCCAATTTGTAAAAGATGATCACGATGGACTTTAAGAAGTCTCTCCTCGTGCTCTTCTAAAGTTCGGCCAAATACAATCAAGTCATTGAGGTAGACAAGGACTTCGAGCAGATTCATATCACCCACAGCCTTCTCCATTAATCTTTGGAAGGTGGCTGGGGCTCCAGTTATCCCCTGGGGCATCCTCTCAAACTGGAATAACTCCAGTGGGCAGATGAATGCCGTCTTTTCCTTATCTTCCTCGGCCATGACGATTTGGTAATAACCACTCCGCAGATCAAGAACAGAGAACCACTTGCTTCCAGTCATTGAATACAGCACATCATCAAAACAAGGTGTTGTGTACTGATCTGGGATTGTTTGGCCTTTTAACAATCGGTTGTCAATACACATTCTCACAGCTCCGTTCTTTTTGCGAACAATCACGATTGGGTATGCATAGGGACTACGAGACTCCTTGATGATCCCTGCACGCAACAATTCTTGGAGGTGCTTTCTCACGTCTTCCAGGTCAGCTGGAGCCAGGCGACGAGAGCACTCCCTGAACGGCCGTGGATCTGACATCCGGATTGTGTGCTCTACCCCCTTTGCCAATCCAACATCCCATTCTTGTAAAGAGAACACCTGAGACCTTGTGGATAGCTTTTGACGGAGTCTCTCTTTCCACTCCTCTGAGACAGGTGAGTCTCCAAAGTTGATCAGATTAACATCGAACTCTGTGACAGCTGTCTTGGATGGAGAGAGAGGAGTGACTGCATCTGTCAGATACATATGCCCGATAACGGTTGCCACTGGTATGACTGTCTCTGTCAAGGACTCATTTTGGATCAAGATTCTGAAATGGTTGACGTTCACCTCTTCTCTGGGCACCACCGTGGGATGAAGTAGCACTCCCGCTGGGAGTGGATCTACTGGAGACGAGTCAACCATCAGGATTTCTTTGTCAACCTGGAGCTTGTATTCGACTTTGCAGGCTGCAGTACAGTCACCACCAGGGGGCAGAGTCAGAGAGCCAGGTCCTTGCCATAACACAAAGTTATATCACCCTCCTCCTCTAGGGCTGTGGCCTTGCCAGGTGTATCTCCAGTGTCTGGTTGATGTCAATGCCATTGTCCTTACACTGCTGTACAAGACGTCGGATGGGACTTCCATTGGTCCCCACAATGATAGGAGTCTGGTCTGCAGTTCGGGGCTGGGGGCAGATAAGAGCAAGAACTGTCACCATCTGGTCTGCACCTGCAACCTTTGCTGGATATTCAGTGTCGACCACCACATACCCACGGTATGGATAACTAATCTCAGATTCACTTAGTCCCCACAGGGCTAAACCAGAAACGGGCCGTATTGGGACATCTGACAGGTAAGTTTGATACCAAGACTCAAAGATAATGGTGACCTGAGAGCCACGATCAAGCAAGGCATCACAGCAATGTCCATTTCCTTTCACAGGTACTATGCTGGGTGGACCAATCAAGCCTTCAGAGATGTCAGCCGACTCTGCTGAGGTAACTGCATTTTTTATTGACCCCACAGTTAACTTCATTGGTGGTGGCATCCCCAAACTGCTGTCTGTCTTTTGTCACCTTCAAAGCATGAATTAGCTTTCTGATTACCTTGGCTTGATTCTCAGGGTTTCGGCACTTTGTGGCAAAATGTCCGCTCTCACCACACCTATAGCAGAAATTCTCTTCTGACTTTTTCGGTGCTCCCCTGGGGAAGTTGGGGACCTGTTTAGAAGCCTCCATGGTGGAAACAGCAACTGCAGCATCTTGCTCTGGCATCTTGTTCCTAGTTTTCTGTTTTAGTCGTTTCAGTTTTTTTTTCATGGCAGCCAGCTCGGCATCTTGCCGGTTCTCAGCGCCAGGCGGTGCACTAATGGTTTTAACCTCACTGTAATCATCTTTGACATGAGTGGATTTGCTCACTACTGATGCAACCATTGACTTTAGCTCTTTTATTTCAGCCTTTAAGTTCTGGATCTCAGCTTGCCTTGTATCCACTTCTGTATTAGCATGCACTTGATGTACTGAGGCACCGAGCTTCTTTTTTGAAGATTCGTACTCTTCCTCAGCACAAATCTCAGTCAACAGCTGCAGAAAGTTTGGGGGTGCAGCCTTCCTTTCTCTCAAGTGCAGCTGGATCAGCATCAGGTCTGAGGAGATAGCACCCCTATGCAGTTGCTCCATTCGGGCTTGATCCTTGCCGCTAGCAGGGAGACCACCTCTTTGAATCACCTTCGCTAGAGACCTCTCTAGACATCGAAGGAAATCTGATAGTTTCTCTCCTTTTTGCTGTTGCATCAATCGGAAAGCAAAGTAGAGATCATCACCGGACTCAGCACTTCCAAAAGCACTTTCAAGGGCTTCTAAGCACTCTTTTGGGCTGGCATCAGGATTGGTGTGCCGCACTGCTTTCACAATTTCTAGTGCGGGCCCCTTTAAACTCCCAATAATTCTGTGTCTTTTTTCTCTATCAGAGCATTCAGTCTCCTCCACCATAAGCAATGCTTGCTCTAGCCAATAATCAAATGGTTCCTCACCTGGCGGCGTTGGTAGGGCTCCTGAAAACATGCGTAGTCGACCATAACTCCCACCATCTACTGTTTTGGTTGTCTTTTCCAACAAATCTCCGACAGCACGAAGGATGGTTTCAGTGGAGCTAGTGGGCGGGGGTGTACTGGGGCATAATGATTTGAGGTCCTCCATGGTTTTCCCTTCAGCCTGCAACAACCCTTTTAGTTTAATATTAAACTCTTCAGCAGCTGCCTGTGCCCCTCCTATGATGATAATAGGCCACGCCTCTCCACCATCCATAGGCACAACTTCATAAGGAACACTCTCCTCTTGCACAGTCTCTCTACTCTCACACAAAACCATCTATTGGTTTAAGCCCCGTTTACACGATGGGAAAACGCAGATATTTCCCTGCATTTTGACCTGTCATTTACACGAAAACGCCGTTTTTATCCCAGAAAACGATTATTTCTAAAAACTCCGGCCAAAGTGGAGATTTCTGAAAACGCTGGTTATGTGTTTCCGTGTCAGCGGGAGAAAGCGAGGTTTTAGGTTCTCAAGCGTCACATTATGCGCCAGAAAATGCTTACGTCATGTGAGCGCCCTATGTTTACAGTTTGTTTGATCATGGATGCTGTTAAGGTGGTACTCATTTTTACTTTTGTGCAAACGCTTTTGGCCTGTTTACATTTGCAAACACAACTGCTGTACTAACGCGACATTTAGGAGTAACTCCACTTCGCTGTCTGTCCACACGAACGAACCTCGCGCCATGTCTGTTGTTTTGAAAGGAACAGGAAGTCGCTCGTGCTATTTGTTGTTGTCGATTTTGAGGATTCTGATTGGCTTGCATGGCTTTATCCTTCTCCCAACACTGCCACCCATAGGTTTGGCATAGTTATGATGGCGCTCGGCGGCGTATTTATGCGGGTTGATGTAAACGACAACTTTTTTGAAAACGATGTTGTGTGCACTGTTATTTTTGAAATATGGGGAAATATTCGGTTCTCTAAATACCCGGCTATGTGTAAACGTGGCCTTAGTCTTGCACTGAAGTTTCTCCCACGAACACGCACCCGTCCTAAAGATAGTTTCCAGTGTTTCTTCCACTTCACTGATCTCTACTTCTTCTGGAACGATTGTCATAACTGCATGCTTCTCATCCAAACCCTCACCACGGCACCAACGTTTTAACTCTGACACTAGTTCACATTTTTCAATGTTAAAACTTTTTGTAAATTAGCTTAGTAACTTTAGATAGTCACCGTACCTTTTAACTCTTTTTTTTTTTTTTTTTTACTGCAAAATCCAAGACCATCCCAGCGGTGCCTCCATTTTATGTAGCGCTCCCCTCAGCACGTATATTGATGAGGGCAGGGCTTTTGGTTTCTTTTAAGTTTTTTTTATCAAATGTGAATGTGAATTAACTCAGTTTTAAATATTATCTTGGATCTCTCTTTTAAAGTACACACAAAATGTTTTTCTAGGCTACCTATGAATTCACGTTTCTTAATTTATAGTTAAAGAAAAAATATTTAACCTGTAAGTGTCTGTATATATCTCTATCGGAATAAAATGATAACCTCTTTCCAGGTAAGTAATAAAATAACACAACACAAGGTCTTGGAAAAATATATCTCAATTATTTACTCAGTAAAGAAATTATTATAATTATAATATATTATAATTTTCTTAACAAATAAGAAAATGAAATAAAGATATGCTTGTTCTTTTTTAAACCTTCAACATAAAATGTCCCTCTTATTTTTTAAAAAGAAAATACTGTCAATACTGTACCATATATATAAATGCGCATAAAACAATTTAAACACTGTAAACCTTCAGATGGATTAATTCAGAAAACATCGATGTTCAAAAGAATGACATCAAAACCTTCAAAATCACTTAAACCAACACACTTTGTGGGCCCACACACACACCTTAATGCAATATAAAGCCGGCAACCAAAATTATTATAAAATTAAAATACTGTAGCAGGCCTGATGCGGTGCTTGTGTCCGTAGTGGCCCTAAACTTAATGGCCGCTTCACTCGTCAGCGAGCAAACAAAATAAAGGATACCTTGAGTTAATGTTTCTGTCCAGTCTTTTCTCCAACAATCACAGGAGCAGCCTCAGCATTAATGAGCATTTCAACACTAACTCCATTAATTTCTCTTTTCTTCGCCATGTTTACCGTAAAACTCACAAGAGAAGTCCTGGTTGCTCCAAGCTCTGTATGAGTCTCTTCTCTGTCTTCAGTTCGAAATCAGCAAATAAACCCCTTGAACTGTTCAACTGAGGGAGTCAAACTTTAACTAGAAAACGTCATTCACTTGTCATGAACAGACTCCAGCCTATACTTCAAGGTGGCTAATCATTAGCAGTAGCACAAAAGTAAACAGTCTCTGAACTTTGTGTAGAAATTCCTCCCATTCCTCAATATGCAGCTTGTCACTTTTCTCACTGGTTGTTGTGAAAACAATCCTAAAACACAAGTTACACACTGGTTTGTGCACTACTAATTCACAAATTAACTCAGAAAATCCCTGTGTCACGCTAACTCTTTTGCTTCACCTCCCCTCTCTCATCTGTCTTCTCTCTCAAACTAAAAAAAAACCACCCGCGACGTTGATTCTCGCCCAATCGTTCTTAACCCCATAAATGCTGGTTTAGACAGTTTTCAGAAATACATTATCTCTTGTTTAAAACAATAAACATATAATAATTTTTAAACTGTTTTTGAAAAATGTATCCTAACTTTTAAATGAATTTTAACCCTTTTAATCAAACTATTTATAGGCTCGGAATATTAAATGATAAGCCTACTACAAGCATCACTTATCACCTCTTTTTTTTTTCTCTTTTTAAACCGGGTTACACTTAGAAATTACACAATAGCGTGTCCCAGTAGGGTTTTTCAGACTTGCGCTCTGAGACCAACTTTCACTCCCACATCACTTAATGCCCTTGGGAAATACTTTTAAGCTGTTATGCTGAAATGCTGTTAATGCTTCTTTGTATTTAATAGCATAATATTGCTATTTTAACCATTTTTTCAAATGTTTAACAAACCATGAAAATAAAATACAAACTAGCGTGCACAAAGTCTATTTGAAAAGTTGTTGTACAGACACAATACTTTTAAGCCCATGTGTGTTGTTTTAGCACTTATTGCCATGAGCATCTGCAAATTGACAGTCCGAACACATTTTGCACCAGCAATATTAAAAAATGATTTATTTTAGACGAATCTGCATACCATAATAGCTCGGGCCATATGTTATAATAAGAGAGCCATAGTTGAGCAATTGAAGAACCAGCAGTTTTGGCCAACAGATAAAGAGTTTATGGGTAAGAGCATATGTTAGTGAGGGAACAGTATAATTTATCTCATCCTAATGAGTTGTTAAGCTGTAGTTTCTGCCTTGTATAAATAATTAGTGCCTTGTTTTAAATCCATTGCCACACCATGAATAATGTATGAGAGGGGTGGGGAAGGGTGGTGCTAGTTTAGAAGATCAATTGATTGACAGTGGGAGACAGTGTGGCCAATGTGACCTCTGTGTGATGGATAATTTATCTCTCTCCCTGCTCATGCTCCTTATCAACAACAGCCAAGCTTTTTTTTTTAACCTGAGGTATCACTGAATGCCTGCAGGAAAGAAAAACTCTTTTCCTTTTATTTAAGTCATTATTCTTAAAACCATGAATCAAAGCTGAATGTTGCTGTTTTTATATACAATGAATATCTATCTATCTATCTATCTATCTATCTATCTATCTATCTATCTATCTATCTATCTATCTATCTATCTATCTATCTATCTATCTATCTATCACACTTTTAATACAACTATTAATTTTATGTACACTCACCTAAAGGATTATTAGGAACACCTGTTCAATTTCTCATTAATGCAATTATCTAATCAACCAATCACATGGCAGTTGCTTCAATGCATTTAGGGGTGTGGTCCTGGTCAAGACAATCTCCTGAACTCCAAACTGAATGTCAGAATGAGAAAGAAAGGTGATTTAAGCAATTTTGAGCTTGGCATGGTTGTTGGTGCCCGACGGGCCAGTCTGAGTATTTCACAATCTGCTCAGTTACTGGGATTTTCACACACAACCATTTCTAGGGTTTACAAAGAATGGTGTGAAAAGGGAAAAACATCCAGTATGTGGCAGTCCTGTGGGCGAAAATGCCTTGTTGATGCTAGAGGTCAGAGGAGAATGGGCTGATTGATTTAAGCTGATAGAAGAGCAACTTTGACTGAAATAAACACTTGTTACAACCGAGGTATGCAGCAAAGCATTTGTGAAGCCACAACCTTGAGGCGGATGGGCTACAACAGCAGAAGACCCCACCGGGTACCACTCATCTCCACTACAAATAGGAAAAAGAGGCTACAATTTGCACGAGGTCACCAAAATTGGACAGTTGAAGACTGGACAAATGTTGCCTGGTCTGATGAGTCTCAATTTCTGTTGAGACATTCAGATGGAGTCAGAATTTGGTGTAAACAGAATGAGAACATGGATCCATCATGGCTTGTTACCACTGTGCAGGCTGGTGGTGGTGGTGTAATGGTGTGGGGGATGTTTTGGAACACTTTAGGCCCCTTAGTGCCAATTGGGCATCATTTAAATGCCACGGCCTACCTGAGCATTGTTTCTGACCATGTCCATCCCTTTATGACCACCATGTACCCATCCTCTGATGGCTACTTCCAGCAGTATAATGCATCATGACACAAAGCTTGAATCATTTCAAATTGGTTTCTTGAACATGACAATGAGTTCACTGTACTAAAATGGCCCCCACAGTCACCAGATCTCAACCCAATAGAGGATCTTTGGGATGTGGTGGAACAGGAGCTTCATGCCCTCCATGTGCATCCCACAGATCTCCATCAACTGCAAGATGCTATCCTATCAATATGGGCCAACATTTCTAAAGAATGCTTTCAGCACCTTGTTGAATCAATGCCATGTAGAATCAAGGCAGTTCTGAAGGCGAAAGGGGGTCAAACACAGTATTAGTATGGTGTTCCTAATAATCCTTTAGGTGAGTGTATATGTATACATATGTTTAATTTGTTTTGTAGAGATGTTACATGTAAACTGAACATTCACCGTTGCTTGTTCATTTTTACATATTTTATTATGTAGTCCTCTTACACCATATATTCTTACTTATCTTCCTTTTGCTCTTCCAGGACAAGCAACTGTGAAATTTCAGTTTACATGTAACACATTTCTTCAAAAATAAACTGCTGCTGCAGTTTAGGGTTGTGACGTTCCTCCATGTTCAAAAATGGATTGTGATGGGCAAACTATACAGCCTACTGTATGCTTCCAATCTTGATTGGTAGAATGGTAAGAGTGTGATTCCAATTTCATTGCAATGGCAGGTCCTTTAGCAGACATTACAAACATCTCATATATTTATGGAATATACATGCATTTCTGACATATTTTAATAACTGAATGGATCATTTTGTATGTGATGTCTCATGATGAAAGAATGTTTAGAAGTTTGACAATATCCAAAACACATGCAATTTGTTTAAACCAATTGATGTGAACAAGAAACTAACTGCTCAGTATGGAAGCTTGTTTCTTCCACAGATTAAAAAAAAGAAGTAATTGCGACTTATCTCACAAATCATTCTTTGTTTTTGGCAATTCAGACTTTTTTTCCTCATAATTTTAAGAAATAAAGTCGCAATTGTAAGAAAAAAAAGTCGGAATTGCGAGTTTATAACTATATCACACAATTCTGACTTTATAAATAATTAGGGAAAATTCTCCCTCAATAAACTCAATATTTTCCACAATAAACATATCATTTCAGTTCATCTTAGCAGTGATGAGGGCCAATGAGGCCACGGATTGCATGAGAGAGTGTCTCAAAACTCAACAACACCAACAAAGCCATAAGACGGCAGCTAATGTTGGTTTGAACAAATAGAGGCTTTGATTGGAATCGAATATGTGAACTGAATGAACACTGCAGTAGTTCATGCTATCAGTCAAACCATGTGTTTACATAACAAATCCAATTGCTCTTCCATCATATTCCCAGATAAATTATTCCAACTTTTTCTTGAACTTCTGGGTAAATTGTCACATAAAATGCCCTCAACTCTTGAGCTTTCCAGACATGCAGGATTTAGCATGTGCCATTTTTCAGTATTTGTTTATCGCTAATTTGTCATATCTCTGCTTGAATGGATATCTGTCCACATCCTGAGGGACAAACGGAGAGACCAGGTGTGAGGGAAAAGTCTCTCCCATGTTTTTGACCTCCTTTATCCATCTCTGTCATTCTTTCCCTTCACTTCGCTTGAGTGTTGTTCATGCTCTGCAGAGTAGCTGTAACCTCTGGTGAAACACAAGCGATGGGAGGTAAATCATTCAGACTGCATCTGGGCTCAAACTCACCCTGCAGTATTTCAGCATGGGTCTGACCTGAAGACTAATAGCAATGTTTTAAAACCATACAGCCACAGAGCACTTTCCGATTACCTTTGCTGATTGCTTCAGCGCTTTACTTCCTGAGCCATGTAACTTCACTGATTTCTCTTTGGATGAAAAGAGGCCGTTGTTTACCTGTGTAGACGTATGCTGTAAGTCAAAAATTCAATCAAAACCACGTTAGTATACCACTATCAAACTCTTATAGCAAGGGAATTTATTTCTTTGAGATTATATTTCATCCTTATACCGCTGTGCAAGGTTTTTCTGTATTTGTATGCTAATACAAGGTGCCCAGAGCAGATTTTTTATTTGTTGCAGAGAAGCTTTTAAATTCTATGGAAATATCTGTGGCCAGCTGTTGATAGCCATCATTCTGGGTGTCAACACATAGCTTGATAATATTGTATCATTATTCAAATGTCTTTATATCATGACGGGGAAATCAAAACCATTTCAATGTGGAACAGAAAGAGGCCGGGACATTCTTTCATGGATCAGTACATAGAAATGGCAGCGACATATCAGGATCAAAATTGCCCTCAACTGAGAGCAGTATATGTAACAAAGTGACCGAAAATCATGCATTGATTGAAGGTGTTTTGGTGAGCGATGCAACATGGTTGAGCTGAGTTTGGACGCCTCCTACAATAGGCTTACATGCAAGGTCAAAAAACACTTTATTTTTCTCATAATATACATTGCATCATCACCTCTTTTCTCAGTGGATCCAGTCTCTCTAAACCCCTAATTTCTGAGAGCATACAAGTAACGCGAGTTATATAATCAGATTACTTTTTTTCAAGTAACTAGTAAAGTACACTGTTACTTTTAGATTAACATCAACATATCGGAGTTACTTCTTTGTTTTCCCATTTACTGACTGACACCTCTCCTGTCCCAATGTTGAGAGAAATCGTGAGTAAGTGCTGAAGTGTTTTTTGGCAGTTCTTGACTAAATGAAAGCAGGCATTCACTTCTCACTTGCACAAAAACAGTGAACAGTGAGAATATTATGCAAACCCGTAATAATTAAATACGTTGAATTACATACACTTTTTGTATTTAATCTCACTTTATTAACCACTGTCTTTGTTGCTGACCTTGGATCACCCAATTCAACTATATCAATAAGCAAAAATGGCTTTAGATAAACATCACATTTGTATTTTGTTTTTATTGCTGAAGTAAGAGTGCTGAACTGAGTCTCCTACAAACCATTCTTCTACAATCCAGCATCACAGATACAAGGTTTGTTTGAACTGCACCCTCTACTGTACAGGTGTCAATTAGCATTTCCTTCAGCCTGAGGTAGGCTTGCATTATGCAAATTTGTTACAAGACTACATAGGTTTATGCAAGAAGGACTGGAATTATGATGACTCGTTTCAGGCAGAAGCGGTTTTCTTTTATTTTGGGAGACAATTACTCCCTTTATTTTGTACTGATCTTTGAAACTTTGCAAACCTTTTACATTCACAAACAGCTATATTACATACTAAATATGCGATTGGTAAAATCTTTAAAGGATTCAGCCCAAAAAAAATAAATAAAAAAAATTGTCATTATTTTCTCAACCTCAAGTTGTTCCAAACTTGTATGAATTTCTTTCTTCTGCTGATCACAAAAGGAGATATTTTGGAGAATATGGGAAGCTAAACAGTTGATGGACCCAATTGACTTCAATAGTAGGGGAAAAATACTATGGAAGTCAATGGGGTCCACCATCAACTGTTTCTTTAAAATATCTTCTTCATATCTTCATACAAGTTTACTATTCCTTTAAGTGTATGCAAATGAGCAGCGATGCCATGCAAGGCACCTGCCAATGGGAGTGCAGACAGTTAGTTAATTAGCTTTGGTCATTTTGGCGACAAAATGCAAGTTTACAAATGAACAATGATGAGATGATAAAAGAGTACTAAAGACAATGAAGAAAAAAACAACAAACTATTATTTGTCTGGTTAGGGTTAAACAATAACACAGTATGACCAGTGTAGTCAGTTAGAAAGATGTCTCAAGAGTTTGAATCATTATACTGATTTACTTGCTGAAACATTCACTGATTCTGAGCCTGATTCACTGACTGGATTTTTTAACGTGTAGATAAATATTCTCATCATCCTTCCCTAAGGTCATTTTGACCCGTAAAAACTGAGAAATTGAGTGTTCATCGGAGTGGTCCAGGACCCTAGGACTTTTGTCGCACTTGAACCATGAATGCACAAAAAATTATTGACAGAGTTTTGTGCTTGAAATGTAAAAAAGTAACAAATCCTTCCCTTGCAGGTCAATTTGACCCCCTTAGGAATCAATGTAATGCGAGGAATGCTTCAGTACAAAACATTTTCAATTCAAACTTAAAATGCTAAAACTTTACCAAACTGCACATTTACAAAGAAACAATTTTATTTATCATAATTTTCTTCACAGAAACGGACTGAAAAGAACTGCAGCCAGACTTCTCTATCATGCATAGAAAGAATCAGACTACAATATCATTCAAAAACTGTCTGAATATCCACTGTCTGAATGAACACATGGAGTCAACGAGTCATGGCTATACGTATAATATCTACTACTTGACTGAGCACTGCGGAGAGATGAACTGATGAACGGGAGGCAACTGCAGTGTCCATATCTTCAGCCGCTCAATACTCATTGAGTAAATTACCCAGAGCGCATTTCACAGGGGAACACGAGAAGGCCTCTTTCAGATCCACTGTTTGTTAATACCAGAACTGAAGCTTTTCTGGGTCTCAAGGACAGTGAGGGACGCTTCAGCGGACATTCACTAACATACGCGTTTGCACTCTTAACTTGCAGCTGTGAGCATCAAACGAAAAATCAATGAAACAAGTTTTCTGTAATTGAATGCGAGATTCTCCTCTGGCTGAGAAGCTCTAGAGGAAATATGTCTGTAATCAATGTAAGTGCCGTTATACAAAACCATTTAGGTGTCAATTTGAGGCGTGAAGCCAACAGGTTCGGCGCTGGGCATGGGAAGGAAAGGTCAGAATCTGACCCTTGTGTGATTGGCGAGCTCCCTCCGAGTCGACTCACTGTTGTTAACTGGATTTTAACCTGACTGTCAGTTGAGACTGTAGACATGCAGGGAGGAATTCCAGCAACTCTGATGTATTGGCATCCTCAAAGACTTTGCCAAGTATGTTCTTGGGTCAACATCTTTTATTGGTCCTGGAACATGATCAAGGGGAAAAGTGTAGTTTTAAAAATGCCAATGACATTTAAAAATCTTTATTAAAGGTGTCATGAACTGGCTTTTTAATTTTTTTTATACTGTTGTCTAAGGTCAACTAATGACGTTTGTGTGGTTTTTACATTCAAAAACATCATAATGAATAAGTAATATTTTCTATTCTATTTCTAGTTTTGATGGGCGTGCCGCACTGGAGACTTGGAAGTAAAGGCCCACGGCTAGGATTGGATAAGATTTGCTTCTGCTCCCCTGTCAGTTCAGTTCACATTAGGGAAGGATCGTTTTGAAAGTGGCTACCGGAATGATTCTCTCGATCACAAGGCTTGTAAACGTCTTTATCAAACAAACACAATGATTTATTTCTCATCCACCCGAGATTGATTGGAATATTTTTTCTGTATTACATGGCCCGACCGATCGGTCGATAAGCACGAAACGCACACACACACACACACACACACGTGTGTGCGCGCCCAGATCAAGAAAGGAATATTATTTCACTATTTGAGATTCATTGGCCTGCCTACCATTACATATAAAAAAGACGTTTTACTCACATAAGTTTGTTGCACCATTCCTGTCGAATCCAATATAGAAGGCACAACACTGTGTCTGCAAAACAAGCATCTGAGACTTGTTTACAAACGATTCCGCAGTGAAATGAAGCAAACACATGTACATGTCTTCCCCACGTGAGCAGGAACTTCATTAAAAATAAAGTTCAACCACTCATTCCTAATAGTAGCATCCAAAGGAAGCTTATGCCGCGACTGTGTTCTTCCACAACCTGGCACAGAGCAATGATCACTGCTCTGTAAAGCTGTGGCGCCTCGACTCTGTGGGCGGGGCTTCAGAAGCACGCATACATATTCATCAGTTGAGCTGTGTTTCTTCTTCCCATGATGTCTTGGATTCCAGCTCTTGTTTTCTGGACCTGGTGTCTATAAAAGCTTTTCTTTGACTAACAAGGAGATTTTCAGCTCTGAAACTTACAGAATATTCTTATATCATGATGAACTTTGATATATCAATGTCAAGGTTTCTGAAACTGAGGACCCAGATGCAGAGTGAAACAACGAAGACTTTAATAACAAGACTCTAGACAGGGAACAACAAGGAAGTGACAAAGTGTGAGTTTAAACAGCAGGGCAGGGGACAGACACCACGATGACAGGCAGGGAGGATGACCACTGAGAACAGTCCAGGTAGACCAAGAACTCGAGGATGGCTTGGGAGGCAACACCAGGCAGATGGTGGGAAAACCCAGACAGGAACACCAGGAACCAAAGACTTGATGTCTTCTCCCAGAGACAGCTCCAGTCTTGACGGCCAGGGATATAGAGATCGAGGCCAAGGAAGACTCAGGACACAGGGCAGGAACCAACACAAGACACACACACACACACGACAAATCAACAAGAGATGAACAAGAGCAAACATAAAACCTAAGAATAGGGAAACTGAAACTAACTATCAGAAAACTAAAAGAAAACAAGAGGTATAAATAAATAAAACAAAATAAACTATAACAAACAAGAGGGGCTAAATGAATACTAGAAATACAAGACTGGAACTAGAAACAAAATTGCAACCTTGCAGGAAACGAGAGAGAGAAAAATTACACCACTAACTAGAGAGAAAACAAAATCAAAAGTTAGAGAAAAGCAAAAAACAAAGCTAGGGAAAAAACAAGGCAAAGAACTATAACTTGGCTAGATATCAACAGCAATAACAAGGACAAGTTAAGCCAGACAATGAATGCACACAAACGCAATGAACCAGCCAGGACATGAGGGAAAGTAGCATAATTTAAAGGGACCAGAGCACATGAGGATCAGGTGAGCACAATTAGTGAAATGAGGACTAGACAAGGGGGCGTGGTAAAGGGAAACAAGGAGGCAGGACAAGAGGAACAAACAACCAAAGACACAGCCACGTGCTCAAGCACAAGACAAACAAAGAAACACTAAACAAGGACAAAACAGACAAAACTGGCAGGGCAGGATCCTGACAATCAAAGGCTCAAGGGAAAGTTGGTTTCTCAATTCATCACACCTTTAAATGTTATATACAGCATTAGAATACAATTTAAAATGTTTGTATGCAATTTTTCTGCAAATATGCAATTTATACATTGAAATTTTGCAGTTTTAAATGCTAATCTTGAGGCTTTAAAAACGTATCAAGAACTTTTACGTAATCTTAATGTTTGTTCAAATGTTGTTTGTTGGCATGTCATTTGTCTTGAATTAAGTGTACTAAGCAATAAATGGTTAATTTATAATAATTTTATGGTTTAACTTTTCCATACCTTAAATTAATAAATAGGTGTAGGTATTTACTATATTGCCAAAAGTTTTGGGTTGCCTGCCTTTACATGCACATGAACTTGAATGACATCCCATTCTGTAGGGTTTAATATGGAGTTGGCCCACCCTTTACAGCTATAACAGCTTCAACTCTCCTGGGAAGGCTTTCCACAAGGTTAGGGAGTGTGTTTATGAGAATTGTTAACCATTTTTCTAGAAGCACTTTGAAGCACTAGAAGCATTTGTGAGGTCAGACACTGATGTTGGTTGAGAAGGGCTTGCTTGTAGTCTCTGCTCTAATTCATCCCAAAGGTGTTCTATCTGGTTGAGGTCAGGACACCAGACTCGCTCATTAATTTCTATACCTTGCTTTGTGCACTGGTGCACAGTCGTGTTGGAACAGGAAGGGGCCATTCCCAAACTGTTCCCACAAAGATGGGAGCAAGAAATTGTCCAAAATGTCTTGGTATGCTGAAGCATTAAGAGGTTCTTTCACTGGAGCTAAGGGGCCAAGCCCAACCCCTGAAAAACAACCCCACACCATAATCCCCCCATCCACCAAACTTTACACTTGGCACAATGCAGTCAGGCAAGTACTGTTCTCCTGGCAACCACCAAACCCAGACTTGTCCATCTGAATGCCAGACAGAGAAGTGTAATTCAGAACTAGCGTGTTTCCAATAGCACTTCAGCTTTAAGAACAGCACGTTTCCATTAGCACTTCAGCTTTAAGAACAAGCTTGTTTCCAGTAGGCATGTGCCGGTATCAAATCATGTTGCGATTCATTGTAAATTTCATCACGGTATACGGTATTATCACGATATTTAAATAAGTTGCAAACAAAAAAGCGTTGTCATACTATAACAGTTTTAAAAATGTTCTTATAACAAAGAGAACTGAACATTAAAAAACAATAAAAGCAATACACAAAAATGTATCAAGTAAACAAATATTTAAAACAGATTAAAGTGCAAAAGAATTATAATGAACAATAGGTAGGCTAGCACTTTACAATAAGGTCTCACTAGTTAATACATTAATATTAACAAAGAGCGGATAGCTAAATTTTTACAGAAGTTATTCTTTGATAACATTAGTTGTTGTTTGTTTGTTTTTTTTAAAGCAACTGTTAGTTAGTGTTAGCTCCAGTCCATCAAATACAAGATTAATAAATGCGTTAGAAGTATTTTTCATTGTCCGTTTGTTAACTAATGAATTAACTAATGTTTAATAATGGAGCCTTATTGTAAAGTGTGTGACTGAACAACAAAGAATCAGAACATATTTAAACAATATTTAGGGCATGTCATGTAGTCCAGATTAAAATATAAAATGTTTAAGTTTGAAAATGAATAGTCTTAAGTCTTTAAGTGTTAAGTATTTGGTTATGTGTTGAGCAGTAGGTAATGCAGAAATCTGAATGTGTTTAGTAGTGATTGTGTTGTTTACCGGGAAACAGCTGCATTTCTCCTGTTCCATGCTATCTGCTGTCAGAGATTGTGAATTTGTATTTTCGTTCAGTGCGTCTCCTTCACTCGTCCCGCCATGCGTTGCTCATGCACATCGTGTTAGTTTGTTAATACTTTTAAACTGTTGATGGGTAAAGTACTCTTTAAAATACTTCCTAAAACTCGGAATAATTTGAAATAAATAATTATTCACAGTATTTTGAACTGCCCACGATTACAATATTGTGCATGTTCATTATTGTGATCATATTACAGCATACCGGCACATCTAGTTTCTAATACTACTAAGTTACAGCTTTAAGAACAGCATATTTCCAGTAGCACTACAGCTTTAAGAACAGTGTGTTCCCAATAGCACTAAAGCTTTAAGAACAAGTGTGTTTCCAATAGCACTTCAGAAATTATTATGTTTGCACCATGCAGTTATTCCTGTTCCTATCGCAAACTGCTTGATCTGTGTGCCTTATAACACACCACAACAAAAGCAAGTTGACAACTGTTTTAATGCACATTTGCCAATATGATCGCATAAACCTGGCACAACTAGAAAATAACTAGAACCCCAAGCAACACGGATGGCCTTAGCGACGAGCAGTTGCCAACAAGCATTAAAAACAGAACTTAGCTTAGATTCATGAAGTATTCATGGATGAATGGAGAGTGAAATATAGCCAGCGGTGACGTGTCATGGATGTTTGACATGTGCACTTTCGCTTACGCGCACACAGCGGCCATTGTAAGTCCACATAGGGTGTCCCATTCGTCATTTAAGCTTAAAGAAGGGTTCTCGTGAGCTCCCCCTCTGCGGCTGTTATGTGCACTTGAGCTACGCAGAGGACTTTTACCGGCAGTCAAAGCGGCATTACGTCATGAAAGTGCAGACTCAGAGGAAGACCGTGAGCGTTTAGGGTGCCATTTGGGACAGGGACTTTGTAGTTTTACCCTCATCAAGCCAGCATTTATTTGACCAAAAATACAGAAAAAACCCCAGCAATATTGTGAAATATTATTACAATTTAAAATAATGGTTTTCTATTTTAATATAATTTAAAACATATAGTTTATTTATGTGACGGCAGAATTTAGATCATAACTCACATACTTCAGAAATCATTTAAATATGCTGATTGATTATCAATGTTGGAAACAATTAGGCTGCTTAATTTTTTTATAACCTGTGATATTTTTTCAGAATTCTTTGATGGAAAAGTTTGGGGGCAGTAATTATTATTTTTGTTTCTTTTTTTTTAAACAAATCAATACTTTTATACATCAAGGATGTTTCTAAATTGATAAAAAGTGTTGAGACCAAGATATCCAAGTCAGCCTACAAATTTTCATCATGAATGAAAAGCTCTGTAAACAAGTCTTAGGCTATTATAAGTGCATATCTGTGTGCTAGTCAGCATTCCTGGTAACACAATTTCATTTTACAGAAGAAAACATAGGGCATTATTCAGTCACAACTATGACCACAAGAAATATTAAATCCAAGAACATGTTCTGCTTGGCAAAATCAGTCACGTTACACACATTAAGTTTCTTTTTTTTCATTCTGTGGCTCATTTTAATTTCTGCTAGGTGACTGCATTGTGGAAACAAGAAGGTATTAGGTGAGAGATTATCTGTGTTGGTGCAAAGTGAATGATTCTGTGAAAGGACCCGATCAATGAGCATTTAGGCATGTTTTGGTGATAGATGTGTGTGTTTTGTATCAAAGGTCTGCGCGTCATATAATACAGCAGAGCATGAAAGGTCGCAGAAGAGAATGAGCAAAGATGAGGTGGAGATTAGGGTGAAATCGGATGCGCTTCACTGGCGTGCATCTGTGTTTGCTGGTTTCCACTGGTGTATGACTGTTTGAACACAGCTCTTTCCAATAATCCTGTGATTAAATGTGAGGTGCCTGCAAAAAATAAATTCAGCCCCAGCCAAACACTAGAATTCAACGAGAATGGCAGAAAAGTATAATGTCTACAAAACAAGGTGCCTTTAAAAAATAAAACTAAGTCTGGATTGAACTTTAAGAATAGGCCACAAGAGGGAGCAAGAGAGCCACAGAATGTACAGTCGAGTAAATGTAAAAGAAATTTACTCACAGCTTGTCCACGGAAAGGCTTTTAACTGGAAAGTTTGTCCACATAAATACGTCCACAAGTTTACACAGTCAGAGGCTTTTAAGAGTGTTTTCTGTCACTTTTATTTGTTCTGCTGAAACAAACTCGGTCCAATCATTCAAAATGATGAAAGCTAGTCTGCTCCATCTAAACAACAAAAGACCTCATATGACCCTGACCACAAAACCAGTCATAAGGGGTCAGTTTTTCGAAATTGATACATCATGAAATAATAAATACGTTTTTTACTGATGGTGGTTTGTTAGGATAGGACAATATTTGGCTGAGATACAACTATTTGAACATTTTTGAATCTGAGAGTGCAAAAAAAAAAAAAAATCACCTTTAAAGTTGTCCAAATGACGTTCTTAGCAATGCACATTATATTTGGAATTTACAAAATATCTCCATGGAACTTAATCTTTTCTTAATATCCTAATAATATTTGGCATAAATGAAACATTTATAATTTTAATATATAATTTTAAAATTTATAATTTTAGCCATACAATTGGCTATTGCCACAAATATACTTATGACTTATGACTGGTTTTATGGTCCAGGGTCACATATCAGTATATCATGACCTGATTAAAGACAAAAAAGAGAAAACATCATTTTTGAGAGTTTAAATTCCAGATTTTATCATTATCTTTTTTTATGATTTGCCATATTGCCTCCCAGAAACATTTTTTCTTGCCTGCAAACTTTTATTCATGACAAGAATCAACTCACAAACGCTTTGATGTCAATGCATCTATCGGTCAATTTACATTCTATACATGAAGTTTCAAGGCTCTACTGTACAGAAACTTGACTGAAAGCATTGCAAACAAGAACAGATTCCCACATACACAAGCGTCAATGTTCAAGGTCATACATTGATGACTAAGCACTCAAGATGATTGCATAACATTTAGTGTTAATGATTTGTATTAATATTTCATTCTTGTTGAATAATGATCAAATTACACTTAAAAAGCCCATATAACGCTGCATATTGTATTTTATATCTAGCCAAATCCATGCTGTCGGAGTATGTTGAGTGGCAGGCTGGCAGCGTATATGTGGCATGCTCTGTCCTGTCAGACAGCTCCAGACGAGAAGAGTTGTTGGTCTGTCTTTGTTAAGCCGGAATGGCTCTTGTGTGCTGTGGGTGTCATCTGTGGATCAGCTCACTGGCACAGATATCAAAACTCAATTCAAATTCTCTCTTCCAGCATGATTTCATAGAGGGAGAGAAAGAGGCTCTCAGAATTGGATCGGAAATATGAGCTACTTTAGTAGTCATCACGTCTTGGGTTTCAGTAATTGTGTGGGAAAATGTTCTGGAAAGTGAATCAGGCATCTGTGTTGTTTTGATTCTAAATTATGCCGTTGGGTTTGCTGGTGGATCATCAGAAGTTAAAAATGGAGAGACAGACACTTCAGTGGTTTGATAATATCCAATACATTCAAATTATGCTTTTCATCATGTGATTTCACAAGCAAGATCATACCGAATGCAGTCATAAAGGCTTTCGATCTATTAGCCCCCTGCTGGTGTCATCTCTCTGCTAAAAGCAGGCTAAACGTTTCCCATTACATGTTCTAACCGGGTGTTTGATACTAATCATTTGTTTAAGGACCATTGAGAATATGCTTGATGAATGGATGTAATAAAATGAGTCTTTGTCCCTGCTTACAACAGGAATTAACATCTCGAGTCCGATCACAAACGCTCAGTGCTAAATACAGGTGTAAACAGGGTTATATTCAGAGATGCTTGGGACTAAAAAATATATGAATATATGATGAACAGGAATTAAGGCATTTAAAGCGTTAAAGTCTCTTCAAAAAAATTTGACTAAACTGGTCAATTCATATGGATTAGTTTTACGATCTCTTTATGAACTTTTCAAAAGAAGTGGTAGTTGCGTAGCTGTCAACGGAGGGACAAGAAAGCTCTCAGATTTCATCAAAAAGATCTTCAGCCGCGAATCCCGCGATTACCTCAGCTCAGCTCATGTGATAAATGTAATCCGACTCTGCTGCGCGTTTGCAACGTGATCTCACTAAAATACGTGAGTATTTTTACGTAAAGTGTGATTCTACTACGCATTACATTTACTTACGTTTTCACACACAATAAAACGTACAATACTGACTTATTGACAGCACTAAAATGTACAATATTGACGTATTGACAGCACTAAAATGTACAATATTGACGTATTGACAGCACTAAAATGTACAATATTGACAGCACTAAAATGTAAATTATTTACGTGAACGTGTTACCAGCCACCGGCTCCCATGCATTAATATCATAATCGTGACATTAATATTGTTTATTTCATGTTTTCAGTCGCATTTATTAAATCCATTTTACTAAGTTAATCTACCTAATATAAAATAACATTTTGCTCTGTTCGTGACTTCTGCTACAAACTCATTTCGGATGACTAGATAATGTTAAAAGAAGACTGCGTTTTAAAACCTTAAGATGAATAACATTCTTGCCAACCATTTTGTAGTATTTAGCTTGTTGTTTGCCGTGAGACATAAAAAGGCGTTTTCTCCTATTCAGCAACTGGCGATCACAAGATACACCAAAACACAACATCAATTCACAAAACACAACACTTTATTCGTTCGCTGTAATCCAAATCGTTAGAATCCATATGTTTGAGAAACAAATCCAAATTGAGCACTTTATCCAGTGATCTTCATCTCCATTAGCCTTCCATTAGTCTTCATCTCCTCTCAGTAGCGCGACCATAAACATCAAATCTCGCGCTCGTTGTGAATTCGAATTCAAAAACGCCTCATGAAGCGTTACGACATGATTTACGGCAGTGGCATCGAACGCTCATTGGCTCTCGCCTGCTTCGTCACAGATTTTGACATGCCGTGTTTCAGTTGATTTGTATTTGAAATGGGAAACGCGCAACTTCACGGAGAGAAGCCGGATTAATATTTTCATTTATTAATAACTTGCATTCTGCTCTGTACCTCATACAAAACTATTATATACCACCAGAGAGGACTGCGACTGCAACATATCTTCATTTGAACTACTTTTGGTACCGCTTTGACATTTTTGCAATAAATCAATGATCGTGATTAACTTACACTGGTCTGTCTGTTATGCTTTTATTTATAACAGTTCGTTGTTTTAATAAATGCTAATGGGTAGGTTTAGGGTAGGTGAAGGTGTAGGATTAGCTGCGTTCAAAATATTTTTTAATGCTATATTGTTACCAAAATCGTCATTTTCCAAAGTTTTACCTTTTATTCTCTTTATATTCTGTATTAAATTGGTATGTTTAGGTTTGGGGTAGTGTTAAGGATCTTACATTAATCAATAAAATGGTCAAAGGGAAATTATATTGATATCTTTATGATATAACAAAACTATATATATTTTTTTACCAGTATAAAGTTTTGTATTCTTTAAAAAAAAAATTTGATGATGCATTCATAATTATTTTACGTTTTTAGCTGTAAAATGTAATAATACTACGTTTAAATGTTGCAAATACGTCTATATTGTACATTTTAGTCTTCTCCAAAGCGTACTAAGACGAACGCGTTTTGTGTCTTTGAAAGTAACGTATTAATACCTACGTATTAACGATGAGACCAGGCTGGCGTTTGTGCCGTGACACTTAATTGGCTCACTCATAATATATTGAACTGACACGTTCAGTTTTTAATTGTAGCGTCTCTAACTGAACTGATTTTATAAAAATGAACACGGTGGGCAAGTAAACCAGTAGCCGTGCCTAGAGTGCTCTCAAAGGGCAGCGAAGTGCATTCTGGGAATAGTTGTCTTTCATCCCCATGAGACAAAAATAAATTTTCTGTGTTTTCTCAGTCTAGAAGGCACCAAATTCAAAAATAATTTCACATTTCTACTACATTAATGACCGAGTTTAAATACAGATTCATCTTCCCAGCGCTGAAGTACCCCTTTATTTAAGTTATTGATTGACAATCATAGTTTATATATATATATATATATATATATATATATATATATATATATATATATATATATATATATATATATATATATATGACCCTGCTATTTTGCAAGTTCTCCCACTTGGAAATCATGGAGGGGTCTGAAATTGTCATTGTAGGTGCATGTCTACTGTGAGAGACATAATATAAAAAATAAAAAAATCCAGAAATCACAATATATGATTTTTTAAAACTATTTATTTATATGATACATCTGCAAATAAGTATTTGAACACCTGTCTATCAGCTAGAATTCTGACCCTCAAAGACCTGTTAGTCTGCCTTTAAAATGTCCACACACTCCATTTATTATCCTAAATTAGATGCACCTGTTTGAGGTCTTAAGCTGCATAAAGATAACTGTCCACCCCATACAATCAGTAACAATCCAACTATTAACATGGCCAAGACCAAAGAGCTGTCCAAAGACACTAGAGACAAAATTGTACACCTCCACAAGGCTGGCAAGGGCTACGGGGGAAATTGCCAAGCATCTTGGTGAAAAAAGGTCCACTGTTGGAGCAATCATTAGAAAATGGAAGAAGCTAAACATGACTGTCAATCTCCGTCGGACTGGGGCTTCATGCAAGATCTCACCACGTGGGGTCTCAATGATCCTATGAAAGCTGAGAAATCAGCCCAGAACTACACGGGAGGAGCTGGTCAACGACTTTAAAAGAGCTGGGACCACCGTTTCCAAAGTTACTGTTGGTAATATACTAAGACGTCATGGTTTGAAATCATGCATGGCACGGAAGGTTCCCCTGCTTAAACCAGCACATGTCCAGGCCCGTCTTAAGTTTGCCAATGACCATTTGGATGATCCAGAGGAGTCATGGGAGAAAATCCTGTGGTCAGATGAGACCAAAATAGAACTTTTTGGTCATAATTCCACTAAACATGTTTGGAGGAAGAAGAATGATGAGTACCATCCCAAGAACACCATCCCTACTGTGAAGAATGGGGGTGGTAGCATCATGCTTTGGGGGTGTTTTTCTGCACATGGGACAGGGCGACTGCACTGTATTAAGGAGAGGATGACCGGGGCTATGTATTGCGAGATTTTGGGGAACAACCTCCTTCCCTCAGTTAGAGCAGTGAAGATGGGTCGAGGCTGGGTCTTCCAACATGACAATGACTCGAAGCACACAGCCAGGATAACCAAGGAGTGGCTCTGTAAAAAGCATATCAAGGTTCTGGCGTGGCCTAGCCAGTCTCCAGACCTAAACCCAATAGAGAATATTTGGAGGGAGCTCAAACTCCGTGTTTCTCAGCGACAAGACAACCTGACTGATCTAGAGAAGTGGGCCAAAATCCCTTCTGCGGTGTGCAAACCTGGTGAAAAACTACAGGAAACGTTTGACCTCTGTAATTGCAAACAAAGGCTACTGTACCAAATATTAACATTGATTTTCTCAGGTGTTCAAATACTTATTTGCAGCTGTATCATACAAATAAATAGTTAAAAAATCATACATTGTGATTTCTGGATTTTTTTTAGATTATGTCTCTCACAGTGGACATGCACCTACGATGACAATGTCAGACCCCTCCATGATTTCTAATTGGGAGAACTTGCAAAATAGCACGGTGTTCAAATACTTTTTTTCCTCACTGTATATAAATATACACACACTGTATAGCCTTTATTAATTTCTTTAAAACAAATATACTTTAATTCAGCAAGGATGCATTAAATTGATCAAAAAAAGATTATAGTCATTTATAATATTACAAAAGTTTATTTCAAATAAATGATGAACTTTCTAATCGTCAAACAATTCTGAAAGAAAACATCACGGTTTCCAAAAAAAACACAAAAAAAACAGCACAACTGTTTCAACATTGATAATAATAATAATAAAAAATTCTTAAACAGCAAATTATCATATTCAAATTATTTCTGAAGGATCTTGTGACACTGAAGATGAGAAAATTCACAGGAATAAATAATATTTTAAAATGTATTCACATATACAGTAGAAAACATTTTAATTTATATATAGGGTACAACAGGGCTAAAGTCACACCTTAATAAAAATGTGCTTTTCACTACACCAATAAAGTGTGATATACAAATAAATGTTTGTATTGAACATTTATGGAGCAACAGATTTTGTGTGAAAATAAATCATAAAAGTGGTTTATTTTATTTAAAAATCTTAAAGATGTGTGAGGTGACGAGGGGGGCCTTTAACCCCACACATGGGGTAAAAGGCTTACCAACATGGGGCAAAATGCACAGTATTGATACAAATACTTTTGCTAACATGTTTTTAATAATGTCTAAGTTAATACTTGTTAAAAACAATCACTTTAGCAAAGTTTTAACTATTTTCTGTTTATTTTGATGAATAAAATAATAAATTTTTGATCAATAAATATGCTGTCATTAAAATATGTTATGTAACTTTTCCGTCTGCTAGAGGTCACCTATTCAAAACAAAGGCATAGTTTGATGATGCCAAGTTTGAGCGCAGAATCTTGGGACATGTGGTTTTCACCTCATAGCCGGTGAAAAAGAATCGGGATAGGACTCAGGCAGAAATCATGTTCATGGATGCGATTATTAACGTTACTGAAGCAGAGCAGGACCAAGTGTTGTGGGAGAAAAAAATTAAATAAAAATAACTTACTGTGTAGGACTTGTCACTTGCCATTGGAAACTCCTTGTAGCAGCCTACGTTCCTGCAGCCTATATGGCAACCTCGAGTTAGGGGGAGGGGGAGAGGGGATACACCTCTCTACAGTAATTTGAAAGTGATTGCAGTACCAGTTTTGTCTAGCCTGACGTGGTCATACTCAATTCTAGCCAGAATATGAGTCTGATACTGCTCCATTGGGCTATAATTATGGGGTGTGTTTCAACCGAACCACGAAAGACCTACAACCAATCAGAGCAACGGAGCGACACATTAGTTGTCAAATGCCAACGGAACTCAACTGCACTTTATTGCCATGTCTGTGTTTTTCCCGCAGGTTGTTGTCCATGTCCACGGGTTGAAGCTACCCCAATAATGTGATATATATACTCAGGAATGCAAAGTTTAGCAGGCAACCTTGCCAAAATAACATCCGTTTAGGATAAGAGCAAATTCAACCCAAGCGCCTTCGATGACGTGATTGATTACATTACTGATTATCATCTGTCCATCATCTTCTAAAGCCCGCCCTGACAATTTCATTAGTCCGAACAGGTTCTGTTAGGGCATAATTACTCCTCTATGGATCAAGTCCAGACGGAATTGCCCGAGCAAAAATGTTGTGGGCGGGGCTAAATTCAGCTGGCATCCAGGCTAAGTTTTGGCCACAATCCTTCATACAGTTCCTTTCAAGGCCGTGCACAGGGGGGTGGCCCGGTGGCTAGAGCACTGCCCCTCTGCACTCATCGGCTGAGGTGCCCCTCTTGCGCCATTGCCTCACTTACCCTCAGAGGATTCCCATAAATGTGTTCTGTTCTGCTAAAAATCCACTAATTCCGCTAATCCGCTCTGTTTTCCCGCTCGCTCAGCAGCATCGCTCACACTCAGTGGCTGCTCTCAGTTCCCTCCTCAGGGAACGAGGGTTACATACGTAACCGAGACGTTCCCTTTCGTTCAATCACTCCGAGTAACGTCAGTGACTGACGAATGGGGGCTTCTACGCGAAACCCCCATTCATCAGTCACTGACGTTACGTCTCCGTTCCCTCCTCAGGGAACGAGGGTTACATACGTAACCGAGACGTTCCGTAATATTCCATTAACAGGTATATTACAAACCACAATCCACATTACAGACAGTGATTTATCCTCGGAATTAGTAATTTGGTAGTTTGTTTTTGTATTTCTGTCGGTAATGTTTTGCTCTGGTCTTCTAATAGTGCTAACAACTTGTGCAAAATATTCTGCACAAGTTGTCTTAAATATTTACGACAATTGTCTTATCAAATTATTGTACTTGTTCTGATCTAATATAAATAACACAACATTTGCTCTTATCAGCATACTTTGTAGACTTAAAACAATGACTTCAGAAAAAAAGAAGACTAATGGACTCAAAAAGGGCGGCTAAAGCCCATTCAACTTTGCAAATATGGATTCAAGTCTCCATCATATCAGAGGGTAAATCATCAAATAAAATATTTAGACAGTTTGTCACACTTTAACTCTTATAAAGTACATTTCCCATTATAATCAATTTTCTTGAGTTAATACTAGTATCTATAACATAATATTTATGATATTTTATTAAGACCATGTAGTATATATTATTAAAAAAGTAATATACTATAAATGTTCTACATTAGTTGTATCATATGGTACAATGGGGCTAAAGGCACACCCTAAGAAAAATGTGCTATTTAAGTTAATACTTGTTTAAAAAAATCTTGTTAGCAAAGTTTGTACTATGTACTATGTTTATTTTGATAAATAAAACAATTATTGTTCAATAAATATTAAAATATGTTAATATAAAAATATAAATACAGAAACTATTGTTTTAAAGTAAAGATTCTGAAAGCATTGAATGAGATCCCATAATAATTTAATAAAGCTTTACGGTAGGCTAAACATATTTTTATTATATGATGATTATTATCATATTTAAAAATCTGATGGTTTCATTATAAATATGGTGATTATCTCTAAGGTGGACACCCAACTTAATATATTATATTACAATCTGAGTCTGACCATGTCATGTCAACACATGTGAAAGTCAGCCGCTGTTTATGATCATGTTAAATATGATTTTACCATATTTAATGTTAAATATATTTAATGTTAAATATCATGTTAAATATGATGCCTTTTACCCCAAACACCATACTTTTACATATTCTTCCATAATTGAAAAACTGTTGCTTTATTTATTTTGAACAAAACTGACAATCAATAACAAGACCTTTGTCTACAAAATATATTCAATAATTTAAGCGATTCTTATCTACATTTTAAATAGCATTATAAGATCATCAAATTTGCAGAATCAACCTTTTAGAAGCATTATTACAAAAACATAAATTGAATTAGCACTAAAGCCTATTGTATTTACAATATGACTGTAAAAGGTTTGTGATTTATTCTCTAGATTAAGATGATACTCAACGACACGTTGTTATAGTGCCCCTTTTTTTTTGGTTTGGGTCACTGCCCCTCCAAATGTCTGTGCACGGTCCTGGTTCCTTTAATATAAAAATATATCTGAAAAATATGTAAAATAAAATCATTAAAAAAAGTAAAGATTCTGAAAGCATTTAAGGATATCCCATAATAATTCAATATAGATTTACAGTAGTAATAACAAATATTTTATTATATGATATAATTAATATAATTTTTTTTTTTTTAAATCTGATGGTTTCATTATAAATATGGTGATTATCTCTATCTCTATCACCCAACTTGATACTTGCTTATGATACTTGATACTTGCTTATGATACTTACCATCTCATGTCAACAAATGGAAAAGTCAGCCAGCTGTTTATCATCATGTTATATATGGTGCCTTTTGCCCCAACAGCAAAATACCCCAAACACCATATTTTTACATATTCTGCTGTTATTGAAAAACTGTTGTTTTAATTACCTTAAAAAAAAGAAAAAACGTCAAACGTTAACGAGACCTTTGTTTCAAAAGATATTCAATAATTTTAGCTATTCTTATTTGCTACTTAAATCTACAACCTTTTTAAAAACATCAAATATTAGATCAAATGAGCGCAGAACCAACTGTGCACTGCTGCCTGTACTTGTGTCAAAGATCAGACAAATGTCCACGTGCATCTTGAAAAGCAGATGTTTTGGCAAGTTTTTGTGCCATCTAGTGGTTTAGAGGAAAAGAAAATCAAAGGAGCCTTTTACCCTGTGGAGCCGTTGGCCTCGTTGTACCCTATATATGCCTTTTTCTCTGTGCTTGAAAATGTAAAGACTATTTGGTGCTTCCTGCTGCTACAGCCATTGACACTGGTCCTCTATGCTGAACCAACTTGCCATCTGTACATATGTAGCCCTCAGTTATCTGGACCCCCCATCTGCCCTCACACTGTGCGTTTCATCACTTGCAGCTATCAAGGAGCCCTGCCCCTGGTCACGATTAATGAGCCCAACGCCTCCTGGGTTAACAGAAATTAATAGGCAGACAGAAATTTACATTTCTATTCGAGGGTAAGAAAGGATTGATGTAGCCCATTACTAAGGCAGCTGAGAGAGAGAGAGAGAAGAAACGAGAGAGATAAAGAAGGAAAGAGAGGAATGGGAACATGCCATAAAAATGTATGAGGTGGATTTATGAGTGATCAGGTGTGAGGTCTGGCGGTCTGGATATATTAAGACAATCACAAGGCCTGTTGAGGTGTTGGTCAGGTGATGGCAGGCTGATGTGCACTTGATGACACTTCCCTGAACCCAAGGTCCTTCATTAAACAGGCTGTTTTGTGGTTAATGAATGATTTGCTCTGTTCACAGATTGATTCATTTTCTCATAGGAAGGTGAGAGAGTGTTCAACGTGGCTTATTTGACTAAGTTTATTTATCTTTATTAGCATGGTATACAATGCTGATGAAGACCAGTGGTTCTGGTTTTGCTTCAGGACTTGAAGTGGTGCCCTAAAGCAGAACCAAAACTGTTAATTGTACAAAAGTGTCTTACAAAATGTCTTTAAAATTAAACTATGTATGCATAAATGTATACAGCAAAAACATGCAAAATTATGAATATACCTATTATGCTAGTAATATTGCTGTTTGAGCATGAAAAAGGTCTGCAAGGTTACAAAGCACATTCTTTACTCTTTCTGAATTCGGAACCCACTTTATATTAGGTGGCCTTACTACTATGTACTAACATTTACATTAATTTAAATGTTAGTAAAAAAAATAATTTAACATGCACTTATTGTATACAATGCACTTATTGTAATGTAAACATGTTTTTACATTGTATTTTTAAAAAAAATTGCTGCATGTAATTACATCTGTAATTAATTCATGTAGTTACAATTATAATTACACTGTTGACACTTGTCTTACACCTAACCCTACCCTTAAAGGTAAAGTTAGTTTTAAGACAATTTAGGTGTAAAAGTGCAGCTGGAAGAAAACAAAACTAGAGGTTTTTCGTAATTTGTGGAAAGAGAGCATGAAAAACTGCTAGATCTGCTTATTTCTCGACTCTCTTAGAAGAAAACAAACACAACCCTCAGTATTTATTTGATATAGTAGCTAAACTAACCAAAAATAAAGCTTCAAATTCTGATGGTTGTAAACAGCACAGCAGTAATGACTTTGAACTTTTTTTACATGTAAGATTGATAATATAAGGAAGCAAATTATAACCATGCAGCCGTCTACTACAGTATCACATCAGACAGAGCATTGTAGTGTCACTGAGGAAAAATTCCACTCATTAAAAGATTTGCTACAAGAGGTCATAGATCCTATTTCTTAATATCATTCATTCGTCTTTGTCATTAGGATATGTACCGGAAACCTTTAAGTGGAAACCACTTTATAAAAAAAACTACAGCTTGATCCTTCAGAATTAGTCAATTACAGGCCAATCTCAAATTCTACCCTTTCTTTAAAAAATACTGGTAAAGTACTGGTAAAGTACTGAGACTGCTCTCAGACAAATGATTTACTCTTATCATCTGATCGTAGTTGTATCTCTCTATTAGTGTTACTCGATCTTAACGTTGCGTTCGATACTATCGACCCGAACATTCTTTTGAATAGACTCGAAAATTATGCTGGCAATAGTGGAACAGCATTGGCATGGTTTAAATCATACCTATCTGACCAGTATCAGTTTGTAGCAGTAAGGCCACGTGTCCACCAAAGCATTTTTAGCCAGCTGAAAACACTAGGCGCTCTGCTGAAAACGCCTCGCTGTGGGCGCTTGAGAGCGTTTTGGCAGTGCAGCAGGGGGGTTTTTTTCAGTTGAGACTCTTTGCTTGTTATGATACCGAATATCCGCAGAAGTGTTAATCGTATCTCCTTTCACAGATAGCTTGTTTCTGTACTGATTCTGTATAAAAATGCCGATACAATGTAAAGTATTTGCTCTGGCTCTTGTTTTAAATTATTTTGTTTCATTATTATGCAGCTTGTTTTCATCTGTGGACGTTGCACAAGCAGAATTTGGTGGTTGGTCAGTGTTGGATTTGTTCCGCCCCTCCTCCACTGTGATAGGATGGCTGGTGAAAAGTGACAGTGATGAGTGCTGCGTTTTAGGCAAGGCAAGGTAAGGCAAGTTTATTTATATAGCACATTTCATACACAATGGCAATTCAAAGTGCTTTACATAAGAAATAAAAAAAACATGTGTAAGAACAAGGATAATTAAAACAGTTATAAAGAGAATTAAAAAAAAATAATAATATTTTAACATTATTATTAACCTAGAATACTTTCTAAGACTCGATGGCTGCTCCATCAAGTCATCATCATCAGTTAGGAATCTGGGTGTGCTCTTTGATACCAATCTTTCATTTGAAAGCCACGTTTCTTGCATCTGTAAAACTGCATTCAGTGGTCCTCCAGGAGCAGGATTGGAAACCCCTGCTCTACTGGGTGGTTGCCCTGCTCGCTTAATAAACAAACTACAGCTGGTCCAAAACGCAGCAGCTTAAGTTCTTACTAGAACCAGAAGTATGACCATATTTGTCCAGTTCTGTCAACACTGCACTGGCTCCCTATTAAATACTGTATAAATGTTCAAATCTTGCTTATTACTTACAAATAACTAAATGGTTCAGCTCCCCAGTACTTGAGTGAACTCTTAACGCATTATTCACGTCTATTGTGGTCTCAAAACTGTGGCCCAGTTGATAATACTAGAATATCAAAATTAACTGCAGGCGGTCAGTCATTTTTCCTATTTAGCACCTAAACTTTGGAACAGTATTCCTAGCATTGTTCGGGAAGCAGACACATCTCTTTACAGCAAAAAGTGTTCTGCAATACAATATAAACACAGTAAGTACAATGTACTTACATCAAAAAATAAGTACATAGTTAAGGCCACCTAATATAAATTGGGATCCTGAATTCCCTGAAACGACTTGACTGTATTCTTGAGTTTTCTTCCAGGAATGTAGATGTCACAAAATTCCTCATTTAAATAATTCATGGCTAAAAGAAAAGAAAGACCTGCTTGAGTTGCATTAGTAGTGTGTTGAAACCATAGACTGCAAAAAAATATGGATGTAGTGTCCATGATGTCACCCAAAGGTTTCTGAATAGAGTTTTATTTTTATTTTTTGAAGTGAAAAGTTGGCCGTTGCCATCTTGGCAGTGCGTCACTCCCGGATAACTCCCGGACAATGGGCAGATGCGGGACTTGGCTGGAGCTGACATGATGGTAAAAATAACCCCCCTCACAGTTGTCATGAAGGGCAAAATGAGCCATATAGATCAAGACCACAATTTGTGCCAATCTGTAAAAAAAAAAAAAAAATTCTGCTGTAAAGTTGAGCATTTTAACATGGAGCTCAGTGAGATTCTGCTCCCTTTTGAAGCCTGTCCCGATTGGCCAGTCGATGAATTGCAGTTTAATTCACTTCCATATTGGCTACAAGAAAAACTGGGGGAGGTTGCTTGGTTGAAACTCAAGGTTATGGTAAGGCGTGACATTTCCCAAACATGTTCTGAGCAATTGACCAATCACAACACACTGGTCCAGCCGACACTGTGCTTTTCAGAAGGATTGGCATCATAGAGACCGGAACTAAACAGAGTGTTACTGACAGACTGGGAAAGAGAAGTGCTGCAACAACGCAAAAAATGTGAGAGAATATTTTTTGAACATTCAAGCATGAAGTAAACCCCAAAAACCAAATCAAGATTTTGTAAAAGGGCATAACTTTAACATGAAATATGATGAGTAGAAAAATAGACAAGTGTGGCTTCTAAATGTCAACTGAATTTCAGAAGTTATATGAAGGCTGTCAATAATTCACTGCATGAAACAAATCATGTGTATGAATAGAACTAAACACAGTAAATATGTTTATATTATATATAATTTGTATACATACATGCATTTATGTATGTATATATTTTTTCTTCTTCAGAATTAGTTTTGAATCTATTGATTGAAATAGACAGTTTAAACAAATTCATGGAATTTTTTTCTAAGACTCAAGTTAAGATACCTAAATCATCCATTGACGTGCTCAATGACATTGCATTTCATTAGTTGCATTTAGAATAGTGTTTTTTTTTTTTTTTTTTTTTAAGTGTGCCTATCAGACAGGTCTGCAACTCATATTTAGGTCATGACCCATCAGTTGAGAACCACTATATAATTTTCTTGACATACTCTGTATAGCCAATGAGAGAGATCTTTGAAAACGCGTTCATTTGTGAAGAGAGAGAGTTAGAGTTGGTTGGGGCGAAGTGCCGGTTCAGCAAGAATTTAATGGAAGATTAATTAATTGGGTCTTTGCTGTTAATTGACGTAACTGACATGTGGCCGCTCTCCAAAACTTCATCAGAAAAAAGGGAAAAACTCATCATCATGGTATCTAAGGCACAGCGCCTCTGCAGATATTTCTCTTCTACTCATCTCCCATGTGCCAATTCAGAACAGCCTAGTTTTTTCCGTCTAAACTCCAAAAGAAAAGTGACATTCCTCTCGACCTGCCAAGCTTTCTGCGCTCCTTTTATAATTCAAGCATATGCTTACTTTTTTTTAATGTGCTTGGAAACCATGAGCCCAGCTGGATAACTTAATTATATTGCTCCATGTAGCTCTTCCACAACAATTATGGGACGATAATAATTGGCCAAAGGTTTCATGCTCCATTTACATATCGGTGTCATTCAATGGTGAGGAAAACTTTCAATGCCTGACTAGTCAAATGCCTGTTTAGTTTAATTATCTCCAGGGCCAACGATCCTGAATTAAAAGGTCTCATGTTTAGTAGAAAGGACGCTTATATTCGCAACAACATGAAAAGTGATGAAACATTGCAGTGCCATTAGAGAGACAGACCACCAGCTATCCAGAAAGGGAATGCCAAATTTCAACTTCAAATTTCACATGGATAAAGCAAATCAAGCGAATTAGCCCTGAACATAAAACATGTTTTCCATGTATATATACACACATATATAATACACAGTGACAGTACATCCAACCCCCGCAGACCACGTGTAACCACACCAGCATCTTCCCCTTCAAGACAGTCTGAGACCAGCCACCCGGACAGCTGCAGCAACAATTGGTTTGCATAACCAAAGAATTTCTGTCAGAAACTGTCTCAGGGAAGCTCATCTAAATGCTCGTCTTCCTCGTCAGGGTCTTGACCTGACTGCAGCGTGTTGTAACCAACTTGAGTGGGCAAATGCTCACATTCAATGGCGTCTGGCACTTTGGAGAGGTGTTCTTTTCAAAGATGAATCCCGGTTTTCACTGTACAGGGCAGATGGCAGACAGCGTGTATGGCGTTGTGTGGGGGAGCGGTTTGCTGACGTCAACGTTGTGGATCGAGTGGCACATGGTGGCTGTGGCTGTGGACGAGGCACTTGGGGCGCATAAGCAGCGCGCATAACGCTCTCTGCCAACTGAAATCCATTCAAAAAAGGCGCCTCTCGCTGCAAAAACGCGTTCTGTGTGATCAGGCCCTAAAACTGCACATTTAAGAGTGGCCTTTTATTGTGGCCAGCCTAAGGCACACCAGTATATTCTCATTTGTACTGCATCTGTACATATTGTACTACAAGTGAACATATAAGTATACTAGTAGTTATTTATTTTAATAGATATTTTTGGACAGATATTAATAAGTGTGACTTATGCCTGATGGTCAAAGCTTATTATTAGTTTCTGTTATTGATAAGTATCAATACTCCTAGATGACCAATACCAGCTTTGCTATTGCCTGATACATGATGATAATCTGTACTGTATAGTAATCTGAGCACAGTGTTCATATTGTTAGCTAGCGTATATAATGTAATATCATTAGCTAACACTGGTCTCTCACCTACCCTGTTCTCCACTGGTTCTCCTCACACAACAACTCAATATATCTCCTCTAATCATTGTTCTATCTAATCCTGGCTTGTTCCTAATTGTATGGCTGTGATCTGCCATATGAATATTAATAAACCAAACACCGAACTGTCATTGTGATCCATTGTTTTCCCATCGTTGAAATTCACTGCACTCCCTCCACGTTACGTCACTTCCCGGTTTGGCATTTTTAGATGCGGAAGTGAAATTTCTCACAAAAACGACTCCAAAAGCCTAGCGTATTTAGAAGTATATTTGAAAGAAAATCTAGTTCCTACATTATTTTTCCATACATTGACTCACTGGGGTCTCTAACCTGCAATATGCTCTTTAAACAAATATGAGCCAAGTATACTTAAAGTATATCTTGATTAAAAGATTGATGTATAGTTCAAATATACTTAGACCTTTCTGTCAGTATAAGTGTAAAATTTTAAGTATATTTCTGAGAAAGTACATAAAAAGTAGACTGAAAGCATACTTTCTTATTTTTTTGTTTAAAAGAAGTATACTAATTGCACACTTGAATAAACTTCTTGTTTGTAAGGGCAGCCGCATTGAAAATTAACATGTTAAAGTGCAATTTTGAAAAGCTGCTGCAAACCCTCAAGAATACTTTTTTCCCCTTTTCGTATTCATAGAATCATCTCGTTCTACAGGCGCAGAACAATACCAAGTGCGTAACTTTGGACGGCGAGCCTTATCTCTCCCACGTCAGAACTCCATTTCAGCTCACCACGCTAAATATTCGGACCAACTCATCACCATTCAGCACGCTGAAATAATGGAAATGCTTAATTGCAAAGATGCCATCGGTTTAATTGAATTACCAGCCAACAAAGCAATAATACAATTCGTAATAGCACAGCTCTTCAGATAAGGAGTAACTTTGTGTGAGAAGAGAGAAGAAAGATGTCTGAATTTCTCTCTTTTTTTTTTTTTAGTTTTGAGGGACATGGACGAGCATGTCAGCTTTACAAAGTCATTTGTATACAAGTCTTGTCTTCTTTAAATTTACGAAGCCTCGGTCAAGAGCCCTGGATCGTCCTTTATTGAGAGCCAAGTGAGGTGTATCCTATTCCAGCCAAATTAATGTCTATGAAGCTGAGACCTGTTCTGACTGACTGATCCTATATTACAGTATTAGTGGATATAGGCCTGGTTTTCTTCCACGATGTCTATACTTTTTTAGGTCTCGGAGTATGTCAAAGTATATTTCTATTTAATAAAAAATACCCCCTGCTGGGATGAACCAGTTATTGTTGTCATTGAAGTTATTCAGGTGGTTGGATACAAACCAATGATTTAATTCCCATGTTTTCTTGTTATTGTATTTGAAGGGAAACAACAGTTGAGCCTCGTGATAATATAATTTTCTTAATAGAATTTCAGACTGATTTAGAACGTCTCCTTCTTTAAACCCTCTGGATGTTGCTGTCCCCTTTACATGGATTACATTAATAAGCATGTATTTCTCGTTCTGTCACAGTTTGTCATTTAGAGAAAGGCCCCCAGAGCTCGGAGACTCTGACTCACTTGCTCTGCATTAGATGGAGGGAAATGTGGCCTTGATTGTTGATTGGCCGCTGAGTTCAAGACATGAATGCTGATTGGTCATCTGCCACATTTGAAACTTGGCATAAAACACTCAATATTCTTGGATTTAATGCATATACAAGGCATTAAAAAAAATCACAAGTATAATATAGAAAAAATAGAGTCATGTTTCACCAGTTAAATATTGAAATTTGGCATTGCATCACTGCTAATGACTGCATTTTTATAAACTGCTTGTGTTTTTCCTCATAAGTGCATCAGTGGATGATAAAAGCATCCACTAAATGATAAAATATAAAATCACATTTAAAGAAATAAATATTTTCTTGATAACAGTATGAATTATAAAATGTTAAAGTACATTTTATTTGTAAAGTTCCTCACACAATCCAAATTGTCTAGTCTTGCTTAGCACAAATAAAATAAACACTCAAATATCACTTTTTTTTTTTAGAAAATTGCATTTGTTCATAATCTCACAATATTTATAAAATACAGTGTATGTATGCATGCATGCATGCATGCGTATGTATATGTATAAACATATGTACATATATGAATATACATGTACATTTTTAAATTCTTATCGCAGCTTACTTTATTGTAAAACTTTCTACCGTAAAGAATGACACAGTGTTTAATTTACTTAAGATCGTTACAATATATGTTTTCAAATAAAACCTCTATTGTGCATACAAACAGAAGCACCATTAGACATAAGTGTAGAAAGTTTCTTTAGGGTCTTCAAATAAAACGTATCGACTGATCGAGAAATGTAATTTTGCCCCGTAATTTAAAACCGTGTTCTGTGTTCAGGTAACGGTAAACTGGAATGTAATCAATACAGTGACATACAAAAAGCGACTAAAGTGATAGTGCATTTTACTTTTAAATGCATTTTCTCTGAAGATCCTTTCTTACCGAGCGCATTGGTAAACACAGCCAGCATACATTTTCTTTGAACGCTCATTGATTGGAACCTTCTGCCATTGCTCATTGTCTGAAATACAACAAGCAGAATTGTCATTATCCGGCCTGTGAGAGCTCCCTGGAGGAGCAATCATGGAATTCGCTATCGCACATAGTTATTTGGGACAAGCAGCATTGTTTGTAAAATACTGCTTACTAGTTCTGAAAGATATTATATAATATTCGGTTTGACCACTGGTGGCTCGAAACCTATAATGAAGACACTTGGGCATGCTGTGGATCTCCATCCCTTCTGTCTGCATTTCTGGATATGTTCAAGTACAAAACCAAGCTTTGAGTTTCAAGGAGTTAGTCTGTAAGAACATGTTCCACCAAAGTTAATCCTGTTTTTTGATCCCTCACCACAATCTCTCCCTCTCTGTGTGACTGTGTGCGAGTTGACGGAGTGGTGTGAATGCACGTGGTGTGTTGTAAGTGAATCTTTTTCTATTTCAATCGCCCTTGTTTTTTTTGTCTAGTTTTTCTTTTTTGATATTTGGACTTTATCGGTACGCCAGCCCCACATGCGCAGGTTGAGCTCAATCACACTGCCCATGTTGTTAATGTGGCATACTCAATCTACTGGTGAGATTTGCCTTCTAGAAGCCTGCTCAAAGAAGAAAGCTCAGTTAGCTGATCTACTGGGGTATAAAATAAAGGTAGCTCTGGTCTGTTCATAGTTTCAAAACATTGATAAGATGGATGCACCATCCAAATACTTTTTCAATCTGGAAAAAAAAGACTGGGCAGAAGCGTTTTATTCATGCACTGCATTCCGAAGATGGAGTGCTATTGTCAGATTCTGCTGGTATTCAGGAAAGAGCAGTTCACATTTATCAAAATCTTTATAGAAGTGATCTGAACTCTGTGAAGAATGTTTTCTTTGACAGTTTGCCAAAGGTGTCAGAAGAGGCTAATAATGATCTCACAGGAGCTTTGACCCTGGGAGATCTTTAAAAGGCCCTACGAGGCATGGAGGCATGGAGGCATGAAGTCTGGGAGAGCACCAGGAGTGGATGGCCTGGCAGTTGACTTCTATAAGGCTTTTTGGTTGGAGTTGGGAGCAGATCTACTGATGGTAAACCTTGTCTTCCTGATGGGTTGTGTTGGGGTAAAGGGGGTATTAAATATTTAGGTGATTTAGGTATTTAGTTTATCTAGGTGATGAGAGTGTTTTACACAAAAATTGGGAGGGGGTGATGGAAAAAGTTAAACGTCACTTAGATAAAGGAAATGGTCAACAATTTAGTGGCATCCTCACTTTGGCACGTGTAGACCCTTCGCCACAGTTTTTCGCTGAAATTCAAGATGCTCTTGTGAACTTTTTTTGGGGACAAACAACACTGGGTCCACACAAAGAATGTTTTATATCTACCCAAAGAAGAAGGTAAGATTTGATTCACTTACAATACAGAATATAATGTAATATAACAATCTGTTCAAATCAAAAGAAGCTGTAAACAAAAAATGTTTAACTAAACTCATCACAGTCTAAAAATATTAATAATTAATATTCACCAACGATATATTATATAGTTTACAGGTTTTTACAAAAGGTTTTTTAATGGTTCAACAGATTTTAACTGGCGTGCTGTTAGTTATACCATTTGGCGTACTATTGGAGGTTTTGGACTGGAAAAATCCATCTTTTTAATGGCTCCAACTAAATTGGATTTATCAGAACTACCTGTTTTTTATCAGTCTATTCAAGGTGTGGAGTTTTTCTTCATGTTTATAAGACTGAGAACTCATACTCACTCCACTGGTTGTTACAAGAACCATTGATACTTTGGGCCCGCTTGGACATTACGACTCACTGCCATTTACCAGGGTTCAGTACCGTATTGCAGGAATCCAGGGTTTTCACTTTGAGACATTTATTGACTTTAAATGGACCTTAATTTGAGAATGCGGAGGTAGCATCTAAACATTTAGGAATTAGATTTACTCAGTTTTTGATAACTAAAATCATGTTTTACAGGTGATGAAGACCATCTGTTAATGTATTTGTATTTTTACAGCAGTTAGTACTCCTGATATTCAGGATCCTGTTCCATGTTTGGTTGTTCAAACGGATCTTGATAAGAGTATAGGCTTTTTGATAAATTCATGTGAATATCTGTCCTTAGATTTCTTGTCAAACGAAGGCAGAAAGCTGTAAAGAGCCTGTGTTTTGATTTTTAATAAGATGTTTGGTTAAAAAAAACTGATACACCATGGTGTTCTGTTCTTAAATGGAGTAAAAATGTAAAACCTGTATGGAGATCCTTATATAAGCCACCATTGTCTAAAAGGGTAGGTGACATGCAATGGTGAATAATCCATTGGGCCATTGCTGTTAACTGCTTTTTTTTTCAGTGTTGAATCCAGAAGTCAGTTCTGAATGCCCTTTTTGTCTTCAAAGGGAGACAGTTTTTCATGCTTTTATGCATTGTGTTAGATTAAAACTTTTATTTATGAGGTTAAAATAATTGTTTTGTATAGGTTTAAAGAAAGTTTTTGTATTGAATCTGTCATTTTGGGTTTTAAGTACTTTCAGAAAAGACGTTGGTAACACTATTTTGATGGTCGCTTTTGAACATTCTGTTGACTATAAATAACATTGCTACATGTCAACTAACTCTCATTGGAGTATTAGTAGACTGTTTGCTTAATATCTGCTAACAGTTAATTCTAATGGTCTTTCAACAGACACTCTACTGACTATTGGTAATTTTGCGACTACATGTCAACTTATTCTAACCCTAACAGTCTACTGAAACTCTACTAACACTCTAATGATATTTAGTGGACATGTAGGTGCAACGCTACTTATAGTCAACAGAATATGTTAAAGGGACCATCAAAATAAAGTGAAACCAAGACGTTTCATCTGTCAATTGTTGAATTTTATTTTAGGGCAAACAAAAATGATATTTATATCAGCAGGAAAAACTAAGCGGAACAAAGGTTTTTTTTAACTTTAATCAAATCTAGAATTTTGATTGATTACCAGCTTTATAAAATTATGTAAAATCTTTCAACTTTTGATTTGATATAGTGCAGTTATGGTCCATTGTGTGAAGTATGTGAAGGTGTTTTTTTCTTTATAATTTGTATGCGTATATTCTTCAATGTGAAAATTGTTGAATATGTTATAATATATTGCTAGTTTACGGTGAAGAGATTATGGATTAATTGTAAATGATCTCTCTCTAGATAAGGTTTAAGTAACTCAATCCTAAAATGCACTACCCTGCTTAGCTGAGTTTATGAGAGGTTAGAGGCCATAAGAAACTAACTTTGGAGTGTGAATTAATGCAGTATGATATCAGTCATCTTCATAAATGGCTGCAATGCATTTCATTGCATTTCTAACAACACACCTTTCATAAGAATAAACCACTGACTCTTGTGAATAAGCTCTGAGAAAAAAAAAAGAAGTCTGCTTGTGTCTTTAACAACACAAATCTTTGTTTGTGCTAGAGATTATTTTATATTATTAAGATTATATGCCTTATCAAACTAAAAGGAGACTTAACAGATAGAGAGGAGCTACTGGGGGTAGCAACCGAGAAAGCACGGTCCTCCCTACATTTCAGCCTCGACTTGGGGATGGACAAGAGTCTCTGGTTGGATGGTGCTCAGTCAATACATGAGAAAGGTCAGATGGAGCCATACCATTTAATGATTTATAAACGAGAAGTAATATTTTAAAATCCACTCTATAAATGCACTGGCAACAGGTGTGAGAAACATAAAACTGGATCCCATTTATGAGCCTGTCAGCAGTCTAGCTGCCACATTTTGAACTAATAGTAAAAGGGACAAAGCTGATTGACTGATCCCAATGTAAAGTGAGTTATTTACTTAGTCAGAGCATGATTTCACTACTGAATTTATCTGCCTATCAAATGTCAGATTCATCAAACACAACACCCAGATTTTTCACCCATTTTTCACTTCACACAAGAAGACAGCCCATCAAGGTTTAGTTTGGAGCACTAAAATAATCTGAATGTCTAAATACAATAATCTTAATTATTGAAATTCATAGAGTTTAGAGACAACCAAAACTTAACATCCGACAAACAGGCCATACGTACGGTGGCCCGAGAGAGATCAACGTACTGCAAATGAAAAAAACATCTGAATTTCACTATAAAGGCAGATCAATTTGGGTGTCAGCAGCGTAACAATGGAATTACATAGTTCCTAAAGATAAAACAACATAGAAGCATGTATAAGGAAAAGAATGGGAGCCAAAATGGACCCCTGAGGAACCCCAGGATAACAGCAGTACTAGAACAATCTTAACTGAGAAACTTTTGTGGGTAAAGTAAGATATGAACCACTCCAGGGCACTACCTTTAATGCCTGCCAAATGTTTCAACCGAACATTGTGAATAGCATGATCTACTGTATTGAATGCAGCAGTTAGATCTAAGAGCACAAACACAAGCATAGTCCCCAAAATCACAAGTTAGGACAACCTTCAACAGTGCAGTCTCAGTAGGGTGATGTTTTCTGAACTCAAAAACTGGATGATTGAAATGTTGATCAAGATGTTGATCCAGCTACATGTTGTACGAGAAGCCTGTTGTTTCTTGTAAAACAGTTAAAGAAACATTATTCCAGACTAGAACACAAAATAGCTCAACAAGGTTGAGCCCTCCAATTGCTAAAATCCTAGAATTGCCTCTTGTAACATTGCAAGATAACAGCTAGAAAAAAAAGAAGAAAAAAAAACGAGTCAAACGAGGCTGAGTCAATGCATTTTTTTATTTTTATTTTTTTTTATTTGGCTTTTTTTAGCTTGCAAGGTAGTAAACAGTGGAGAAGTGCTGTATTTGCAGAGTTTGTGCCAGAATGCATTACTAAAGGGGACATTTATTATTTTAGAGGGGCACACTTTTCACTTTCCAATTCATGATTTTATTAGACAAGCATATGCATAACTATAAAGAAATATAAATGTACACATAAAAAAATACATACCACAGATTCAAAATAAACATCCAGGGCCTGCAGGTTGTGGAAAAAATTCTGTACTGATAGCTGAGACGAAGAAAAAAATATTCATGGAGAAATCCTCACCTGGGTGTTTTCCTTTTGTCCCATAAATACTGTAAAAGTGAAGACCAGAATCAGATGTCCACCCGAGACAGATGGTCACCACAAGCTCTGTGCTCTTCATCAGATGTTCTTCTGCATTAGATTCAGAGCATCAAACACATCAACTCTCTCTCTCTCTCTCTCTCTCTATCACTTTCCCCCAAACGGTCAGAAGCACACATTCACAGTCACACACACTCCAACATACACAGTGATTAGTACAACCAGCCACGAGAGGAAGCCAAAGGAAAACCACTCACCGTCACCTTGGTGATTCTCCAGACGCCACAGGCACTGAGATTGCCTATCAATCATGAATAGTTTTCTCTTTCTGCCCCTCTCCACCTCCTCTCCTCTCCTCTCCTCCCCAATCCGCCTATCCGCTCAGGTCCGGTGTACAGGTGGGGTGGGGAGACAGGAGAGACAAATAGGTCCGTATTTAGGGAAACAGAATATCAATAAACAGCAAGGGGAAACGCATCTACATCTCGCCAAGAGAAGAGCCACAGGTCTTAAACAACAGCGCTGAAAAATGAGCCAGCCAGAGACCAAGAGAGCTATTAATCACATACTTGTCTGTCTGACACGTACACACATACACAACTATAGAGCAAGGGATGCTAGCCTGGCCAATAAAGGAGGAACATAAAATGCGGTCCTTGTAAAGTCAATTTTCATAAACTACATCAAAGTGAGGTGAGAGTGACAAACACAAGGCGGAATGGTTAGAAGAATGTTTGTATGCGTGAGGAATGAGGGTAGAAGGGCTGCGGAACGCGGCCGTTAAACAGAGATTAACAGTCACATTCTTAAAGCACCAATGCTGACTGATTTTTTTGTGGGGTGCGCTGCGAATCTGTATTGCTAATGCACCGCATGCTTATGTAACACGGCACGGTGTTCGTGCTCTCTCATCCCATGTCTCTCAGTGTGAAATCCTAGCAGGTACGTATTATAATGAGTACCTTCTGTTTACTCACCTGTCAGAGGAGGCAACGCCACAGGGCCATTCGATCTTACGGAGTTTCCAGGCTTGATTTCCCCCCCTTCATTACTTTCGTCCCTCTCCTCCCATCACAGCTTGTTTTTCATATCTTGAGTGATGTTTCTGGTAACTTCAATGTTAAAAGGATAGTTTACTTAAAAATGAGCATTCTGTCATCATTTATTCACCCTCGTGTCATTCAAAACCTCTCTTTTTTTTTTTACAGAAAAGCTTCAGATTTCTGTCTTCATGCAATTACAATGAGTGAAGAAATTATGGAGCCTCTAAAAGGACATTATGATGGTTAGAAAATTGCAAAACTTGCGTTTCCATGAGAAATGTTGGGAACGCAAAACTGGTGATTGGAATAATTTTAAGTGGGTGGGAGAACTAGGCCTACATTTCAGTGCTTTTGTGAGCAAATGCTAAATTTCTCAGGTGCACGCAAAAGCACTCAAACATTACTTTTCTCTCCCATCTGATATTTTTTCCATCACCAGGTTCCCTTAGAGCTCCGTACTAAATCATATGACTCAAGTCTAAATATATTTAAAGTCTAAAGTCTGTTTTGTGTGAGAAACAAATGAAAATTGATATCTTTCACTGATAATCTTTCACTCGAGCAATTTATGAACAAATCATTCATAACCTATTGAAATGAAACTGATTCACTGAAAAGATCTGATTCAAGAGACCGTCACAAATCCAACATCACTTCTTTGTGAACAGTCATAAAATCAATTAGATAACCCTTGATAAATTTCTCTGGGGTGGTGGGTGAAACACACATTTACAATTTTGACAACTACAAAAATCACCTACAGCTTCCAACCAGTAAATCCTGAATTTACCTCATGTAAACACAATTGGGAATATTCCCAACAAGTAATAGCAGTTGGAAGTTGAAAAACCACTGTACAGACATGTCTATAGGACTTGCTCTTCTGCTCTCTCTCTTTCTTATATGCTGTCTCAGCTAAAGGTAGGCAGGATTTGGAATCTCTGACATTTCATGTGCGGTTTTGCTAATGGTTTAGCACAGCCAGCATGCTTGTAAGTCCTTAAGCTCTCAAAGGGGATGCCAGCCGTACATTATAGTATCTACAGACCTGACTTTCAGGGTTTGATGGACTTTATTGACAAGTCAACCTCTTGCAGACAGCTCTAAAATGAGTTCCACATGCATTGCAGATGCCACCAAATTAATAGCTAGTTATTAGTGAGAAAGCAGATTTTGTGATTTACATGTAGTCCAATATGTTTTTAGAATGTTTTGCTACCATTCCCATTAAGTAATGAAAACGTTATTTTTTAATTGTTTTTTAAATGTTCAAAATGGACAGTTTTTTTATTTTTATATACACTCACCTAAAGGATTATTATGAACACCATACTAATACTGTGTTTGACCCCCTTTCACCTTCAGAACTGCCTTAATTCTACGTGGCATTGATTCAACAAGGTGCTGAAAGCATTCTTTAGAAATGTTGGCCCATATTGATAGGATAGCATCTTGCAGTTGATGGAGATTTGTGGGATGCACATCCAGAGCACAAAGCTCCCGTTCCACCACATCCCAAAGATGCTCTATTGGGTTAAGATCTGTTGACTGTGGGGGCCATTTTAGTACAGTGAACTCATTGTTATGTTCAAGAAACCAATTTGAAATGATTCGAGCTTTGTGACATGGTGCAATATCATGCTGGAAGTAGACATCAGAGGATGGGTAAATGGTGGTCATAAAGGGATGGACATGGTCAGAAACAATGCTCAGGTAGACCGTGGCATTTAAGGGGCCTAAAGTGTGCCAAGAAAACATCCCCCACACCATTACACCACCACCACCAGCCTGCACAGTGGTAGCAAGGCATGATGGATCCATGTTGTCATTCTGTTTACGCCAAATTCTGACTCTACCATCTGAATGTCTCAACAGAAATCGAGACTTATCAGACCAGGCAACATTTTCCAGTCTTCAACTGTCCAATTTTGGTGAGCTTGTGCAAATTGTAGCCTCTTTTTCCTATTTGTAGTGGAGATGAGTGGTACCAGGTGGGGTCTTCTGCTGTTGTAGCCCATCCGCCTCAAGGTTGTGCTTGTTGTGGCTTCACAAATGCTTTGCTGCATACCACGGTTGTAACAAGTGGTTATTTCAGTCAAAGTTGCTCTTCTATCAGCTTGAATCAGTCGGCCCATTCTCCTCTGACCTCTAGCATCAACAAGGCATTTTCGCCCACAGGACTGCCGCATACTGGATGTTTTTCCCTTTTCATGCCATTCTTTGTAAACCCTAGGAATGGTTGTGCGTGAAATCCAAGTAACTGAGCAGATTGTGAAATACTTAGACCAGCCCGTCGGGCACCAACAACCATACCACGCTCAAAATTGCTTAAAACCACCTTTCTTTCTCATTCTGACATTCAGTTTGGAGTTCAGGAGATTATCTTGACCAGGACCACACCCCTAAATGCATTGAAGCAACTGCCATGTGATTGGTTGATTAGATAGTTGCATTAATGAGAAATTGAACAGGTGTTCCTAATAATCCTTTAGGTGAGTGTATTAACATTTAGTTTTTTTGTGAATGTTAGAGGAACATTACATCCTATGATTTTAAAAATATGAATACGTTGTACTCAAATGTTTTAATAATGTTATCATAAAAGTTAATAAGGACATTTCAGAGAAAGAACATCAGGTTTCATTAACTAGGCTAATAATTGTGTGGATTGTTTCGTATTTGTACACATAGGAGATCTTCTAATGAAAAATATCTGCCTAATTCACAACATGCACATGAATTTGTTCTTAGGGGCTGTTTACACAACGCTAGCCTAGAAATCTAGACACACCCTAGCGGCAGCAAATCTAATTCGCCGCGAATGTAGCAACTCTTGGTAGACCTGCGAGCTGGAAAAAACAAACTCTGGTCAGGCCAATCACATCGTTGGCCACAGAGTTGGTGGACGGGCTTAACACAATGACGGAAAAGTTGCGGAGGTTCCGCGTGCTACTTGTAAACAAATAAGCTTGTGAATGGCGGTCTTTCGAATCGGCTTTGGCTGCGCCTCTGGAAGAAGCTTGGTATTAAGCTTTTCTTTGAGAAAAGAACAAAAATGGTACTGAAGTCATTCTTAAGAAGGAAGATGTGTTCAGAGTTTTGACGACCGGATATGGCAACGTTTAATCTATCAACTAGCTCCGCTTCACCTTCTGAAGTTGGTTGAAGTCACATGCTCTGGTCGGTTGTAGCGCTATCCAATTTTATGCAGAGGGAATTTGAAAGACAACCGCTTATCCCGCTCCTCGGATTGAGCCCTGTCAATGGTGAGTTCCCAGACCAAACATCTTGATGTGGGTCTGGCTTGTCAGGTTAACACAACACACCCCTTTAACAACTTTTTTTTTTCTTCAAATAAGTGCCTAGCGACAAATCTAGCAACTTTTTAAACAAACGTCAGTAACTTTTCAAATGTCGCCAGCACTGTCCTGCAACCAGAAGGCATTGCTTTCCCCCTGTAGTCACTCCTCTTAAAGGAAAGTAGCTAAAGCCAGTCACTGAATATCACTAGATGATGTCATGCGTCAATTAGCATGCTCATGATGACATCACATCGTACTTGCATGCTCACATACTGTATCTTAATATAATATAATATAATTAATATAAGCAAAATGCTCAATAAAGCTGTTCTCATTTCCCATATATTTTTTTGTCAGACAACAGAGCAAGTATGAAATAGTAAATTACTACATTTTTAAATGGGTAAATTATCTGAATTCAACAGATACTCATTCAGAATACTCAATTCAGAAACTGGATGAACTAAAGCTTTGTGATTCATGCTTATTGAATGTAACCCATATTATAAGAATGTTCTTTAAACAATTACCTTCCTCCAGGCTTCAGTTCCAACTCAGCTCAAAGACACTTGTCTGTAATATTAAAGTAACACTGAACACCTTACCTGCTTCCTAATTTGCACACTATCCATCATAATTAGTATTCGAATACTATGAATTAGAGTGTCCCAAATCATAGTATGTTGAAATTAGTGTTCCAAAGATAGACCTGAATGGTCTACTTTTTCCAGTTGGAGTCAGAAGTGCAGATCCGTGCACATTCTAATGGCTAATATTGCCCACAACCCATTGAGTGTTGGACAAGGACTCAAAGAACTACAAAACAAATACACACGCACACACACGCACACCAGCACACACACGACGGATGTGTGCGTCCAACAGTTAAGTAGAGAGGTTTAGATAAAGGGGTATCAGTAATGGTATCTAACGTGACAAAAATCTACTTTTATTCAATGTTATCCACATTTCATCTGCAAAAGAATTGTGAACTTTTGTAATGATACATTTGGCCATTAACTTTTAAATGCATCATTATGCAAATTGCAAACACATGAGGAGAATTCTCTGCATGAAAGACCCAAAACTGGCAGATGAACGTGCTTCTACATTTCTCTCCGAAATGGTAGGAAATTAAATAGAACGTGGAGGATTTTAACTGTGACAAGATGAATTGACAAGGCAGTTTAAACAGGATGCACACAACTAAGTGACAAAGCTGTCCGTTAAAGATGTAGCTTTGACAAAGCAGTAGGCCTATGTCCCAAAGGATTGCCTACTCTTCTGCCAGACACTCAAAAGTATGTACTTTTTCTTGACAAAATACATACTTTTAAGGCATACAGGTCCTTCTCAAAAAATTAGCATATTGTGATAGAAGTTCATTATTTTCCATAATGTAATGATAAAAATTAAACTTTCATATATTTTAGATTCATTGCACACCAACTAAAATATTTCAGGTCTTTTATTGTTTTAAAGGTCCCGTTCTTCGCGTGTTTTCGAAGCTTTGATTGTGTTAACAGTGTGCAATACAGTATAACGTGTTCATGTTTCGTGTGTAAAAAAAAAAAACAGTATTTTTCACACATTTTACTTATCTGTATACCGCTGTTTTCACTGATGAGAAAACGGCCTGATGATTTCCTTGTTCTATGAAGTCCCTCCTTCAGAAACACGTAACGAGTTCTGATTGGGCCACTTCCCGTGTTGTGATTCGACAGCAGCTTAGCACACGCTGCCCGGAAAGGTCCTGCCTCTCACCTTAACGGGAAGATACGCGCGCTCAATGTTATTGCAAAAATGTCTGTATTGCCTTATCAATTTGAGCCGGAATCAGACTCGGAGAATATCGAAACGGATCGATTACAACCTGCTCAGGAAAGACTTTTGCAGGATGTTTCACAATGGTAAGCTGTCTATTCAGTAGTTGCCATGCTTTTATATTATACGAGGCTGCAGCTGAACGAGTATGTGGTTAAACGGTAAACAACAGATATAATAAACAAATAATTTAAACTGATCATTACAAACACCAACAATCGATGGTGTCTGAATTCACTTTTTTAAAAAGTTTTTCGGATTAGTTTCAATTATTATCTAATGTTAGTTAACAAAGCTAAACAGCGCTGCACTGTGTGTAATGAGCTACATAAACTGCTAAACGGACCAACTTAAATAATAAAATACACTTACCGGTTGTGGTCCATAAATAACGGCTTCTCCAGACAAAGAGGGAACTGCATCATCTTTTAAGAATAATCTTTCTGCGAATCCGGCATTAAACTGATTGAGATTGAGGAAGCAGTCCTCAGCTAAATGTGCTGCTCATAGTTTTAAATTGTGATAATTTTCCAGAACCGAGTTAAACATAAATTGTAACCACTGATCTCTACGTACAGCGTCCGTGTGAAGGCAAAACAAAGGTTTGACTCCAGGATGAAAATAATAGCGTCTCGATGACATGTCGACAAACACACTCTTCAAAAACAACACTTCCTCTTCTCGACGTGGGAGAGCAACAAGACCACGCCCCCTAATTTGCGTGTTCTTGTGGGCGGAGGGTTAGTCAACAAACTGTTCTAGTGATGTCATTAAAGCAGGAAGTGCAGGGGTGTAGTCCAAACCGGCCGTTCGCTGTAGGCTTTGAAAGGGAACTTCTGTTCAATAAAATATCTCGCTTGGCATTGAACTTTGAACTTTATAATTTTACAGGTATTATTTATGCTCTAACAGCAAAATTACACACTAACTAAAGTTTGAAAGATGGAATCGCGAAGAACGGGACCTTTAATACTGATGATTTTGGCATACAGCTCATGAAATCCCAAAATTCCTATCTCAAAAAATTAGCATATCATGAAAAGGTTCTCTAAACGAGCTATTAACCTAATCATCTGAATCAACTAATTAACTCTAAACACCTGCAAAAGATTCCTGAGGCTTTTAAAAACTCCCAGCCTGGTTCATTACTCAAAACCGCAATCATGGGTAAGACTGCCGACCTGACTGCTGTCCAGAAGGCCATCATTGACACCCTCAAGCGAGAGGGTAAGACACTAGAAATTTCTGAACGAATAGTCTGTTCCCAGAGTGCTGTATCAAGGCACCTCAGTGGGAAGTCTGTGGGAAGGAAAAAGTGTGGCAAAAACGCTGCGAGAAGAGGTGACCGGACCCTGAGGAAGGTTGTGGAGAAGGACCGATTCCAGACCTTGGGGGACCTGCGGAAGCAGTGGACTGAGTCTGGAGTAGAAACATCCAGAGCCACCGTGCACAGGCGTGTGCAGGAAATGGGCTACAGAGAAGCAGCAATGGACTGTTGCTCAGTGGTCCAAAGTACTTTTTTCGGATGGAAGCAAATTTTGCATGTAATTCGGAAATCAAGGTGCCAGAGTCTGGAGGAAGACTGGGGAGAAGGAAATGCCAAAATGCCTGAAGTCCAGTGTCAAGTACCCACAGTCAGTGACGGTCTGGGGTGCCATGTCAGCTGCTGGTGTTGGTCCACTGTGTTTTATCAAGGGCAAGGTCAATGCAGCTAGCTATCAGGAGATTTTGGAGCACTTCATGCTTCCGTCTGCTGAAAAGCTTTATGGAGATGAAGATTTCGTTTTTCAGCATGACCTGGCACCTGCTCACAGTGCCAAAACCACTGGTAAATGGTTTACTGACCATGGTATTACTGTGCTCAATTGGCATGCCAACTCTCTGACCTGAACCCCATAGAGAATCTGTGGGATATTGTGAAGAAAGAAAGTTGAGAGGCATGAGACCCAACACTCTGGATGAGCTTAAGGCCGCTCGAAGCATCCTGGGCCTCCATAACACCTCAGCAGTGCCACAGGCTGATTGCCTCCATGCCACACCGCATTGAAGCAGTCATTTCTGCAAAAGGATTCCCGACCAAGTATTGAGTGCATAACTGAACATAATTATTTGAAGGTTGACTTTTTTTGTATTAAAAACACTTTTCTTTTATTGGTCGGATGAAATATACTAAGTTTTTGAGATAGGAATTTTGGGTTTTCATGAGCTGTATGCCAAAATCATCAGTATTAAAACAATAAAAGACCTGAAATATTTCAGTTGGTGTGCAATGAATCTAAAATATGAAAGTTTAATTTTTATCATTACATTATGGAAAATAATGAACTTTTATCACAATATGCTAATTTTTTTAGAAGGACCTGTAGTATAAGTAGACGAGGAACAGGGTTGGAGATCTGTATTATGCTGGCTTATTACATTTTCTTAGAACTACTACTAAAAGGTTTCTAAGCTATTTAATAAAGGCCTTTTGAAGCAAATCATTGCATTTGTGTAAGAAAAATATCCATATTTAAAACTTTTTAAATTAAATTTCCAGTCGATCGCCTTACGTGGAAAAGTGTTCAAAGTGCCTTCTCGGAGTTCAAGATGCGTACGCGACGTCTGCCGAGTGTACCTGGTAGCGTAACCCTTTGAACTGCAGAGGCACTATTAACACTTTTCCATAGACTGAATACGCAAGGCGAATGGCCGAAACTACACAAACGCAGTTCACTTCAAAAGGCATTTATTAACCTCCTGGAGCTGTGTGGAGCACGTTATTTGACAGACAGATGCTCTTTTATGGACTTAAAAAACAGAGCAACAGTCAATGCCATTGTAAAGCTGGGAAGAGCCAGGACTTTTTTTTAAATAACTTTTATTTGTCTGAAAGAAGAATGTCATATACTACTTGAGGGTGAGTAAAACATGGGCTCATTTTCATTTTTGGGTGAACTAAACCTTTAAGCATTATAATAACTACAACTCTTTACAAAAAGGGTTGAATCACAAGGGAAGTTTGACTATTGCTTTCTTTTACTCATTTACCAAAAATGTGACACACGTAAACAGCATGATTTCAAACACAAAGAACCCAAAAATACTATTGAAAATATAAAGCAACTTAGACACTTGCAAACATAACACAATCTGTTGACTTTTATAAACTCAAATGAAGTAGTCCATATAGAAAAAGTTAATGAGTAGGCTTGTTGCCCACAACATAAAAGCTCAAGGTCCATGCAAACAAAAAGAAATAAAGATGATACTCAACTGTCCTTTTCTGCTTGGAGATAAGTAGGAAGTTTGAAGAGTCCTGATGAAAAGATATGTGTCCCCAAAAAGAGAAAATGTATAAATCCACTGGTTCAAGGGCCCACAAATAACCAAATTATCCTCCAGCTGTTTAAAAAAAAAAATGAGTCGAAAAACATATATACCAGACCAGAGCATGCGCATATGAAACCAAAGTCTAATACACAATATCTCTATTCCCAGAGATCTCTTTGTAAAATTATTCTGAGCTAGGTTAGCCCCAAAACCATGCTACCTCACCAACTTTTTAAAATAGCCACCCTCTTATCTGGAGGCCCATCATAATAAGAGTCCTTAGAGGCCAACAAAAGTCCCCCTAATTCTCCCTCAAACAAAAGGCACATGCAAATGCTAGGCTTTACCGTCTCATGCATCAACATTCATGCATTTTAAAGGTGGTTTAAGAGCCCAAAATTAAGTCTACCGTTGATTTAAAAGTTAAACTAGGAAGAATTAAAAAAGTTCAAGGGCAAAGTCTCTGGTTTTTGGAAAATAGAACACCAGTGAAAGCCTGTTTATGAATATGCAGACACCTAGTAAACTCATGCAAAGAATAAACAATGATCCTGCAGAAGCATTGCATCTGATCCCTGTGGGACTTTCTTGAGGAATACATGCCCTTTAAAACGAGGTCAACTGAATGCTGCTTTAGCTGTCTATATTTAATGTATTGTTCATAAGCATGTGCTCTAAAGCAAGAATGTAACCTTGAAACAAATGCTTTATCAAATGGAAATGAGTGGGAAAAGTGCTGTACCATGCAGCAAGTGATGTGAAGACATGAGAAGAGCTAAAATAGAAATCCATCAGCCTTATATATCTTATTAACCAAAGCAACAAAAACCGTAGGCAACAACGAAATGCCTTTACTCTGGGCCACACCACATGGCACTAAAACAGATGATTACTCTGTTGTTTGTCGTTAATATTGGAGCTTTTGTATAATTTGTAAAGTCAAGCACCCTTAGAACAGCCAATGTCTTTAGGAAAAGATCACATGGTAATTTTTGCTTCTATTTAATGGGAAATGCAACACAAAAAAGTCACAAACTTCGATCAAATATGTCATTTCTCACTATGGCTGACACTAAGAGCAGGAACTCATCTAGTTCATTTAGTGTCACTTCCTTTGAGGTGCTACCTTTTAGAGAAAATTATGAAATATGCGCTTGAATATGGTCTATTATTTTCAAAGATCTCTCCATTTTACACTCCAGTTCCTTCTGTAGAACTCATTAATATTGTAATAGGGTGGTGAGTTCAGTTAATACCCTAAACCGGCTCGTTAGATTTACTTCATTATAATGATATGAATTTAAATTAATGATCTCAGCTCGATATTAACTGTAAAGCTTGTCAGAAGTCTGTGTTCCAGATGAACAGGATATCAGACAAAGTGTAAATCATTTGCAAAAGCTCATCACCAAAAAACTATAGCTGCTGCGCATTTAGCATTAACTCAGAATTGTTCCTGAAAGTGATGGATAACATGAATATAATGTGTAACACTTTCATTAATACTTTGCTCATTGTGTTTAATCTAATAGCAAACATGTGTGTACATTTAATTAGAACAGAGCATCCTTGGGAATTAATTATTGTGAATATCAGAGTCTTAGTTTTTCTTTTTCTTGTAAAAACACAGAGGGTGACTTTTCCTTACTGGAGGCATCTGGTAGTGACTTTGATGTCTAAATACCTCGACCGATCCCAAGATGACATGCATAAGAGGATGTGTTACGATGAGTGCTGTGTTCTCTGGAGATGAGGAAATCCCGAAGCAACCACAGTTTCAACTCATCCATAGGAACCTGACTGAGTGAAGAAGTAAACTGACAAATCAATCAATCAATCAATCAATCAATCAATCAATCAATCAATCAATCAATCAATCAATCAATCAATCAATCAATCAATCAATCAATCAATCAATCAATCAATCAATCAATCAATCCAAAGTCAATAAAAATACATATATTTTATATATGATGCAATCAATTGTATTTTACCATCCAAAGAGAGACACCAAAAAAACTGTTCTGTGAAGCAGAGGACGGAGTCTCAAGAGAAGTCAGGTTATCCCTGTATAATTTTTCTGTTGATATGAAAAATGAATTATTTATATGATGTATATTACGTTGGTTTGTGTTACATTAGCAACACATTATTATCTGTTTAATAATGTAGTCAAGCAAAAGGATAATCATATTAATTACTGTTCTGTGTCCAACATTGTAAAGAGCACCATTGTGCAGCTTACCTCAGTAAATTGGCTGACTGTATTTCCGAGTGAGTAGGGGCGGGGTTAATTTGCACATATACTAAACGAAGCAAGGGTGTAGAGTTGCATTCAAGCTATTTTAAGGCACAAAGAAATACATAATTTATGTTTTTCAAGGAATAAAATTATTGATTACAGGGGGACTTTAAAACATGATTGAGGATTAAAGTTTTAGTGACACTCAAACAGAAAAGTAATTCTTGAACTGCCGTAATATGCTACAACAACCAACCTAAAAAACTGTCAGTTTCACGTGTTCACATGAAACTGAACACACTTTTAGTGCCACTCACTGGACATTTTATTTTGAAATGATTATAAAACTTGCAAGAAGCAACATAATATTATTTTGACGAAATGTTGCCACAGGCATTTTTGCAATGATCCCAAATTGGATTAACTGCAGCCTTCCTATAAAAAACAAACAAATGTAAAGCACCCTGATGAAGATACTCTGAAATACTTTATTTGATGATACTGACAGATTGATATAAAAAAAAACCTGTGCTGGATAAAATCTGCTCATTCTCAGTGACATTATCTTTCTCACTATGTCTAGATAATTAGCTAATTGCTATTTAGTCACCTAATTAGGTTCCTCATCAATCACATTTCACACTAATTATGTACAGTATGTCTACAGCTCTACTGAAGATATTGGAGCTATGAAAATTGTACCCTTTTATACCACAATGATAAACATAATCTCTACAATAATCCCATCTGATTTACACAAACAAAGTGATTCAGTTGAATTCAAATGATTAAAGTAAGGGCTGATTAAAGAGGTGGCAAAATACTTAAATGAATGTTGTGGGCCATAAAATAATTATTTGCCTGATCCTGTCAAGGCAACCAGAAGAAAAAAAATTAATAATAATATATATATCGGTTCGGTTCTGATGGCTTGTCACATACATTTTTTGTTATTCTATTCTTAGGCAATAGGAACAGCAAGAGGTTAAAGAGAAAAAATATATATATTTACACTTTTATAAGATTTACACTGGCAGCTCAGAGCTGTACAGCAGCATTTATGAAATTAAATGAATAAATGTAAAAATAAAACACTACATAGACTTCACTTTAAAATATACATTGTTTCTTATTAAAGCTACTGTATTAGTTTTTGAAAATTCTGTCATCGAGAAATGAATACAGGTTTGAAACAACATTAGAATGAGTAAATTATGACCTCATTTTAGAGGTGAACTGTCCCTTTAAGGACCGCGTGTTCACTTTTGTCAATTTAAGACCTGTGTGCATTTAATATACAGACACGATTGCGATTTTACTTTCACTTTAGGTATAACCGACTGTGTTCATGTTAACCTTGTGTGTATTTGACAGTATTAGCGCAGTAAGACGACTTAGTCCAGTAATCACGTGTTTGACAGGCGTTTAGTGCTCGCGCTCTGAAAAGCGCATGTTAGAACAGTGCACACGAATGAAACCGGCAAGGCTTTAAAATGATGAACTTTGGTGATTGTGAATAACTATAGTGTCCCGTGAGTATAAGTCTACCACTAACCTGTGATGTGAATGTATGTCCCGTTGTTCAGTATGTTGGGATGAAGGCAAATTATAGAATGTGTGGAAAAATAATTTATTAAATGCGAAACCGAAAAAAACACAATTCACAAGCGCGTATTGAACCGTGAATGCCGTACCGAACGGTTCAATATTATATTGAGAATTGTGGCATCCCTATATATATAATGAACATCTGAACATACGGACATCTTCAATGTGCCTAAAATAAAAGAGTGTTATTAAGGAAAGAAAAAAAATCAGCAAATGTTCACTTTTTATTGTTAAGTGTATATAATCTTTTCATTTAATAAGTAATCTTTAGTCACTGAGAATAAGGATTATATTGTTTGCTTGATGCTAATGAATTGAATGCAGATCCATGTGTGAGATGACAAATACATAATAAATATATTTGAACTGAATTAACGACATTACCTTGTTATATTATAATTTAGAATTTATATATAATATTGTATATGTTACTGTAACTATATAACAAGTTTAATATTGATATAACTATATTTATTATATTACATGCATCTGAACACCTCTGAAGTTAACTAACCCTGGAACAGAACCTGCTCTAGAGTGAGTGAGTTGCTATGGCTACTTACATACCCTGAAAATCACCTCCGTTTTTGGGACCAAAAGTTGAGGTTATCCACTTACTTACCCTTAAGTTTTGGGCGTAACGTGCATTAAACCAATCAGAGTCTCATCTTACATTCCCTTTGAGGCATACTGAGCTTTTTACACTGTTAAAGACTTGGATTCCCATGCTAAACATGGACAAAGTTTAAAAAAAATAAGTTGGACGTTTGACGGAGTATTTCTGTGTAAAAAATACTCCTTCCGGTTTCTCACAAGTTTTGGAAAGTTTTTTTGAGTATGGGTCTGTGTGACGCCTGGCGGAATTTCCTTGTGCGCTCGTGATTCTTTAGCTCCGCCCACACGATACACCTCCATCCGTCGTTTTTCCCCCCGAAAAGACTCGGTACTGCGCATCTTTCTTTTATAAATATAATAAAACTAAAGACTTTTCAGGGATATGAAGGATGCAATATTACTCTATATGTACTCAAGATTGACATGAGATTGACTGAAACTGAGTGTTTTTGGTGTAAGAAACATTACCACTATTATGCATGTCTCATCGTTCAGGTAATTCAGGGAAAGGCAACTTTGGTCCTGGAGGACCACTGTCCTGCATATTTAGCTCTGACCTTAATCAAACACATCTAGGTCACAACAAGCTAATCAATGTCCTCAGGATTACTAGAAAGGTACAGGCAGGTGAATTTTTTATCAGGGTTAGAGCTAAACTCTGAGGACAGTGGCCCTCTAGGACCCCCTGGGGTATGTGGATTTACATTTTTAACCTTCTTTTTAAATCACATTCAACTCTCAAACAACACTCCACCCCAGGATTTGTTTCTTACTCTGTATCCCATATGTGACAACTCTTTGTCTTATGTGATTGGTTGGGCATCCTTCTCACTGGTAGATGAGCGAATAAATCTGCTTCCGCCCCACTCCTTTATGGAGATGGAGTGTCCTTGGTTTGAGTTTGCAGCCCATCTTTTATCTTTTACACAGGGTTATTTGTTAAAGACTATGCCCTCTCCTCACTTCCATCTCTCTGGATGTCTTACAGGACCAGAGGCAGGTTTTCTATTAGACACAGCATGAATTATGAAACTCAGGCAGTCAGGAGGTGATAGACAGTTAGTCATAATGCATGTGCAACACTGGTGGGGTCACTGTAGCTGTTTTACTACGTCAAATGTGGCTGAAGGCAACCCCAGTACATCGACAGAAAATAAGCCTCATGAAATAAGAGCATCAGATCACACATGACCTTAATTCACAAGCTAGTGGATGTTCTCAGAAAATATCATTTTACGGAGAATATTATTATTTCTCTCGCTCCCTCTCAAATTAATTGCCAGAAATATGATTCTTATACAGTAAGTTGCTGTGGTATGAAAGTGTTATAAAAATACTACCCACCCCCAAACATCCCTCATGTTAACAGTTAACAGTACATTGAAATGTGTTGTTTGCCTAATAGACTGTATTACACGCTCTGTGGAATACTTGATTCTGATTGGTCAATCGCTGAATCCAGCAATATGTAATTCCCCAGTAAAAACTGATAACACAGTCTCATCTGGATAACTGAAGTCCGCACTAAGCTTGCTAGGAGCGTTTTTTCTTTGTGGATGTTTTCCGTTTGGTGAGCAAATAAAATATTAAAACTCAAATCAATATTTTGTAAACAAATATTTAATTATGTCATCCAGGTATCATGGACTTGCTCTCCTGTTTCATATAAATACAGCTGCTGCCATTTTACAACGATTGTTTTGTACACTGTAATGGATGATAACAAACAGGTAAGATTTTTAAAACAGTTACATCTCAAATCAATATCTCTTAATTATTTATGTGGCGAAATACCAATAAGTGGTATGACTGTACTTGCTGCTTGCTAGAAACTGCTTTCTCCATGGAAGCTTTGCATTTAAAATTCTAATAAAATATTTAAACTCAAGGCAATATTTTGTATAATGTCTAATTATTTACATGTCACAAGTAGCAGTGTAATAAGTGGGATAATGTACATTATTCTGCGATAACAACCAGCTGGATGTTCATTATCTTTTAAACAATAAGCCAATTGATGTACCGCCCTTCAACTTTCTAAAATCACTGTAAAGTACAATTTCAGCTGGTTTATACCATTTAAAATTGGTGTCAAAAATAATATAAAAAAAGACACTTATGTTTAATATAAAAATAGAATTAGAAGTGCACTATGGTGTATTTTAAGAAACTGTTTGTAAACAACATTCAAACTTGGCCCCTCTTCACAGGCCGAATACCCACAGACCAGTATCACAGGATAATTTTTCCATGATGGTAATTAGCCATTTTATTTAATTATATCATTATTGATAAAATAGTTTTTATAGGCAAAACCTTTAATTTAATAGAGGTATTCATATTGATATCAATATCATATTGACCTTGATAGTACTTGGTTTCTGATCACAAGGAAAGTAAGTGCTCTCACTCATCTCTAGAGTGAAATCCCAATGGGTTACAAATCAAAGTCCTTGAGTCCGTAGCACAGTCATACAATTCCTCTCCTGGGGACTTCTGCCGCTCTCCATACTGTCAAAGTCCCATTCTTTCCGGCAGAGACAAATTGGCCAGCCCTGCTCTGCATCTGCCGCTAAAAGTGCGGCATCTCCAGAGAACAATTGAGTCTTTTTCTTGAAACTCAAGGAAAGACAGTATCTACACTTCTAACAATGAAGACTGGATCAGCGCAAGACCAGAAAATGGGCTGCTCGTTTTTTTTTTTTTTTCACAACGCACTATACACTTTTAATCCCTGCATATACTTTTTTTCACAGTTATTCTGTAATGGACTCAAGACCAAATCAATATGGTGCCTAACTTTCAATATTGTAATAGGATGTTGTTTGTGCACTTAATGTAATAAACATAATACAATAGTTTAATAGGTTATAAACAGTCAATGTGTAATGACTGCTCTGAAGCTTGAAGGGTGGCGATTCAAATGCAGCTTTTAATGAATGAAAGGGTAATCCACAATCATCGTCCAAAAACAGGCAAGAGTTCATAACAGGTATCAGTCTAATCAAGCAAACAAAACAGAGGAGACAGGCAAAAGGGTAATCCACGGATAAGGCAAGAAATCCAAGACCAAGATACATAAAACCATAGAAACGCTCAGAAATGCAGTTGTTACACAAACAAGACTTTGCAATGAATGACTGCGATAACCAGGCTTATATAGGGTGAGGTAAACAGGGTAATTAGACACCGGTGGATGCAATCAGGGATGAGTCCGGGCAGAGAGTATTATGGGTAATGTAGTCTTTGACAGAAATGACAGTCCAGGTTGGATTGGTGGTGAACAGGGGCATTCTCACTGGCAAATCGTGGGTCCTGGGTCCTAAAGTCATGTCACCTTTATTTATATAGCTCTTTTTACAATGACAATTGTTTCAAAGCAGCTTCAGAGTGTTAACAGGAAAGTAATGCAAAAGAATTTGATTCGGCTGTACAGCCGCTCTGGAGAAAACAGCGATGTCATCTAGCTCAGTTCAGTTATCATATAGTGTCAATGCAGGCAGATCACTAATATAGTTGAATATTTAGTGACCCCAACTAAGCAAGCCAAAAGCCAAAGGCGACAGAGGTGATAGTGGCAAGGAACCCAAACTTCATCAGTCCCAAAAAAACCTTGGGAGAAACCAGGCTCAGTCGGGGTGCCAGTTCTCTTCTGGCCAATGAACAAACAGTGTATTATTATGATTCAGGCAACAAGTCAGAAGCCATATTAGATTGCAATATTCACAATATTTGTCCAGTTCCATCTAGATGAAGATCGGAGTCATCACGCAGGAGACAGGTTTGTTGAGGATCAGTGCCAGTGAAATCCATGTCGATGAGGCCTTCATAGGGGAGAGTCTAGTTGACATGGTCTCTGCAGACACTTAAGTGATGCATTGGTCGCGTCTAGGCGCAGGGCCACCATCTGATCTGTATACGGCCCAGATGTGGCTGACAACAGTAAATCTCTGAGATAAACAGAGAGACGAACATTAGCGTAAATGCCATTCTTTTTATGATGTAACAAGTATCAGGTGTTATGGGAAGTGTTCCTGGTTCAGGCAGACTTAGATAATGCAGGCTAAAACAATAATTTAACTGATTTAAATAATAGAAATGTATCATGTTCTATGTGTATGCTATAGTAAAGAGATGTGTTTTAGTCTAGATTTAAACTGACAGTGTGTCTGCTTTCTGAACAATGCTAGGAAAACTGTTCCAGAGTTTAGGTGCTGAATAGGAAAAGGAGACCCGATTCCTGGGGACTCAATTTCTCATGACACTGGCAAAGCGCCTCAAGAGCGGCTGCAAGGGCTCTAGTGACAGCTTTTCCACGATTGGGCGGATTCACTGCATGAAAACGATCACGTGTGTTTCATGTTTATTCTCACACCTTCAGTTCCACTAATGCTCACATATAGACCCCACTACATTGGTAGGCTATTTAAATAATATAGGCTTATGTTGAACTGTATTCTTGTACAAACAGACGCTGTACTAACCAGTTCATAAAGTATCAAAATAAAAAGTTTCTGAAATGTTGTGATAAAGTATGCACACAACATGCCCCGACAAAACGTTATTAACGTGACAAAACGGTGCGTTGAACACCCTGTTCTGTTGACGCAAGAGTTGCAACTATGGCATCTGAGAAGGCCATTCTTTGTGTTCTTTTTGAAGAATTTTCGGAGCCTGATGAAATCGGTATTAAATACGTGTTTAACACTGCAAAAGACGCTTGATGTTATAGTCACTGCCCTTGCTTTCCAGAATAAAAGAGAACATCCCAATCGAGTGAAGGGATTTGTGGAAAATGTGGTTCCTAACTATCGTGATCCAAAATTTGCCTCGCATTTCAGGATGAAAAGACAAACATGTCTTCTAATATCGTCAATTGAGCTGCAGCGGACACATTTGTAAACAACTTTACTTGGACCCATTGTGCGGTCTGTCTCTTTAAAACTGTGTGGTTAATATACATGTTGCTGCTGACATTTTTGACACACCCACCAAACAAGAGAAAACGTATCTCAAACCCCATTGCACAGTGCAGGAAACATGTCATTCAACCCGGAAACAGCAAAACGCTGTGCACCGGTTTGAGCTTGAATGTGCCCCAGGTGAACGTCACTACGGGAAGAGTCTCTAACTGGACGGTTACATCCAGCCATTGCCGATGTCGAACACAACTCTTATTTAATTTGTGATCAGAACATCGCACATAAAAACAGGAAACACATGACCAGAACACATGCGGAGATCAAGGCACATGACATTAACCAAAAACAAATGTGACAAATATTTTGTTGTTCTAGGGAGAATTTCCCCTGAAATTAGGTTATGACAACATCAATCAATCAAAGAATAATGATTCAATTGTATTATAATAAAAAGGTTATTAAATTAAATTTAAAATGCATTCAATTATGCATTTAAATGCATGCAATTGTTTAAAATGTACTAAATGTTTTCATTTGTCTTTTTTTTCATGTGTCTTTTTTTCTATAGAGCTGCTGAAGCCTCATCAAGGACTGCAGTAGTTGTCCGAGATCCCCATGTCATGTTCTAGAGAGGTCACGGTAACACAAACACACACCACTGACAGGACCTGAGTGGGAAAGTGTGAAAGTCAGAGAAACAAAGAAAAGTGAACAGTACTGACAGAGAGAATGAAGAATGAGACTTTTGAACTTGGGGTCTTTGGTTCTCCCTTGTTCTCTGCTTTCTCTCTCTCGGTTTCTCTGGAGTATTGACCTAAAGAGGCGAGCTATTCCATTGGACGGAAAGAGAAGCGCATTACTCACCGCTGTGCATCTTCACGCAAAGAATCATCACTTCACACTCCTGCCTCCCAATTAGCAGCAGAGATATAGGTCAATAGATGCCTGCGTGTCATTAGAGAAAAATGAACAGCAAACAAGCAGCTACAGGGAAGAGAGCTGCACAGATGCTTTTCCAGAAAGGATACAAAGAAATGAGACCTGAGTATAGAAAATGCCATATCAAAACATATACAAAAATATAGAGAGATCATATTTTTGTGTAAAATCATAGGGCATGTGACTGTACTGGGTCATACATTCCTTCTGAACTCTTTTACTGCTTAAAATAAACATGCTTGTGTTGTTTTTTTCTATAAAAGGAACCCTGAAAAAAATAGAAATGGGTAAAACGTCAGTTCCTACATGATGATGTCATTAAGGACCTTTTGTTGTTGTGTATTACAGTATGTATATAGGACAGAAGACACAACTGAAAGTGAAATTGAGGACACAGGAACAAAAATATAAACTGACTAAAAAAACTGTTAAATTGGAGAAGGGGAAAAATACAACACACATGAAAAATAGTTTTTGAGATTTTTATTTTAGAAGTTGGGCAACATTTTCTGAAGCTAAATTTAATTATAAAGTGAAATTACATGATTCACTCTTATTTTTTACTTTTTTATGATTATATTGATATTAAAAATGTTATACTTTTCATCTTTCAAATATATACTGAGCTAAATATTTGTCCATTTTAAGACACACAGGTCTGGTTTCACAGACAGGGTTTAGATTAAGCCAGGATTAAGTCTTAAATTAGTTAGGACATTTAAATGGATAGTTCACCCAAGGAGGAGAAAGAGTGTGCAAGAGGTTTGTAGAAAGACTAAAGAGAGATATTCTCAAAGAGGAAAAGCACAGAGGAATATCACTGGACAAAAAAAGGATATGATCAGGCAAGAGCTTTAGGGCCCGTGTTAATATTAGAAAAACTTTCCAGTGCTGGAGAGATGTTAGAAGGCCTGAAAACGAATGCCAATGTTGCTTTGTTTCTGCTTAATACGTGAGTAACATTAGTTTCACAGAACCAAGATGCTTCTGTTGAATCACAGCTGATTCACCCATACTTGTGCAAGCTGTCTGATGCCCCAGTCATTGCCTGTGTTGGATTTTCTTTATTTTGGGGGCAGAGCATTGAAGGGAGGGGTGTGTTTCTTTGGGTGTTAGTTTCAAATATCAACAGTGTTTCTCGGAAATCGCTTACTGCCCCTTAGGTAAACTAAAGTAAACTAGCCAAACTATCACTTTTGGTGCACAATTTATTGCCCTTTCCTAAACATCACATTATGTCAAGGAGTGCCCTAGAATATCTGAATGGATATTTCTTGACCAAATCTAGCTACAATATGCATTAAATTTGATAGTAGGTTAGGCAATTTCGGAGAGGCTAGCAATAGCAAGGTTTGAAAGCATAAGATCCCACCCTCACTTCAGAACGCCTCCTCCAAAATACATGAACGCGCACAGCCAAAGCAGAGTCTGCAAAGGTCATAAGAGACGCCGTTAAATTACCTCATGCCTCAAAGAACATAACATTACAATAATAACGAACAGAAACAACTTGAAAGAGCTCTGACTTGTACCAACTGACTGCTGCAGATTAATTTCGATGTTGATAGTGTTGCAATATACGGTATAAATGCATGAATCTGAGCCTGAGGACGAACAGCTCAGAGTAGAAAGTCATGGGTTGCCATCTCTTAATTATGGTAATTACAACATGGCGTCATTGTTTTATTTTTTCATATTTATTATGAATTTCTTACAAAAACCAAACATAAACAACATAAGGTTGAGCACAAAATGTTTTTCAAAAAAATGTTTTGGTCCCGAAACTGTGACAAAAGATATATATATATATATACATACACACACACAGGTGCTGGTCATATAATTTAACAACTAAGGAAAATCCAAAATTCAGTATCTTAGATAATTTGAATATTGTGAAAAGGTTCAATATTGAAGACACCTGGTGCCACACTCTAATCAGCTAATTAACTCAAAACACCTGCAAAGGCCTTTAAATGGTCTCTGAGTCTAGTTCTGTAGGCTACACAATCAAGGGGAAGACTGCTGACTTGACACTTGTCCAAAAGATGACCATTGACACCTTGCACAAGGAGGGCAAACAGAGGCTGGCTGTTCACAGAGCTGTGTCCAAGCACATTAATAGGGAGGTGAAGGGAAGAAAAAGATGTGGTAGAAAAAAAGTGTACAAGCAATAGGGATAACCGCACCCTGGAGAGGATTGTGAAACAAAACCCATTCAAAAATGTGGGGTAGATGCAGCTGGAGTCAGTGCTTCAAGAACCACTACGCACCGACGTAAGCAAGACATGGGTTTCAGTTGTCGCATTCCATATGTCAAGCCACTCTTGAACAACCGACAGCGTCAGAAGCATCTCGCCTGGGATAAAGACAAAAAGTGGTCCAAAGTTATGTTCTCTGATGAAAGTAAATTTTGCATTTCCTTTGGAAATCAGGGTCCCAGAATCTGGAGGAAGAGAGGAGAGGCACACAATCCACGTTGCTTGAGGTCCAGTGTAAAGTTTCCACAGTCAGTGATGGTTTGGGATAGCATGTCATCTGCTGGTGTTGGTCCACTGTGTTTTCTGAGGTCCAAGGTCAACGAAGCTGTATTCCAGGAAGTTTTAGAGCATAAACTTCAGCCTGCTGCTGACCAACTTTATGGAGATGCAGATTTCATTTTCCAACAGGACTTGGCACCTGCACACAGTGCCAAAGCAACCAGTACCTGGTTTAAGGACCATGGTATCCCTGTTCTAACTGGCAAGCTAACTCGCCTGAACTTAACCTCATAGAAAATCTATGGGATAATTGTGAAGAGGCAGATCAATATGCCAGACCCAACAATGCAGAAGAGCTGAATACCACTATAAGGGCAACCTGGGCTCTCATAACACCTGAGCAGTGCCATAGACTGATCGACTCATTGCTGCAGTAATTCAGGCAAAAGTATTGAGTGCTGTACATGTTCATACTTTTCAGTTGGCCAAGATTTCTAAAAATCCTTTCTTTGAAAGAAAATCCTTTCTTTCAAAGCACGGAGTTAACACCACCTTTCAAAAGCCCTTTTTATCCTTGTTTTGGCTCGGTTGAAGTCTCTCTTTTTTCTGTAACCATTCCGAAAGTCCGAAGTCTTTTGCATTTTACAACGGGCGAATCTCCAGATGTCAATGTCACTGATTGAGGTTTCAACCTTTCTGGATCCGCTATCAAATTGATAAGTTGAATTATATCAAGCACTGTGAGAAAAGACTATAAATCTCCACCTCCAACATCCTCACACGCGATTTAGCCTACTAGCCGGGACTTCTTATTGATGTGTACAGATGTGACGCAATGACGCAAAGATATGCTCGAATCTCCCGCGGAAATCCACCAGTACCACTGAAATTAAGAACATTATTACAAGTTTACCGTTGTAAATCGAGCTAAGGTAAGTAGATAGTTTTGAACACTGGCTGGTTATTTACTTGCTCAAAAATAGATTTTGGATCATTTTTAACCCAAAAAAGCTACGGACTGCAGCTTTAAGTAATATTCTAATTTTCTGAGATACTGAATTTGGGATTTTCCGTAGTTGTCAGTTATAATCATCAAAATTAAAATAAATAAACCAGTCTGTGTAATGAATGAATATAATATTCAAGTTTCACTTTTTGAATGGAATTAGTGAAATAAATCAACTTTTTGATGATATTCTAATTATGTGACCAGCACCTGTTATATATACACACACTTCTATTATTGATTGCAGTCAGGATGTGAAGAAAGTTTCAACCAGTATAATAAAGTGTTTGTGAAAAATGTATGCTTTAATGCTATATTCAATAAGTTAAAGAAACTGCTGGTGAGAATTAATTATTTCTCTGTACTGTGAATGAAAAAGCACAGAATTGCTGATTTTCAACTCCACTTCATGGACTGGTCATGTATGATGGGGTTGTGTAAATATACCTCATAGCAAGAACTAGAGTTTCCGCTTGAGTTTTTTAGACTTGCATAGTATGTCGCCTCCAGCCTTGCAAACCACCTAGATTGAGATGGGATTTACTCAAAGCTCAAGGTAAATGTCCTGCAGTCTAATCTGGGCTACTTTTCCCTATACTGTGTAAAAAATGTTTGGGGGGCAAATGGATTCATACCCAGGGGCCAAAGCCAAGCTCCCGATCCAGATAAATCTTGCACTTACCTCATTATTGTTTGCGCTTCACTCACTGGCACCATTAAAACAGAATGTTACAAATCCTGGACCGGGTGAGACAGAGCGAGAGAGAACCCACAGAGACAAGCAGCAATATAACCCTGACAGCAAGGCTGAAATGATAAAGTGCTCACAAAGATAAAAAGATGGAGGGAAGAGGGGGAAAATCAGAAAGGCAGATAAAAGAAAGAAAGAAAATGAGAGAGAATCTCTTCATTACTGTCACTAGCTGATCAAGGTGGGAGTTGTAACTCAGGCCCATTACTTCCACATGCTGTGACATCCGTCGCTGGGGAGATTCCACAGGGCATGACTCTAGTCTAAAGACTGGAGAGGCATAAAGATATGAGAATGGTTGGAGAGCAGGGTCATGTGTGTGCTAAAGGAGGCGTGTAGTCATGTGCATTATGGCCCTGGTGTATTCTTAAAGAGTCAAGTGATGGGGTCAAGAGCACAAACAGACATCTGCAAGAAGAGCTTAGTGACTACATGGCATAAAAACAGTATTCTAGTTTTTTTTTTTTTTTGCAGCAAAGCTATTCACACCAATCCAACAATAGTCTAAAAATGTACTAAATACACAGTGGTGTGATGCCGTCACAAAACAATCACAAGCTAGCTCTGAATTCACACTGTCAATTTTTGTACATTATAATTCACATTTTAGTTTGCTAAATTGACACATTTTTTAAATATCTGACTTTTCCTTGTGGCCAATGTTCAAATTGCATCAGAAGCGGTGGTATAAAATCAATCAATACTTAAGACAAATGACATCAGTCATGCAAATTTACATGCAATCCCGTGCTAGTACATTTTAACTACTAAAATTGTAATTCTATGCCAGTGCATGTATAACAGTAGAGCAGGGCTATTCAAATATTACCCTGGAGGGCCAATGCACTGCAGATTTTAGCTACAACCCTGATCAAACACACCTGAACATGCTAATCAATGACTTCAGGCTCATTAGAAAATGACAGGTAGGTGAGTTTGATTAGGGTTGGAGCTAAACTCTGCAGTGCATTGGCCCTCCAGGGTAAAATTTGAATAGCCCTTACGTAGAGGGTCTAATTTGGTTTAATTTTAGTTAGAGATTTGGTCAAATCTATTTGTTAAGCATTTATAAATATAGATTCATGAAATTAACTTATATACTACATACCATTCAAAAGTTTGGGGTCAGCAAGAAATCAAAATCACTGGAAGATGATTGAAATCATGAAATGGCTTTAAATAATTACTAAATAAACTGCAAAATGTTATGTTTTCTAATACATTTATTTCATGCACAGATTGATTCGGACAGCGATGCACAAGCTTGCGGCACAGAGTAATAGTTGTCTTTGAAATGGTGTTATTTACCAGTTGCCCAGTAACATTTTTATGAATTTTGACAATGCATTTGTGTGAAAATGTGATAGGACTTAGTGTGATCATCAAATTGCAACGGATATGACGCGCTGCATGTTTCACAGTAAAGCACAGTTTTCAGTTTTGAATCATAGTAAATGCTACTCTGCAAGTCCTGTGAGTCGCTTATAATTTGCATTGGGGCAAAGTGAGCCAAGCACCTTCCCACATTCACAATGAGAAGCGTTTTTAAATCTGTTGTTGCCTGCTATATGCAGTGGCAAACTCTTCCTTTGCTATGGCGGCTTCACTTAAACCTAATTGGTGAATTCCAAACTGCATTTTTGCAGAGATACTTCCTCATTTACGTGGCTTTATTTATGCCGTATCCTAGCCGCTTTCAGCACGCCGCACATTATGAGAACTCCCATAATCCCACCTCCTCCCCAGCACCACCTGTAGAGATCTGCTACGGGGGTTATATCATTCTGCAGCAGCCTTTCCTTGTTGTTATCTTGACTAAGCTGAACTTTATGTATTTGCTCAGCAGCAGCAGCGTAGCAGATCTCGTCCGCCAAAATCAAGCCTTTGTACATTCCATGCTCTATGCTAATAAAATGCTGTATGAATCTATTTCACTCCGAGAGTTGTTATGATTATATATATATAATATAACTTTTTCAAGTTGTTCTGTTTTATTGTGATGTATAGATATATTTTCGTCATGCATTTCATGGGTAAGAAATGTGTTTAATGCTTTATGTTAAATGCTTAACTGCTCCCAAGGTCTGTGCCCTTATGAGTGAGTGTAATTGAGTAGGGCATAAGGATGATCACTTCCGATTGGAATTTGTCCATTACTTAAGACTACCTATACAATTACCTGCAAAAGGTAACAAAAACAGTTAAAGAGATATAGTAACACAAATGCAAGAACAATCATAAATCAAATATGATTTGTGACCACGAATCCCCTGAAGACGAGGTTCCATGGCGCTAGTTTGCCTGTAAATGTCCCACAAAACATAGTGCACTTGGCTGTGTTTACAACTTTCTGGCAGAAAATCAATTTCAGATCACTGATTAAAGGTTGGATAAATGAAAAACAATCACACTACCAGTTGCAATAATACCACTGGGATGTTTTTTCTAATTCACTGAAAAAGAACAAGACCCCCAAACAGTCATTTTCCCCCCATTTATATGGGGTTCCAGGCAACCCAGTCTCATGGGAAAATGTAACTAGTGTATGAGGAGACGATTTCGAATTTGTACAGTGTGAATTGATTTTTAGAAACAAGTAAGCAGAAATTCCCCTAAGTCTAACCACCCCTGGGGCGTACAAACACGTACAAATTAGATCATATGAAAATGTACAAATGAGATCGTACAATTCAAACGAATTAGCCACCAATTTGCCAAAACATAAAATAGTTACGAATTGCCATGAGATTGTGTTGGGTCCAGGATGCTCTGACCAACCTTCAGTTCCTCAATGTTTATCCTATTGAAGATATTTAAAGCTCTGAGTGTTTGTGTAGTATGCTGAGTGAAGCGCAGACAGCGGTGTGAGTGTATGTGCGCTCGCTCTTCTGAATCAGAGATGTAATTAAGATTGGCATTAGCTTGGCTGGATAGAGGCGTGCCACTGCCAAGAGCATCACCACATGGAGAACAGGCCTTCTTTAATTAGGACAAGCCTCTGTGATGTAGCACCTTCTGTGTTTATGTGTGTGTTGGTTGACAAAATAATAATGCAGTGGTTTCTAGGAGTGTGTGTGAGGGCCTGTTTGTGTGTAGACTCCTATGTTCACTCCACCTGATCCAAAATGACAAAAGCACCGGGCGGTTTCTTAATTAACACTGTGACCTTTTTGCATGCTTTTATTTAGCCACAGTGATTAATATACAGACCGAGAGAGAGAGAGAAAGAGAGAGAGAGAGAGAGAGAGAGAGAGAGAGAGAGAGATGGATTAAGGCCTGATTTAAAAGCTAGGAAGAAAATAATTAGGTGTAACTGTGAGAGGGTGAAAACATGAATCTTACTGTTCTGAGAAAACCACGCAGGTTCACAGTTCCTCCCTCTGTACCTTGAGGAAACCAGGCAAAGTTTCAAGCTCACGCTTTTTTTTTTTCTATTCCATTACGGTAATCCAGATAAGAGAGGATATCATGAATATCAATGGAGTTTAAGAACTTTAATTACTCTTAGTAATTAGCACTGGTTTATGAGGTCTGTGACATCAGTGATATTAAATTATTTTAGAAGCAAATAATCGTTTTAGTTTAATACCAACACAGACTGAGGTGTTGTGGACTATACTAATTATTTATATCCAATATAAAGTGAATATGAAATGTGTTCTTTTTTGACTGTTTTACTATTTGATTATGAAGATGACTGTATAAGATGACAGTATGGCAAACACAACTAAATAGGGAACAAACAAGCCAGGTAATAAGGGAGAACAGGGAGGGCAAATTTATCAATAATCAGGTAACAAGGGGAGGGGTCAGACAATAGACATTGAGCGAAAGTGCCCATTTCGATCACGCCGCGGCGCCCCCCGCAAACGCATTTTCTACCGAGGGGGACCCAGTCCAGAACGCGATTCTTGCCGACAACCACAAAAGCTGTTAATAAAAGCTTTTATTTGACTAACAAGGAAGTTTTCAGCTCTGAAACTTATAGGATATTCATATATTACGATGACCTCTTATATATCAAAAGCTCAAGTAAAGTTGATTTCCCAATTCATGACCCTTTAAAGTTTTTTAAGGCTTAAGGGTCCAAAAACAGTTTGGGACCACTGTAGCGCAGAACAACAGAGCAGTCTGAATGAATGACTTTGTTTAGTTCCTGTACCTTCAACATGTGTGCGTTCGGTGCTTTCAGCTGTCTCATCTCAGAATTTACACTCCCAGAAACACTCTCTGAGGGAGACGACTGGAAGCCGCTTGGCATTTTGCCACACATACATAGTCACACGCAAATGCAAATTTGCTTCTGCATAGACCCCAGCAATTAAACACTGTAAATCACAGTTAATCTGTTGGTTGCAGTTTCTTCCGTTCACATTCGCAGAATCATTTAATTATCAGCTTTTTTTTTCATTATTTGCATGCAAAGAGAAAACAGGAAAGTGGATATGAGAGACTGTGAGGAAATAAAAAGAGAGAAAGGATAGAAACAGAGAAAAGAAAGAAAGTTGAGAGAGGCAGACATCGCTGGCACAGTCTATTCTTCCTGGCAGAAGTCAAAACACTTAGTTTACTCACCTTTGCAGAGAGATGACGGTCTGCACATGCCCGGAGCACTCTGACTCAGATCTCATGCACTTAACAGCATTTCTGCTTACTCACAGACTCTTTTTTTGCATGTAGAACCCCAGAGGAAGTCAGTGCCCAGATGACCATGACCAGGAAATGTGTCCCTGGGCTTCTCATGCAGTATATGATGGAAAGGAAAGACAATTCAGTATAAGTGAAAAGGTTTAAAAGACTAGTCGTTACAAATAAGTTTAAGTTGAGCTAAAATGACTAATTGCAAATAAATAAAAACTAAAACCAACAAAATAAAAATGAAAAAAAAAAAGAAATAAATTAAATCTTAATAATAATAATAATATTTAAAAAGCACAAATGCATGTGACAAAATTACTAAAAATTCAACTAAACATTCTAATGAAAACTGAAAATATACAAATAAGAGGTAATTCGTTAAAATTATCAAAATTCTTAATAATATATAGGTCTATACATAATACAAAAATAACACTGATTTATATTTGAATCTTATGTCTTCTCAAATTAAATCACTTGATTATTTCAGTACTGTCTCCTCGAACAGACAGCAATAGAGTGCCGAAGTGATTATGTCACTTTGTAGGCCAACCCGGAAGTTAGTGGCGCATGGGTTCCCTCGATGAAAAGCCTATGTATTTTCCCATAGACTTTTGGAAAATCGCAAAAAATAAGATCCGTGTTCAATAAAGAGTTATGACCCTTACACGTTTTGCAAGTTACAAGTTAATCCAAAATGTATACATTTTGAAGCCTAAATAAAGCCGTCAGATATAAAATGTAACGGTGGCTATAAACGGACTACAGAGCACCAAGGTCGCGGATCAACGTCATAATCAAGCTTCCTCAAACTTTCTTTTAAAAACACGCTCGCTCATTATGATCTGCGCTGTGTATGAACACTTACCCAGTTTTTCATGACAAATATTGCCGATATTGTAAGGGCCAGCATGAGGGACAAGGTTTATCGAGTCTCCGTAAGTAAAACTAGGGAGAGATAGAGGAGTTTAAGTATTTAAGATATCTATACAAACAATCTCAGAACAAGCATAACACAGTTAAATTCCAAACATTTAATAAAATAGTTGTATATAATTATTAGTGGTGGGCATAGATTTTTTTTTTTTATCTAGATTAATCTCACTGTGATCTTGAAATTAATCTAGATTAAAATGGCTCATTTGAATTCTACCGAATATGTGTGCTACCCAAATAATGTACCGCGAATTAGTGTTGCACGATATACCGGTACTAGAAAAGTATTGCGATACTCTGCTTTCACAAACGGTACGATATGGAATTGTATTAGTACCGTACTTTAAGAAGCGCGTTAATAAGAGCTGTATTTATTTGTGTTGATGTGTGACAGCAGGAGTTAGGACGTGTGTGCAGAGCTCTGCTTCCACCGTTCACTAAACATTGGAAGCAGATGAGTTAAATATACACGCGCAGCGACATGACAAAGAAAGCAACATGCACGCATGAGAAAATATAGCGCGGCGCGGGATGTGCTCGCACTGCCGGACTTTGATCTGAAGCGCGAACACACGCGCCTTTCAGACAACATACGATCGCGATTCAGTTCTATCGGATTATGGATTTCAATGGTCAAAAATATGTAAAAATGCACATCCTGTGAGTATTCAGGTAAACACAGTCGGGGGTGTCTTTAGTGAAGGTGTACAGTTGAGGTAATTGGATCGGTGTTATGCCGAATCTAATATTCTGTGTGATTAATGTTAATCAAACAACAATGAAAAAGAAAACCACCCCATTAGTGGCTTAATATATTCATTAAGAATCAGTGTAATTAATTTATTGAGTGAAGACTAAGCAGTTGTTTTTATTTATTTCTTGACTTGCTATACTGTTAAATAGACATATAGCTGAAAAATAAAGCACTGTTTTTGTCATATTGTTTGTAATTCGCATTTTTAGCTTATTTTTGAAAACAAAGATAAAATAAAAAAAATGCAATAAGAAAAAAAATGGTCAAAAACCAAGAACAGGAACATGCTGGCCATGTGAGTTTTTAGTTAAAAAAATAAATAAAACAATGAATAATAAGTTCTGTTGTCACATTATTCAATTACTTTTACTGGGTGGTATTTTGACCGTGGTATCGATTTAGTATCAGTATCGAGGTATTTTAGTCTGGTATCGTATCAAAGTCATAATTTTGGTATCGATTCGTGACAACACTACCGCGAACGTACTGCAAATGCTCTAAAGAACGCTGATGATGATTTACAGCTCTCTGCTTACAGTATGTCAGTCACACTCATCAGAACTCGAGTACGGTTCGCGGGTGCACACCCGAGTTCGGAAGACAGCCTACAGGCTTGATGTGGTAATTTCACAGCATACACGCAGGTTCGAAGACTCGTTCTCGCTCCCTACAGTGCAATTCGGCTAGGTAGCTATACATCCGTGCTAAAATATCACGGTGAAAGTCATCATAGCTTGCGTAGTATAGACCCAGCTCCCAACTCAACTTTGAGAATAGATTAACAGCGATATTTTTTTATCTCACGTTAACGCAGCTCGTTAACGCCGATAACGGCCCGCCACTAATAATTATATAGGATGAATTTAAAGAGAATTGTCCAATAGCATCAACAAATGCTTATAATAATATATTATAAATAAACCATATATACTCATTTTGTTTACATTTTCTATATATTTTTACCTGGTAATCCACAAGCCCCAATGTGAGAGCCAGTGTAAATGTTATCTCACATTCACATTACTGTGAGCTGACTGGAGTGTAGTATACAAGTAGTATATAGGCCTAATAGTTTAACATTTCATTTTTGGTATTTGTCAGACAGGCGACTTACAGTGCATTCAGGCTATACATATGTGTTCTCTGAGAATTGAACTCGCAACCTGTTAATTGAACTTGCAACAGTTAACAAAATGCTCTAATCACTGAGCCACAGAAACCTTACAGCAAGATCTTTATTTTCATAAAATAAGTAAACTGAAAACAAACTAGCCTATTTACGAATTACAAAAACTGCATTGTCGAACTACAGTCTCTCCACAGAAATAAAGAACTGGTAATCGGTTACCTTAATATCACAGAATTCTGTGTACAACTATATTTGGAAAAACTACAATTTGAAAGGACTAAATATATAACGTTATGTATATTAACTGAAAGGTAAACTTATAAGAGCGTGAGGCTGAGTGAGTGAGACAGGGCTAGTGAGAGGGCTAGTGAGAGATTTCCTGTTTGTCACGATGACGTATAAAGTCCCCGCCAACAGATGTAGTCCCTTTTAGCAACTTGTTAGCAACCACCGTTTTTAAGACACAATAAAGTTTTAAAAAATCACAAACAGGTTATAACTAGTGTGTTTTATGTCATAGATCAAAACGTGAAAATATTTAGAGGCTTTGTTAACCACGAACCTTATTTCAGGCGTTTTAGCAAAAACCCATTAAAAAACCCATAGACTTTAGTGCGAGGGAACCGGAAGTGCTAAAATGCTAACTCACTTAAGCGTTTTGGCCTACAAAGTGACGTGATAACTTCGGCACTCTATGTATGGAAGCTTGTTTTCTGCCACTTAAAGTCCCTGTAAAGGCAATTCTGAGATTTGTTTCTAAACACATTCGAAATATTAGAAATGTATTGTTGAAACACATTACAAAGACTGTCAACTATGTAGTACTGAATTCAGAGGTTAGACCGTTTAGAAGTTTTTCACCATTGCTGTGTGCGGGGCTAAAACGGTGGCTCGATGACGCACTGGAGCCACTGAGCATATGGCCCCTCCCCCATAACGTGAGCACATTCGTAATTTCGCATTAGTTCACCCGCTAGATTTCGAGTTACTCTCAGTACCGTTAGTTACTACAGCCTACAATTTACAAAACAGCCTACAAAACAAAAAAAGACGATCTCAAGAAGAGGTGGATTCATTTTGTGAACAGCTACCTTGATGGAGTGCTGAGGATCACCACCAGCACCTGCCTCTGCAGTGTCTTTACACCGGATAGTTTTACAAACTTTCATCGGCAACAACTGGGATTCACTGATAATCCGCTGCAGAATGGGGCCGAACTGACTATCTCCCGCCCCAATCTTCATCCTCCCGTCCCGCTGACATCTGGTGCCGTCGTGACTCGTGAGCTTTACTTGAGTGTTGTTGTCTTGTGTGCTTATGGCAGCTTTCCCGCGAGTGGGCGTGGTTTCGGCGCCGAGCGTTTGAGAGCAGAGAAAGCTGCTTAGTTTTTTCAAGATTTAGATAAGATATTTTATGTACTTAGTGGATTTTTTTATGATTCAAATTTTGCTAGGTGGTTAATAACTAGGGTGATCAGACATCCCGAAAAATTCGGGACTGTCCCGAAATCAAAACTGTTGTCCCGAATCCCGAATCTGGCCCTAATTGTTCCGAAAATTATACTAAAGCAAAATATTGAGTATTTATTGTCTGATAAACATTAAAAACAGTCTGCGGAGGTTGAGTCATCTGCAACCAGCTGCTCATTGGCTGCAGCATCTTTTTTCTAAGTTGGACAGTGATGCACGAGTAAAGATTGATTGTTTGCGGCAATGTGTACAAAAAATACTTCACTGCACAATTATTTTGTAATTTTCGTTCAAGCTTATTAGCGTTAGGCTATACAGAAAGGTCTGATTTACGCACTCATACTTACAACAGTCATTGTTTTTTGTTTTTTTTTCACAATGACATTTGAGTTCGTTATTTTAATGTAGTTTTTTTGTGGCAGACTAAAGACTAGTGACAGATTGTTGATCTTTGAATAAAAATATGTTTGGTTCAGGTTTGAAATTCATTATCTTTTATTATAGGCTACGCAGTCTTTTATCATAGAAGCCCCCCATTCCGTCACCCCAGACCACAGACAACTAAAAAAATAAATTGTGATGTTTTATCTCACAATTCTGACTTTCCCCCTTATAATTGTATGATATAAAGTCACAATTATAATATATAAACTTGCAAATTCTGTCTTTTCCCCTCAGAATTGGACTTTGGAACTCACAATTGAGAGTTCATATCTAACAATTTTACATTATAATTAACAATTGTGAGAAAAACAAAGAATTATGAGATGAAAAGTCACAATTATCTTTTAAAAAAAATATTTTTAGGCGAAAACAAGTTTCCATAGCAATGAGGTCAAATTGGGAGCAAACAGAGTTCTGGTTTTCTCCACACATAACGCTTAGAATTAAGGCCAAAAAGTTATATCTTGATATCATCAGACCATAGAATCTTATTTCTCACCATCTTAGCAAACTCCATGCAGGCTTTCATGTGTCTACCACTGAGGAGAGTCTTCCGTCTGGCCACTCTGTTATAAAGCCCAGACTGGTGGAGGACTGCAGTGATGGTTGACTTTCTACAACTTTCTCCCATCTCCCGACTGTATCTCTGGAGCTCAGCCACAGTGATCTTTGGGTTCTTCTTTACCTCTCTCACCAAGGCTCTTCTCCACCGATAGCTCAGTTTGGCCGGATGACCAGCTCTAGGAAGGGTTCTGGTCATCCCAAACGTCTTCCATTTAAGAATTATGGAGGCCACAGTGCTCTTAGGAACCTTAAGTGCAGCAAACATTTTTTTGTAACCTTGGCCAGATCTGTGCCTTGCCACAGTTCTGTCTCTTAGCTCTTCAGGCAGTTCCTTTGACCTCATGATTCTCATTTGCTCTGACATGCACTTTGAGCTGTAAGGGCTTATATAGACAGGTGTGTGGCTTTCCTAATCAAGTCCAATCAGTATAATCAAACACAGCTGGACTCAAATGAAGGTGTAGAACCATCTCAAGGATGATGAGAAGAAATGGACAGCACCTGAGTTAAATATATGAGTGTCACAGCAAAGGGTCTGAATACTTTGAAGTTTAGTTACAAATTACAAATATATAGATCTTTAAGCATTTTTTCTATTTTAATTTCTTTTAAATCTTTCCCAGCGAATGACAGAACTTTCTGTCATTAACGATTAAGGTAACAGTCCCTGAAATCCAGCAGTGAGTCTGTCATTTAAAGTCTGATTTAGCTTTCACCCTGCAGACATCTCCAACATCCTGACAACATGAGGATGGCTGTGTGTGTGTTCTCCACTTGTGAATCTCCCACTGAGAGCTGCAGCATTCGGATGTGTTCTTCCTTTTTGGTGTTATCAGACAGCGTCGGTAGACACAAATTCCGATTTGCTTTCATTAACCAGGCTGGTAGGAGAATACACTCGCATACGCCGATATCACACCTGCAGGATCCTGAACACGTTCGCGTCTGTAACCTCACCTGTTTCTGATATGCTTCATCAAACACATTCATCTCTCCTTCTCATTAACATGACACTGTTCTGTTCTCTCTCATTGTGCGACAAGGAGGATTCTGGGACAGACTATAACAGTGTTTCATTTGCAGGATCACATGAGGTGATGAGTTTGCCTTAATATTACTTGCTTCTCAAAACCCTCTAATAGCTGAACAACTATATTACTGCAGGTTGGTGGCCGTTCATTTTGCAGGAAACACAAAATATGTGTAAAGGAGATTGAAAGTGAACTTGCGGTAGTAATAGTGTGAATAGAGTCTTTATCTTGATCTGTGCGCTCTAATAAAGCTCAGATTGAACTGTCAACATCCTGTTTACAAGGACACTAGGCCAAACATTCCTCGCTCCATACATTTTCTTTATCTAAATGGGTCTTCATTTAGACCTTTGCAGCATCATCTCCCTCTCATTGTCCTTCCTTCAGTTTTCTATCTTTCTAAACTCATCTTTACCAATTGTTAAGGGATAGTTCACCAAATAATGAAATTTCATCATGTCATTCCATATATATATATATAATACAGGTCCTTCTAAAAAAATTAGCATATTGTGATAAAAGTTCATTATTTTCCGTAATGTAATGATAAAAATTTTACTTTCATATATTTTAGATTCATTGCACACAAACTGAAATATTTCAGGTCTTTTATTGTTTTAATACTGATGATTTGGCATACAGCTCATGTCACCTTATTCTAACCCTAACCCTACCAGTCTACTGAAACTCTACTAACACTCTAATGATATTTAGTGGACATGTAGGTGCAATGCTACTTATAGTCAACAGAATATGTTAAAGGGACCATCAAAATAAAGTGAAACTGAAAATTCTTTACAATGAACTCTGAGGGTGTGAACTCTGGGAAGTTACTAATAGTCAGTAGAGTGTCTGTTGAAAGACCACTAGAATAAAGTGTTAGCTGATATTAAGCAAACAGTCTACTAATACTCTAATGAGAGTTAGTTGACATGTAGGTGCAACGTTACTTATAGTCAACAGAATGTTCAAAAGGGACCATCAAAATAAAGTGTTACCGAATTTTCTATCGTAAAGGCTCATTTCATTATGGTTGTTGTAGCGCTCTGCAAGAATTTATTTTCAATGCCGTGACTATTAATGTGTACTGTTGGAAACTTCTTCACCTCGTCAGCTTACGATCCTTTCCATCTAAACTGGTTATATCTCTTAAACTGTGTGAATGTTTTATGAGCAGTAGGATAGCCATATTCATCTACACAGTCACACAAAGCCGAAGCTCAACCAAAACAATGTTCTTCTTCAAAATGCATGCAATTTTGTTTTTTAACTGCCACAGAGCCAAAAGTAACATAGTGTGTTTAAATGTCAATCTGTCTCACAAAAAGCTTTTGCATGAATTAAGTTGCTTAAGTAGGCCTAGTGGCAGATCTTTTCTTTCATATTGCAACATACACTTTACTGCCAAAAGTATTAGGACACCCCTCCAAATCATTAAATTCAGATGTTCCAATACCTTCCATGGCCACAGGTGTATAAAATCAAGCACCTGGGCATGCAGACTGCTTCTACAAACCTTTGTGAAAGAATGGGTCGCTCTCAAATTTCAGGAGCTCTGTGAATTTAAGTGTGGTACCGTGATAGATTGACACCTGTGCAATAAGTCCATTCATGACATTTCCTCACTACTAAATATTCTACGGTCAACTGCTAGTGGTACTATAACAAAGTGGATGCAATTTGGGAACAACAACCACAAAGTGGTAGGCCATGTAAAATCACAGAGCAGGGTCAACGCATGCTGAGGCGCACAGCTTGCAGAAGTCGCCAACTTTCTGCAGAGTCAATAGCTACAGACCATCAAACTTTGTGTGGTCTTTAGATTAGCTCAAGAACAGTGCGTAGAGAGCTTCATGGAATGGGTTTCCATGGCCGAGCAGCTGCATCCAAGCCTTACATCACCAAGGGCAATGCAAAGCATCGGATGCAGTGGTGTAAAGCACTGGACTCTAGAGCACTGGAGATGTGTTCTCTGGAGTGACGAATCACACTTCACTGTCTGTCTGGGTTTGGCAATTGCCCGGAGAACGGTACTTGCCTGACTGCATTGTGCCAAGTGTAAAGTTAGGTGGAGGGGGGATTGTGGAGTGGGTTTTTTTTTCAGGGGTTGGGTTTGGCCCCTTAGTTCTAGTGAAATGAACTCTTAATGCTTCAGCATATCAAGACATGTTGGATAATTTCATACACCCAACTTTGTGGGAACAGTTTGGGGATGGCCACTTCCTGTTCCAACACGACTGTGCACCAGTGCAAAAAAGCAATGTAAATAAAGACATGGATGAGCGAGTTAGATGTGAAGGAACTTGACCGGTCTACACAGAGTCCTGACCTCAACCCGATAGACCACCTTTGGGATGAATTATAGCAGAGACTGCGAGCCAGGCCTTCTCGCCCAACAACATTGCCTGACCTCACAAATGCGCTTCTAGAAGAGTAATCAAAGATTCCCATAAACACGCTCCTAAACCTTGTGGAAAGCCTTCCCAGAGGAGTTGAAGCTGTTTTAGCTGCAAAGGGTGGACCAACTCCATATTAAACCCTACCGATTAAGAATGGAATGTCATTAAAGTTCATGTGCATGTAAAGGCAGGCGTCCCAAAACTTTTGGCAATATAGTTTACATTCAAGTGTATACAGATGATCAAAAAACTTATGCATCTATGCATCAGTTTTTGACAGAATTTTGAGATGTGGGCATTGCACTCATAAACAGAGGCAGATGAATGAGTGCATGAAAGTGCAGGGTTTCGAGGGCGAAGCCTGTTGTTTCATCGGAAGATTTGGTTATGTCATTCTGATTACAAATTTTAAAAAAATGAAAAAACATGCACAAATGAATTGTTCATAAGATAAATGACAAAAATAAACAGGTATGCCATGTTAATATTCCTTTAAGAGAGTAAGAGAGAAACAAAGAAACAGAGGTGAATGAGTTGTTTATATGAGAAATTGAATTGAAATTGAATGAGAAATGTATATTGAATGTATACATCTATGTATTTGCACATGGCTCAAGTGACATTTCATTATATCACTGTCAACTCTTGACTTTATTATCTCTTCTCTAAAAATATAATAAAAAAACACAGTGAAAATGTTATAATCATAACCACTGGCCCTGTCCTTCAAGCACATACCTGCAACAACAATGTCTTCAGCATCACTGCTAACTTAAAGCTCAAATCACACTGATCAGGAGCCAAAAGAGAAATGTTCTTTCTAGTCTTTAAACCCCTACGGCACTAGACATGTCTCCCTGCGCGAATGCAGCTCTGCTCACGTCAGTGTAATGAGCAGTGATGTTCCGGACCATGTTCTACATTGTATGTTTGACCCTGATTACACTGAGCCGGGTCCGTCGGGTGGTCAATCCTTTCCCCAGCATCCTCTACCCAGCCACATCAATTTAATGCCTTGTCCTTCCCATCCGATGAAATATAAATGACACACTCGAAAATGCAAAAGAAACCAATTCCACCAGGCTGGACGTGTGTGCTTGCGCCAACGATTTCAGTTTGCTTTTCATCCGAGACCAGATTAGACACTTGACCCAGACGCACCCAACAAGATTAAGTTACTCCTACTGGACTGAAGGCCCTCAGGTAAAGGCACAGAGAGCGAGAGAGAGAAAATGTGTGAAGAGATAGAGACCATGTGACAGTGTGTGAAAGAGACTGAGAGTGTGTGAGAGAGAGAAAAGGATGACACTAGACACACGTAGTGAGTTTGCTTACAGGTGATACATATTATTCAACCAGACACCAAAAACAAAAGGAAAAGAAAAATCCACATTGTAAAAGTCAAACCTGCCACTGACACAGAGAGAAGAACTGGCTCAAACAAATCTTTCCAACCACACAATGTATGTATTTGAATTTCTGTATCATTTTGAATACAACAACAAAGAAGTATAAAGATTAAATTTAGGGTTTGTATCTACACACATTGGTTTCTATGGTAGCAATAAAAACAAATTAAAATCTTTGCCCTACCAAGCTCTGACTCCCACACTGCAGTGAACTGTAATGCAAACAAACATGGCACATGGTTGGTCGTATATATGCAATATTTGTATTATATAAAATGTTCTATAATATTTTAATATATAATTTAATGTAATACAATAATACAATATGTAGGGGTCACAAATACTGTTTACACAACGTTTAAATGCAAGCTTTTTAAAAACAGGTTTCAAAGTGCAAGTTTTTGAAACAACACGTTCTCACATCAAACTCATCAAAAATTGACGCTTGGTCATGACCTGTGTAACGGAGGCCAGCTAGTAGTTGCTGTGCGAGTAAACCTCACTCCTCTGATCTCAAGAGACGCTCTAGCGACTGACGCTAGAGGTTGCAGCCTTTAGCCTCCTTGTTAGAGCGTCCGACTCTCATGCCGGCAGAGCCAGGTTCGAGTCCCGCTTGGAGCGAGGCAGTTCGAACAGGAGGGGTTACATTGGTGCCGTGACCCGGATGGGAGTGAGGTTTAGGGGGGTGAATGTAACGGAGGCCAGCTAGTAGTCGCTGTGCGAGTAAACCTCACTCCTCTGATCTCAAGACACGCTCTAGCGACTGATGCTAGAGGTTGCAGCCTTTAGCCTCCTTGTTAGAGCGTCCGACTCTCATGCCGGCGGACCCAGGTTCGAGTCCCGCGTGGAGCGGGGCAGTTCGAACAGGAGGGGTTACACCTGCATCATATTTTAATGCACAGGGTACTCCTTTAGCGTAATTTTTCGATGTGCAGGGTACTCCATTTATTTTAGTTGTTTGCCTTATTCAGCAGATCAAGACATAATTCTTTGCACTTGTAAAAGTAGAGATGATTTTATAAATATGTATAGGTTCCAATTCAGTTGGTCACTCTCAACGCCACATTAGAGTACCGACGAATAGGAATCTCGCTCGCAAGAGCCAATCTACTTCGAGTATAACTGAACACACTCGTGTGTTCTTTGGTTCATCTTTCTTTGTTGTTTGTAAGAACAACCACAGAGGCTGTTCTCTCGGCTGGTTCGGTGCACTAGGTGGAGAGCGCTAAAAAGCTGTTCTTACGGCTGGTAGGAGGGCGCCTTTGTGAGAGAGAACCTACCCACTACTAAACAATATAAAAAAAATAACAGGCAAATAAAAGTACAGTCACAGGTATTTATTGCAAAATAATCTGTGCAGTAGCAATTTTGAGCCCAAGTTTTCAGAGTAGTGAGTGCGAAATGGAGCCTTGATATCAAGACTCCGCCCACACTTTTTGTGAAATAAACAGTTATGGAAATGTAGAAATTAAAGTTAAAGCGCCAATCTCCCGAAGTTCCCGGAAATGTCCGTTGGTGCCTCAGTGACTACTTAGCTCAGAAAAGCTGTCAATCTCAACTGTCAATCACAATGTAATTTGATTTTGATATTAGTTGGTCTCACATCCATTACATTACATGGAGAGGGCAGGGTTTATTACATATACCAGCCACCTGGGGGCGATCGAGATTCTTTGGCTTTATTTTTCAGGACTCATGTGGGACACTTGGTCACAAGACATATGAGAGCCAGTGCAATTTTACTATGAACACTGCCAACGATTCTTCAGGTGGCAACTTTTGAAAGTGTGCTATGTATGGCGGATGGAGACGGGGATCACTTTTGGGTCACTTATTCTCACAAATCAACCGTTTGTCCTCGGAACACTTGGAATATTTGTACTTTTTGAATAAATTATGTATCTGTATGTTAAAGCTCTATGTTTAATCTATGTTTTATATCATATAATACACAAATGGGTAGGTTTAGGGGTGGGGTTGGGTTACGTGTTCAAAAATGTAAACAGTGTAAATACTTTTTTTTTTATATAAATGTAAATAAAATTATGCTGGCTGATTTAATTGATCACACTTCAACATGTCATGATGGTAAAATTATAACCCAATAAGCCTATATAATTTCATCATGACAATAACATTCCCATGCCCAACACCTCGTTGAAAGCAATGGAGTACCATGCAAATCGAAAAATAGCGCTAAAGAATACCCTCCCTGCACATTAAAAAGTGACACCGAAGGGTCCTGACCAACTGTCAATATGTTCGAGTTGGGTGTGAGAATGTGTTGTTTAAAAAAAATTTTCGTCTCCATGTAAACAACAGAAATGTACAATTTGTGAAAACGGCGATGTCATGCACTTGCCTATTACATCTTCAGTCTATTGGGGCGTAGTGCTTCTTTACAAAGTGACATTGCCAACTACTGGCCTGGCAGCACAATACAGCATTTTTAGCCGTTTTTGCAGATCTGCGTGAACGAGGATTGCTGTTGTCTGTATGCGGAAAAAGCAAAGTAGGCCTATACTGCTGTCTTGTAAACATACCCTGAGCTCATGAGACAAGACTACACAATATTGGCTTCATGAGAATGAGATGAGACAGTATTTTAACACATTTTTCTATTACTTTTTTTGGATACACATTACACAGATACACATTGCTAGCACCTTTCATGCCATGTTTTTAAAAAGGTGCTGGAAACATGAATAAGTTAACAAATATTTATATGTAAAAATGAAACTGGTGCAAACACAGTGTCAATGGCTGTTGCTGTCCAGAACTGAAAATGAATGTGTACAGAGTTGACAAATTGTAACTGCATTTATGCCACTTCAATGAAGGTTTACTTCTGACTTGGGAGACAGGCAATAATGGTTTCGAATTTAGAGGCGTCTAGGGCCACTGTAGGCCACACATCTTGATCACACCCCTGCAGAGCAGATGGGATGTTTAAGAACAGCTGGCTCTCAAGGTTTTGTCTCCCACAACACTTCTGAGCATCATCTTTGAGACCATCACCTTTCAGTACGCTCCACTTGAGAGGGCATCATTTTGTGAGTGCCCTTTTCCACCGTGTGAGTGGAGCTTGTTCTCTGTAATTAAATCGGCTCGGGGTTCTGTGTCTGAGTCCATACTGCTCTATTCAGAGTTCTGCCCTGGGGCTCCAACACTCAAATTAACCTTTAACTATTATAATCACCTCGGAGACTCTCTTTTTCTTTCTCTCTAAGTCTGAACTGAGGTACTGAAGCAGCTCATTGCAGTTAAACTGAACACATCCCAAAAAGTAAAAAGAGATTGGGAAGGTTTTCCTTCTACACATCAATAAATGACGCAAGAATGTGCAAGAAATTACTTTCTAACACATTTTTCTCTTGTGCTTTTGCATACATGTAATTTAGCACTCAAACTAAATTTTAACCAATTGTGTTTATACCAGAACATAGTGTTTCTTTCTTCTGCTCAACACAAAAAAAAAAATATTTTAAAGAATGTTGGTAACAATAGTATTTTTTTTCTGCTATGGAAATCAATGGCTATCATCAACTTTTTGATTACCAACATTCTTTAAAATGTCTTCTTTTGTGTTCAGCAGAAGAAAGAAACTCATACAGGCTTGGAACAACTTGAGGGTGAGTAAATGATGACAACATTTTTATCTCTTTAAGCAAAGTCTAATGGGTTTGGAACAGTATGGCGATGACAGAATTTTAATTTTTTAATTTTTCATTTTTACCCAGTTTTCCACTTTTAGCGGTTTCTTTGGTTTTAGAAAAAAATCATACCAAAAATCTTGAAGGCTTGAGACACACTCTCATTTTTCACAGTGCTTGAACAAATCTCTATTGACAAATGGAATAAATAGAAATCCCCCTTGAGGGCTAACGTAATACATCCAAATTCTCAGAGGCTTTTGCAGTAGTCAGATCATGACGATTCAGTACGAAACTTTGACCCCCTCAGCTTTAAGTAACAAGATTGCGATGAGAGTGAAAGATGAGCAGAAATGACACACTCACCCTTGAATACAAACAACAGCAGGTGAAAGTCCAGATGCAGTAGAGAAGAGATACCATACAGCACGCAACCTTCATGGCACAGAGGTCCCAGCAATCCAGAAGTAAACATTTCTCTGCTGCATATCGGAAGACAGGCTGAAATTGATGTCAGGTCTCCAGATGCCACTGAACCAACGAAGCAGGATGAAAATTTTCATGGTAAGAAGAAATAAACACATCAGCACGTTGTCTTTGGTGACCCGCAGAAGTGGCACCATCGTATGTGTAACGCTATGAATTTCAGAAGCCTTATTAATCTAAAATAAAAGAAGTAGTCTAATGCTCAAAAAAATTGCATTTCACTGATAAACAGTTTACCAAATGAACTCAAAAAGGAGTAAAAGAGAATTATTCTAAAAGATTAAACGAGTTCAAAGCAATAATTTAAACTGAATTCAAATGAATGATAGGCAACATAATTTGATAAGATCTCAAGGATAATTCCATTAAAACATAAACCTAAACTTCTATGCTACATCAATTCTTAATCTTTTTTTCTCATTTAAGTCATCTTTTCCAATGTTTCCAAGCAGAGATTAAAATTAATATTTAATCTCAGACATCAAAATAACAATTATAGGAGAGTCAGTACCAGCAAGAAACTGCCGGTAACAGTGTATGCAATCCTTCAAACATTACACATTAAATATGTACTCTTGATTTTTTTCACATGAATGATTTTATTTATTTGGTTGCATTCACAATGGAATATTAAGTAAGTCTGTGAAACTTGACATCTGTATAGATTGAAAAAAACTGAGTAGAGTAGAGAAGAGGTGACATTTTGTGCATTCACTGCGGATACTTCTACTTCTGCAGACATTTTTTTTTTAAATTCCAAATGTAACTTCTGATTAACTTTTTTGCCTAATGATATGGCTAAGTTTATTCCCAAACTCTCGATCTTTCTCGCCATGCTGTCAGCGTTCTACTCAAATAAGTCCCCAGCTAACATCTTTCCCTCGGCTCGCAATGATACATGCCACTGGATTGCTGCACATTAGCCATGGATCAGCTCGCCAGGCCCAAATAAAAGGGAAGCATCTAACTAGTTTATAAGAGCCGTGTAGACGAAGCACCTATTAATCAAAGATGCACCCTGTAGTTTGATGTTTTAGGCTTGTAATCCACACAGTCTGTCCTAAAAGATATTAAAACGTTAGTTGGAGCGAATGTCTGAGAAAATCAATTGAATTAATAAAAAATGAAAAATGCACAACATTAAATATGGGGAGGTAAAAAGTTCTTGTTTGCTGCTTAACCAAAAATAACTCTGACTCAGAGTCATAAACTGTGATTAAACTATTTACGGCATTTCTGAAGAGGTCTCCTGCAAACTACTGAATAAAGGAAAATTGCTTGCCCAGTATGTCATGACATCTAGGGTTGAACATCAAGCATGTTCCATAGAAATACTATCAAACCTTTTAAAAACCTTTGCGGGGAGAGGTTTACAATAATTTCTACAGAATCTTTTCACCGTAAAAAAAAGTCCCTATCAAACTAAAAGAAAAAAAAAGGTTTTGTAACTGTTAAGAAAGGTTATCTAGCTTAACAGCTTAGATTTACATTCTGAAGACAGACACCATGCCCTGGTCACTTCAGGAATCTGTTGGAATAGCAGTGGTGCAGGTAGAATCATGATAGTGCTGATGAATTAAGTGCTTATTCTCAGAGGCATCATGCACTGCTTTTTAAAGGTGCACCAGTCACAGTCCTGAGAAATAAGACTTTGGGGTTGATTTTATAAAATGTGTTAGTCTAGTGGTATAGCTTTCATTTAGTGTGAAAGGGGATCCAGGTTAAAATCCTGACTTTCAAAAACTCAACTGAAGCTATGATCATCATGTTTTTTTGCTGTGTGAGAATCACTGGGAATTTTTGACCGAATTTGTATTTATTTTTTTTCTCATTGGAATGGTAACTTGGTAAAGGATTTGATAACACAATAATTTGATAGATTTAACATAGCATAGCACTTGCTTAATGAGTACAGCAATATAGAACAATTAACATACTGTGACCCTAGACCAAAAAAACAACAACAACAACAAAACATATATAGCATGGGTATATTTGAGGGAATAGCCAACATTACATTGTATGGGTCAAAATTAATGATTTTTCTTTTATGCAAAAAATCATTTGGATATTAAAGGTCCCATGGCATGAAAATGTCACTTTATTTTAGGTTTTGTAATGGTCCCCCAGTAGCTAGAAATGGTGAGAGGTGTAAACCAAAGCCCTGAGTATCTGTCTTTGAGAAAATAAAAGCTCAGATGGATAGTAGTGGGAAGTTTGGATCATTTTACAGACTCGGCTCTTTGAATCTTGTTCAGCAAAATGAACAAATCTTTTTTCAAGTCATTTCGTTCATTTAAGCAGAATCTACTTAAAATGATACAAGTTACATTTTTCAACACATTTAGTACTTTTGGATTAAAAAAAACACTATAATCTAATGCAGCCATGGCCAAACTTTGAGAAAGAAATGATTAATTAATTGCTTAGCTTGCTTCAGCAGTCTGTTCACCTCACCTGCCGATCCAAATCGTTCTTTCTTTTTATCACTTTACATTTAATCACATCTGTTCCCTTGAAAGATTAGTTCAGCTCTCGTGACTTCTGGTTCGAGTCGTTATTTCCGTAATCATGTCTGATCTGGCCGTGACAGCCTCATATACAATACATGCGTCCGGAAACAGAAAAGATTAGTTCATCTCTCGAGTCTTCTCGTTCGAGTCGTTCATTCAAGTCCCCATAAGCTGAATGTAGTAACAGAAATGATTAGTTCTCTCGAGTCTTCGGGTCTGACTCCCGGTTCAGTGTCTCACAACATTACAGTTGTAATATATTTATAATTATAAAATCTGAATAAATGGGCAATAAACATTTAGTATGCCTATCCATTCTGGCCAACCCAATCTGTCCAGATTCACAGGAAAATCAATTATTATACTATCTAAAAAAACTGAACTAAACAAACAAAATAACTATGCACTATAAACTATGTTTGTGAGGAAGGTTGTGAATGAACTAATTTCTGTATACAACACAACTGTCACGTCACGTGACAAAAGAACGAGACTCAAACCTGAAGACTCGAGAGATGAACTAATCTTTTCTGTTTCCGGTGACTGCCTATATGGGGCTGGGACTTTCTTTATGGGATAATATTCACATAGTTTTTCTTAGTAGCATAAAAAAATATATGTTAAACTATAGAGAGCGATCAAAGAACACTCTCTTTATAAGTTTCGAAGTCGTGAGTATATCTGCACACTTGCCCAAACTGCCATTATAATGAATGACGCTGTTATGCTGCACAAAGAAGCTTTTACTGTATCGATATTGTGTGTGCTGTTAGTTGCGGCGAAAGCATTTTGTGAGGAAAAATCGCGTTGCAATTACGAGATCACTGCATTCACACGATAAACAGACTGTCTTTCTACTCAGTGCTCATCACTGGAGCCTTTCATATGATGGGAAAAGATCTAAAAATAATTATATCATCAACACTTTAATGATTCGTTCATTTCGACAGCTGTAATAGTTGATAATTTTATAAAATAATTTTTGTAAAAGTATTCGAGAGGGGGTTCCACATGTAATACGCATTTCAAATGCAAAGATTTTGAGTGTCATTGCAAAGCATGCTGGAAAAAGGAAACCCAGTCCAGTTTCAGTTAAATTTAAGTTAGTCTAAATTAAAAGAAACATGTTCCTCAAACTCAAAACTAATTCTGATTACTTAAAATGAGTCAGTTTTGTAAACTCAAATGAAAAGTGTAATGTCTAGTGTATTGGTTCTGATTCATGTTCTTGTTATGTTCATTGTCATGTTTCCTGTTGTCATGTGATTCCATTGTGCCCTCATGTCTCTGTGCATTTAAGCCCTCATGTTTGCCATGCATATTGCATTGTGTTTTTTACCTGTAACCACTGTTGGTGAGTTTTCTTCATGCCATGTTTGCCATGCCACGCCAAGTTTCTGTTCTATGTTTGGATATCAATAAAGCTGCAATTGAGTTTTATCAAAAATCCTGGACTGAAGTTACAAGAAAGTTCTAAATACTCATGAAAGTTAATTTGATTGAACTAATTTGTTTAATTTGAGTTGGATCTACTCAAACCAATTAAATATTTTGAGTGTTTACAGTGTTACTAAGCCTCTTGTGTGGACTTTAAGAACTGTCTGGTGTGACCATACTCAGGCTACATTAGTATATACTCACTACATTAGTATTTGCACAGCAATTGCTTTCCAAGTAATATAACGAAATAAATAATATTTTATATTCTAACCACTTCTAAAATTACATAAAATTCTACTTGATCATTTCAACGTTTACTTATCTTGTCCAATGCAAATCATGATTACATAGTAGAAACACCCAGTCTATTTTCATCAATGCTACAGTAACACTAAGTTAAATTATTTATTTAGTACAAATGGATTAAGTAAGTTTCTGTTTTACAAGTTTAAATTGATTGCACACATTGTAAAGTTGTTACAAAATACTCACATTAGTTAATTTTAATTAAGTAAATTGAGCAAAGCAAAACTGTTCCCTTTGGAGTGCAGTCACACTGCTCTGATTTCTTTACACTGGATTCCAAACTAATTTTACATATCCATTAACCCGACATTATGTTTATAAATTGTGTCTCTGAGCACCAATTTTATTGTCCTTTTGTAGTATTAAGAGAGGTTTCTGAAAGGCTTCCTCAATATCATTTCAAACATATTACGATTGGCCCATAAGCTTATTAAATCTAATCAAGTGGGGATTTAAGCTGGAATGCATCCAAAACATTCTTTCCCATTTCCCACTGGGGTACAAGAATACCTCTAACACACTGACGAAAAAGAGAAAGTCTCCATATAAAAAGGTAAATAAGCCCCTTAAAAAAATCTATATTCATCCACACTTGATTAAGGCAGAACACTAATCTTTAGAAAGAGGCAACGAGCGACCCAGAATGTGTTTTTCTCGTTTTAATTGCACTTTCCCACAGAATCATCGCAGCACTACTTTCAGAACCACTTTGTGTGTTTATTCATAGCAGCCGCTACAAAGGTTTGTGGATCTGTTGTTTAACTGTCACCGACACACAATAACAAAAGTCAGAGTTCTGTCTGCTTGGCCTTGCATGCGTAAGCATCTATAAACTACACCAGTATTTATGTGAACATATTCAAATTTTGTTAGCAGCACAGAGTGTCTTCTGCACACCGATCAGGCAAAGCATTATGATCAACTTCCTAATATTGTGCTGTCCCCCTTTTGCTGCCAAAACAGCCCTGACACATTGAGGCATGGACTCCACTAGACCCCTGAAGGTGTGCTGTGGTATCTGGCTCCAAGATTTTAGCAGCAGATCCTTTAAGTCCTGTAAGTTGTGAGGTGGAGCCTCCATGGATTGGACTTGTTTGTTCAGCACATCCCACAGACGCTCGATCGGATTGAGATCTGGGGAATTTGGAGGCAAAGTCAACACATCAACCTCGTTGTTGTGCTCCTCAAACCATTCTTGAACTGAATTTTTGCTTTGTGACGGTGCATTATCCTGCTGAAAGAGGCCACAGCCACCAGGGAATACTGTTTACATTGGGGTGTAACGATATTCAAAAACGAACCGGAAAAATGCGATACACCACCCATGGTTCAAACCGCGATACTCTCATGTATGTTTAAATTAGTGTGGTCGCTACTTTATTGTTACAAAAACTGCTATTTAATAGCTTTAACTTATAGGTTTATTTATTCATCAGTATTAGTCATATTCATACAATTTATGTATTTAAGTAGGCCAGAGTGGGACATTACTTGTTATGACTTTGGTCTGATCTATGTTGTCTCTGTGTTTGCGTGCTTTGTTTTTCTTGAGCACATGGTCTGTGTTAGCCAGGTGCTCTGCTGTCTTTGTGGTGTTTCCCACATAAACTCTTGTTACCTGGACTGAATCCGTATTTCTCCCTGACAGAACGGTCTGAACTTAAGATGGATTCAGCAGGTGCAGACCAGGTCAGAACAGCAGTCAGTCAACAGGGCATTCTTCTGGTTAACTGCCACTTCACAGGATATTGAGTGCTGTCAGCTAAGGTAGCTGATCTCAATCTCCAGATACAAGAACTTCAGCAGGAGGCCATGACCAGCAGATTGGCTGGTTTTTGCGGCCATTCTCTGCCTCATGCTGAGATAAAACCTCATGCCAATAGTCCACCGCCCTATGATGGTGACTCCAATTCGTGTCGGGCCTTCCTGTCACAGTGCTCTCTTGTCTTTGCTCTCCAGCCCCGCCGCTATGTGACTGAGGAGTCCCAGGTAGCGTTTATCACCCTCCTGAAGGGAAAGGCCCTCGACTGGGCAACCGCTGTGTGGAATGTGCGGGCCCCTTTCTGTTCCACGTTTGAAGACTTCAGAGCTGAGATGTTGAAGCTGTTTGACCACTCTGCTCAGGGTGATTCCCAGTTGGTGCCGTTGAGTCAGGGCAGATGTTCTGTTACAGAGTTTTTAATCCAGTTCAGAACCCTGGCAGCCGCTTGTGATTGGAACGAGGCGGCATTACGGGCAAGGTTTCGAGAGGTAGGCCGTGCAGGAGGATGAGGTCCCAGGGGGGTGTCCGGGGGGTCGGTTGTTTGTGCCGGTTGTGCTGCGTCCTGAGGTCCTTCAGTGGGGGCATGAATCTGTCATCCGGGGGTTCGGAGGTCGTTGGCTGCCATGCATCAGCTTTTTTATTTTTTTTGGGCCGTCCATGGCCCAAGATGTCAAGCAGTTTGTGTTGGCTTGCTCAGTATGCGCTCAAAACAAGACGTCTAACCATCCTCCTGTTGGTCTGTTGCAGCCTTTATCCATTCCTTCTCGTCCTTGGTCACACCTGGCCCTTGATTTTGTCACTGGTCTTCCCCCATCAAGAGGAAACCCTGTGATCCTGAAGGTGGTGGATCGCGTTTCCAAGGCGGCCCATTTCATCCCCTTACCCAAGCTCCCTTGCACCAAGGAGACAGCACAGGTGGTGGTGGACCACATCTTCCGGATCCATGGATCCCTGCCGGTAGCGTCTCCCTTTCAATGTTCAATGGGTTATCAACCACCCCTTTTCCCTGCACAGGAACCAGAAGCCGTGGTTCTGTCTGCCTTAGCCTTAGCCTTGTCGGTGTCATCGCACCTGGAGGAGAACTAAGGAGGCCTTGGCCCCGGGCTTCCAGACGGACCAAATTTGCGGCTGACCGTCACCAGACTCCGGCTACCCAATATGTTTGCGGTCATAAGGTATGGCTATCCACCAAGGACTTGTCTCTCCGGGGGTCTTCTCGTAAGCTGGCACCCAAGTTCATTGGGCCATATCTCATCACCAAAGTCCTGAGTCCGGTGGCAGTGCGGCTCAAGCTTCCTCGCACTCTTGGTCGGGTTCACCCTGTTTTTCATGTGTCCAGGGTTAAACCTGTGTTTTGGTCCCCTCTTAATCCTCTTAAATACTGTTATGACTTCGGTCTGAACTATGTTGTCTCTGTGTTTGCGTGCTTTGTTTTCTTGAGCACATGGTCAGTGTTAGCCAGGTGCTCTGCTGTCTTTGTGGTGCTTCCCCTCCCACTCATTATCCTTAATTCTCATTTTGTGCTCACCGTTTCACCTGTTGCTAATTTTCCCTCATTATTCTTGCCTATATTAGATCCGCTCGTTCTAAATCTTTTGTCGGACCGTTGTTGTATGTTGTGCAATGCTTTCGCTCGTGACCTACTTTCGTTATTTCGTTGTCGTGCTTTTTCAGACTCCTAGTGATGTTTTATTTTTTGTGCTCCTTCCTCTCGCCCGCCAGACCTTTTCTCCTTTGCTACCTGCCCCAGCGATCTCCGCTCTGTGGAAGCTCAGAAGCCCCGCGCCAGTCCCTCTCTGCGTGCCCACCACTCTCATCAGGGAATTCCCTCTCTGCGCGCTCTTCAATATCATCGGGTGATTTCCTCTCTGCGCAATCTTCACGATCATCATGGGATTTCCCCTCTGTGCACCCACATGAAAAAATACTATAGTATATTATAGTAAAATTACTCTAGTAAATACTATAGTGTTTTATATATATAACCGCACTATAGCAAAGATACTGCAGTATATTAACAAAGCTTAGTAAATACTATAATATACTACAATTTACTGTAGTATATTTACTATAGTATGGTTCAAAAACACTATAGTATTTACTAGAGTAATTTTACTATAATATACTATAGTATTTTTTCATCTGGGCACTCATCGCGTTCATCAGAGAACTCAGTGGTACTTTGACATTGCGTCAGTGGTGACGCTTGGACCTGTCCTTGTTTAATGGTGCTCACCGGGCCAGTGGACTTTGATTTGGATTCTTTTTCTGCTTTTTGTGTTCCTGTTTTTCCGTGTCTGTTTTGAGCTCAAAATAAACTCTTCTGTTACCTGCTACATATATGCTCTGTCTATCGTGTTGTTTTTAGTTCAGTTTTCCCCAGTCTGTGTAATTAGTTATTTCAATCACCTGTGTCTTATTATATCATCTGCCCTGTGTATTTAAGCCCTTACTTCTTTCCCAGTGTTTGTCGGTTCTCATTTCATGTAAGAAGTGTACAAGTGTGTTCCTGAGTTTTTTTTTTTTGTAAAGTTCCTGTCTCCTGGTTATCCTGCGCGCTCTTCAATATCATCGGGTGATTTCCTCTCTGTGATCTATTTGCCTGCATGTCAACTGTAATAAACTGCAGCTGAATCTGTATTTCTCCCTGACATTACTTGTCTGTGGTCATTCATTTTTGTGGAATAAATTTACCCATGTGGCATTTTATTAAAACCATGGCATAGGTGTATCGTTACACCAATACCTAGTTTACATTGTCTGCAACAATGCTTAGTTTGGTGATACGTATTAAAGGGGTGATGAATTGAGAAATCAACTTTCCATTGAGGCTTTGATATCTAAAAGTTCATCATATAGGAATATCCTGTAAGTTTCGGAGCTGAACTTTTTAGTCAAAGAAAAGCTTTTATAGACACCAAGCCCAGAAAATGAGAGCTCTCAAATATATATTGATCCATGATGTAATAGAAGGGGGAAACGTGCTGTGCCTGGTTGTGGAAGAACACAGTCGCTGCATAAGCATCCTTTGGATTCTAATATTATGAATGCATGGATTAACTTTATTTTTAATGAAGTTCCAGCTCACATGCGTAAGATATTGCATGTGTGTTGGCTTCATTTCACTGCGGAATCGTTTGTAAACAAGACACAGGTAGAGACTGGATTTGCAGACATATTGAGATTAAAACACAATGCTGTGCCTTCTATATTGGATCCGACAGGAATGGTGCAACACAATTATGTGAGTAAAACATGTTTTTTTAACGTGATAGTATTGCATTGTTACAGATCGTATTGATTATGTGCACGTGTCTAACAGAACATACCTTAGCACGCTGTCGCTGGCTGGAGAATCCTTTATTTGTTGGTTCATTGTGATTTTGGATCAGACTCGGATATGTATGGGCCAGGGCTCGCAAAGCCCAACGGCCCGGGGCTATGTGTTTTCCAGAAGGGTTACCAAAAACGTAAGCCCCTTGGCAGGCCGGTGAATTTTTAATAGTAAAATAACATTCCTTTCTTGATCTGCGTTGTTCACTATCAGAACCAGCATTAACAACTTGAGCAATCTGAGCTACAGTAGCTCGTCTGTTTAATCGGACCACATGGGCTAGCCTTCGCTCCCCAAATGCATCAATGAGCTTTGGTCGCCCATGACCCTGTCGCCTTTTCACCACTGTTGCCTCCTTGGACCATTTTTGATAGATAGACCAGGAACAACCCACAAGAGCGGCAGTTTTGGAAACGCTCAAGTCGTCTAGCCATCACAATTTGGCCCTTGTCAAACTCACTCAAATCCTTATGCTTGCCCATTTTTCCTGCTTCTAACACATCAACTTTGAGGACAAAAATTATATTATATCACACCCACTAACAGGTGCCATGATGAAGAGATAATCAGTGTTTTCCACTTCACCTGTCAGTGATCATAATGTTATACCTAAATGAAGCTAAACAGTTTGGGTTCCACTAAAATCTATGAAACTCTGCTTACAACTGTCCGTGATTTTGAGTAGATGTACAGTAACGACTGCAGTTAACCTCTTGAACGCAGTTCCTATGACAACTGCAGGCCTGTTTGCTGCATGCTAATCCACAGGAGGCTCAACAGGCCTCTAAGTGCTTGTCCCATTGAAAAAGCACTGAGCTTACTTTGGATGTCTTGTAGGATGCAAAAGTTAGATAGGCCTTAGGTAGATTATGGGAATAGTCAAGGATAGTCAATGACTTTTACTATATAAAAACTGGCAGCTTATAGTTAACATCTGGAAAGTTGTATTGCTCTTTCATAGCTCAATAGACTATCAATCAAAGTCTCAAACCTTTCTCCAAAACTTCATGAAAAGAAATAAAAACAGAAAATGCAATACAAACAGAAGAACTTTAAACTTAAAAATTATTTTGAATTTCCATTCTTAAATGTAGTAAATACTGTATACGAAATGCTGGCTCAAAACTGCCCTGAGATTGGCAATGCAGGCGAAGCATCAGTTAAACACTGGCTCTGATCCACACTTTTAACAGGCATCCCAGCAGTAGAAACCACTGTGTATCTCTGGCATTAAGGTGACATTCTATATGGAGATTAATGTAGCCTGACAGGAATATTGATCAGCTAGTGCACATTTCACACTTGGGACTTCTGCTCTCCTCAGACAACTGCTACGGGACTTCTATCCGTCTAATCATTCTTTAACCTTCTCTCAGGGCAAACCACAATGATGCATTGTGATTTTCACTCTTTCTTCCTTATTTAATTGAGACATATGTATATACAGTATTGCTCAAAAGTTTACACACCCTCTGCAGAATCTGTGAAAATGAGGATAACCGTAATAAAATACGAGGGATCATACAAAATGCATGTTATTTTATATTTTATTTAGCACTGTCCTGAATAAAATATTTGACATAAAAGATGTTTGCATTTAAACTGCCCAAAATGTTTGGCATTTGATAAATTGTCCCTAATTTGTCTACAGAAAACGGCTCGGGTTATGTATATAACCCTTGTTCCCTGAGAAAGGGAACGAGCACTGCGTCGGAACGACGAATTTGGGGATGCTCCCTAAGCATCAGCGAATCTGAAGTCTGAATAAACACTAGTCCAATCCGATTGGCGTGCATGATGACGTCACTGTGACGGCGTACACGGAAGTATAAAAGGGGAGCCGGCGCAAAATGGCGGCAGCTATTGCTCTGAAGCATGCGCTCCAGGCGTGCCGAGGTGTGGCGACGCGACGCAGTGCTCGTTCCCTTTCTCAGGGAACAAGGGTTATATACATAACCCGAGCCGTTCCCTTTCGAGGGAACTCACACTGCGTCGGAACGACGAATTTGGGGAACGAGTACCCACTAGGCCACACCGAGGGAAGCGCCTGCCCTAGTGTAAAGCCGGAGACCAGGCAAAGCTAGGACTGGAGCACCCTAGCGCCAGGCATCGTAGGGAGATGCAGGCTATGAAACCTGATAATGGTGTATGGGGTAGCCCACCCCGCCGCCTCGCAGATATCCTGCAAGGGGACCCCAGAAAAGAGGGCCACCGAAGAGGCCATGCCTCTGGTGGAATAAGCCCTCACGGCCATAGGTGAAGGCAAACTGCGCACCTGATAAGCCATGGTTATCGCCTGGACAATCCAGTTACTGATTGTCTGGGTAGACGCAGGCAACCCCTTCTTGGGTGAGCCGAAACACACCAAAAGTTGTTGAGATCTCCTCCACTGTGCCGACTTCGCCAAATATACTCTGAGTGCCCTAACCGGGCAGAGTAGGTGAAGCCGTCACGTGAGGCGGAGGATGAAATGCCAGCAGAACCAAAGACCTGACCACCCTTGATGGGACCTTAGGCACGTAGCCTGGCCTAGGGTGTAAAATGGCCTTTACTCCACCCGGGGCAAACTCCAGAACTCCAAAATACATTCCACTTGAGGCTGTACAGTCTCCTTGTAGACGGAGCCCTGGAACTGAGTAAGGTCTATACCACCTCCGCCGACAGGCCAGCCTCGAGGTAAATGGCCCCCTCAGGGGCCAGACCCACAGGTTCCAAATCTCCGGCCGGGGGTGAAATATTGTGCCCGCCGCCTGAGACAGGAGATCCCTCCTCAGAGGAATCTGCAACGGATGACCTGCCAGCAGAGTTATGATATCCGAGAACCACACTTGAGTCGGCCAACGGGGTGCTACCAGAAGTAGGCTGACCCCTTGTCGACGGACCCTCTCCAGGACCCCGGGAGCAGAGCAATCGGGGTAAATGCGTACAGACGCAGCCTCGGCCACGTCTGAACCATGGCATCCAACCCCAGCGGGGCTGGATGCGTGAGGGAAAACCACAGTGGACAGTGGGACGTCGCTCGAGACGCAAATAGGTCCACTTCCACTGGGCCGAACCTCTCGCACATGGCCTCCACCATCTCTGGGTGGAGCCGCCACTCCCCGGGCCTCAGCCCCTGCCTCGACAGAATGTCTGCTCCCTGATTTTGGACCCCCGGGACATACATTGCCCTGATGGACAACAGTTTCCCTTGGGACTACAGGAGGATTAGATGCGCCAGTCTGCACAGAGGGCGCGACCTCAACCCTCCCTGATGATTGAGGTACGCTACGACAGCCGTATTGTCTGTCCGTACCAGGACATGTTGGCCGCGGAGGTCCGGGAAAAAGCTCCTGAGAGCTTTGTAGACCGCCATCATCTCCAGGCAATTTATGTGCCAGGAGGAATGACGGCCCTCCCATGGCCCCCTCGCAAAGCGGCCGTCCATGACCGCGCCCCAACCAGTGAGGGAGGCGTCTGTTGAAACGGATTTCCGGCAACAGGACGCTCCCAACACTGGCCCCTGGGACAGAAACCAAGGTTTCTTCCATATGACTAAGGAACGAAGGCGTCTGCGCGTTACCCTGATCATACGAAAAGGATTCCCTCTGGGGGAAAACCCCCTTGGTTTTCAGCCACCACTGGAGGGGTCTCATGTGTAGCAGGCCAAAAGATATCACGTTGGACGCTGCTGCCATGTGCCCCAGCACTCTCTGAAAGTGCCTCACAGTGATGCTGTGGCCTAGCCTTATTCCTGAGACCATCGCCAGTATGGTCTTGACTCATGTGCCCGCATCATACTCGAGTCCCATACAATCCCCAGGAACGTAGTCCTCTGGGACAGCGTCAACACACTCTTTTTTGTGTTGAGTCTCAGCCCCAAGCACTTTATGTGGGCCAGAACGACATCCCGATGCCGAACTGCCATCTCGTACGACTGGGCCAATATGAGCCAATGTAATCGATGTAATCGTCGTCGATGTAATTCAGCACACGGATGCCCTGAAGCCTCATTGGAGCCTGAGCTGCATCCATGCACTTCGTGAATGTGCGTGTGGAGAGGGCTAGGCCGAAGGGAAGCACTAGATATTGGTACGCCTCGCCCCCGAAAGCGAACCTCAAGAACTTCCTGTGACACGGAAGGATGGAGATATGGAAGTATGCGTCCTTTAGATCTATCGTGACGAACAAGTCCTCGGACTGGATCTGACTCACGATCATGGGAATAGTGATCATTTTGAATCTGAACCTCCTCAGAGACCGATTCAAATACCTCAGATCTATAATCGGACGCAACCCTCCATCCTTTTTGGGAACTATAAATTACCGGCTGTAGAACACGGACTCCCTCTCCAGCGGAGGAACGCGCTGTATGGCTTCCATCGCCAGTAAGGATTTTACTTCTAGTTCCATTACCCGAACCCGCTCTGGTACCACTGCGGTCCAGTTCAACCCCCCTGATCCGAACTGCAGTCTGTAACCGATAAGCCTATATTCAATCAGTTTTTGTCATTTTATAAAATTTGGTATGCTATTATTCATGGTATTCATGAGGATTAGTTTAACAATCTCTTTATGAACAGTTTGAAGCGTCAAAGTGGTAGTTGCGTTGCTGTCACTGGCCGGAAAAAATAAACCTTAATTTGAAGAAAAGTTGTACAGTTTGGAACGACAAGGGTGAGTATTTGATACTGATATAGTTTTCATTTTTGGGTAAGCTATCCCTTTCATTTTTGCTTTCACAAAAACACAGACAGTCATTTTCTAACCCAAATCACCTTGCATGCATTCAGCCTTTGCTGTGTTACACAACAACACACACACACACACACACACACACACACACACACACACACACACACACACACACACACACACACACACACACACACACACACACACACACACACACACACACACACACACACACACACACACACCTTAGAAAACGTTTGTGGGTTGCTAGCATAGTGTTTCGAATTTACACAGCGTTGTTCAAATTGCCCCCCTCTTGTGGCCGTCTCCTTCTCTCCGTAATGGAGCTCCCTGCTGCGGTGGAGCATGAGAGATCCCAGACTCCTCTCTCTGAGCCTGACACCCTATCCATTCCCCTCCACCCCCTCATCACCCACAGCCAAACTACACCGTGCCACAACGCAATAAAACAAGATGAAAGCCCTGCATGAAAAGTCAATACGAATCTTTCAATAACTGCTCTCTCTCCGGGGACTGAGAAGGAATGGGATCATAAATATAACCCTCTCTTTTGCTTGCTCTCTTTAGGAAGATCCTGGGAGAGTATTGATCAGACTGTGTCTCTAAAAGGCTTTAATTGGCCATCTCTTATTAGGGAAAGTGAAAGGTAAGGCTGAGAGAGACACAGAGAGACTCGCATCCTTACTTACTGAGACAGTTCGTTTTTCTCTACTGAGCATGTTAATTCAGTGTAAAATGTTTTTATATGTTATTTTTTGCCCACAGCCTCAAACGTCATGTGGTATGATACAAACAAGAGAAAAGCTGTGCGTGTGGCCTCATTTCCACACAGAAACCTCCTCAACATGAAACATCTCAGCATAGAACGCCCTCCGGCTCTTCTGGTGACTTTGAGACTTGTCACTCTTAGAGATGATATCTGTATTCCTGTCATCTGTACTTGCAGACACAACCTGCTATACTGCTAATTTAAAGCGATGTACATTAAAGTTCAACTTTAATTAAAACATGTGTCTGTTTGTACAGTATGTTCTCCTAAGTTAAAATGACAGTGGCAGAGAGAACTCAATGCACTGCAACTATAGAAAACACATGCAAATAGAAAAAAAGCAGCAAATTCATCTCCATAAGTTTGACAACATATGTGCTGTAAATACTCACAGTGCAACCAAATACAGAAACATGCTTCAAATGCTCATACAGAAACGTGCTCTAAATACTTACAAAGCAACCAAATACAGAAACACGCTACAATTACTCAAAATGCAAACAAATACAGAACTACAACTTCTCTTAATGCAACCAAATATTAAAACGCTATAAATACTCACAATGCAAACAAATACAGAACTACAACTTCTCTTAATGCAACCAAATATTAAAACGCTATAAATACTCACAATATAACCAATATTGAAACACAATAAATACTGGCAATGCAACCAAATATTGAAAAGCTATATATACTCACAATGCAACCAAATAAATACAGAAACGTGCTAAAAATACTCACAATGCAACCAAATACAGAAACACGCTACAAATACTCACAATGCAACCAAATACAGAAACGCGCTACAAATACTCACAATGCAAACAAATTTTGAAACGCTATAAATACTCACAATGCAGCCAAGTATTGAAACGCTATAAATACTCACAATGCAGCCAAATACAAAAACACGCTGCAAATACGTACAATGCAGCCAAATACAGAAACACGCTACAAATACTCACAATGCAACCAAAAACAAAAAACGTGCAGCAAATACTCACAATGCAACCAAATATTGAAACGCTATAAATACTCACAATGCAGACAAATACAGAAACATCCCAGCTAGAATTTTAGAACATTACTACATTGTTCTATAAATGTTTTCAGCGGGTAGTTTTATTTTGTTCCCAGAATGTTCTTTTAAAAGTTAGGATAACATTCTTTAAAAACATTCTAAAAATGTTTAGTGGTAACATTCTAATAACATACCCACTAAGCAAAGTTTCAACGTCTTTGACCCTAGAGGCGAACGTTGAAAAGACGTCCACTGAGGACCCAGAATTAAAGTTTTTATGACGTCTGTTTTGGACGTGATCTGCACGTCTGATATAGACGTTCATGGAACCTCAAGGTTAAACAGTTCAAATGTGCTCATTGTGGACATATATTCCTTTTGTAATTGGAAATCAACTCACAGACAGTGTGTGTTTGTCCAAAATCTTGAAAATAAAAGACACTTTAGGCAACTTAGCATCTGTAATTCACACATCTTTGGATCATGAGAGAAACCAGACCTGAAGGAAAGTCTCTGGCTCAGGACTCAATCCAGGATCTTCTTGCTGTGAGGAGCCAGTGTTTCCCACTCATACACTGGTGCTGCCCTTAATCACAGATATAAGAGACACTTTAACTATTTCTGTCAGACGTCTACAGAAAATTAACAGAGGTTTAGATGTTGATGATTTATGGTTCATTTGAAGTCACCATTGTGGTGGGAAGCGCTTGCTTTAGTTGGACTCTTGGTCCCTGTAGTTGTGTTAGCTTTTCTTTGGCTGCTGTAACTGTGTCTGTGAAACACAATAGTTGAGGCTGAGCAAGCAAAGATAAAGTGACATCAGGTGTTGTCAGCTCCTAGTTGATGATCACTAAATCATCACAAAGTGAGCATTTAATTTTTTTTTAATTTTTGGCTAGTTGTTTTCAATTGTAATTTGCTTGTAGCTACTACACCTTTGTGAAACTGCAGAATTGGCACCAATAGCATTTAATTGATCAATTATCCTGAAGAAAAAGTATGCACACCAACATTTGGAGCGAATGTTTCACAAAGTCACACACACACATCAACATTTGGCCAATGATTCACAACAACGGTGACAAGTTTCATGCGGCAATGCATGATGGGTGGCTTCATAGTGCAAAACTCATGCTTGATTCCCAAGCTTTTTTGATTTGATTGTCACCGTTGTTGTGAAGCATAGGTCTTATCTTGATGTCGGTGTGTGACTTTGTGAGATATTTGCTCAAAATGTTGGGTGCATATATTTTTTTTTGGTCATCCTTCCAGATAATTGATCCTTTTAATCTTATTGGCGCAAATACCACAGTACCACAAGGTTATTGTGGATAAATACAAATTACTTTTGTACCAAACAAGAACACAAAACACAACAGCAAATGCTCTCTTTGTGATGATTTAGTGATCATCAACGATGAGCTGACAACACCTGATGTCACTTTATCTTTGCTTGCACAGCCACAACTATTGTGTTTCACAGACACAGTCACAGCAGCCAAAGAAAAGCTAACACAACTACAGGGACCAAGAGTCCAACTAAAGCAAGCGCTTCCCACCACAATGGTGACTTCAAATGAACCATAAATCATCAACATCTAAACCTCTGTTCATTTTCTGTAGACGTCTGACAGAAATAGTCAAAGTGTCTCTTATATCTGTGATTAAGGGCAGCACCAGTGTATGAGTGGGAAACACTGGCTCCTCACAGCAAGAAGATCCTGGATTGAGTCCTGTGCCAGAGAGTCTTTCATTCAGGTCTGGTTTCTCTCATGATCCAAAGATGTGTGAATTACAGATGCTAAGTTGCCTAAAGTGTCTAAAGGTGTGAGCTAAGTTTCTTTTATTTTCAAGATTTTGGACAAACACACACTGTCTGTGAGTTGATTTGCAATTACAAAAGGAATATATGTCCACAATGAGCACATTTGAACTGTTTCACCTTGAGGTTCCATGAACATCTATATCGGACGTGCAGATCATGTCCAAAACAGACATCATAAAAACTTTAATTCTGGGTCCTCAGTGGACGTCTTTTCAACGTTCGCCTCTAGGGTCAAAGACGTTGAAACTTTGCTTAGTGGGTATGTTATTAGAATGTTACCACTAAACATTTTTAGAATGTTTTTAAAGAATGTTGTCCTAACTTTTAAAAGAACATTCTGGGAACAAAAATAAAACTACCCGCTGAAAACATTTATAGAACAACGTAGGTAATGTTCTCAGAACATTCTTATAACAAAAAAATTCTAGCTGGGATGCTGCAAATATTCACAATGCAGACAAATACAGAAACACGCTGCAAATACTCACAATGCAACCAAATACAGAAACACGCTGCAAATACTCACAATGCAACCAAATACAGAAACACGCTGCAAATACTCACAATGCAACCAAATACAGAGAGTGCCACAAATACTCTTAATGCAACTAAATATTGAAACGCACTGCACATACTCACAATACAACCAAATACAGAAATACACTACAAATACTCACAATGCAACCAAATACAGAAACGTGCTACAAATACTCACAATGCAACCAAATACAGGAACGCGCTACAAATACTCACAATGCAACCAAATACAGAAACGCGCTACAATTACTCACAATGCAAATATTGAAGCACTATAAATACTTACAATGCAACCAATTATTGGAACGCTATAAATACTCACAATGCCGCCAAATACAGAAACACGCTGCAAATGGTTGTATTGTGAGCATTAGTAGCGTGTTTCTGTATTTGGTTGCATTGTGAGCATTTGCAGCACGTGTTGTCAAACTGATGAAGATGTTTTGAGCTCTCTTGGCCACAGCAGAAAATTCTTGCTACATCATTCCAGACTGTACAAGACTGATATCGCAACCCAGTCTCACGGTAGTTTGTGACATAGTCACGCTAAAATTCGCTAATATTTTAAAGAATTGTTTTCATTTTTTGTCAAAATTAGAAATGTTGCCTTGACATTTAATATGAATTGAAGTAGTAAAATTACTACTAAAATTACTTTAATATAAAATATAAATGCATTTAAGCTAAACAGAAATACAAAATGCATAAAAATGACAAAAGCACATTACAAAATTACAAAACAAGTTGAAAATATATATATTTTGAACTATTTTAAAATATCAATAAATATTATAATAGTATACAAATAATATTAAACATATATACAAAAGGCTGTTGCTATGCAGTTGCTAATGTGTTTTTTTGTGTTGCAAAGTACTACAAATTACATCTTTTAGCAATTTTGAAGCCTAAATACAATCACCAGAATTGCGCTATAAACAAACTACACCACGGTCACGCGACTTCAAGTTTTACTGTTTGGCATAATAATGTTTAATGTCCCCAACAACCCCTAGTCCCACTTAGCCACTTTTTAGTGATGTATTTTATGTCATAGAATAAAACATTAAATGATCTTATATTTAACCACAGACCTTATTTCAGGCATTTAACCAAAAACACATTGAAAAACCTCTGAAGTGCAAACATACTAATCGTTTCCAGATTTTAGGACTCATTCTTGCAGCACTCTATTGCTATGTGGTTTCTAGAGTATTATGGATGGTTGTTAGGTGTTACTCAATGGTTAAAGTGACATTTAAGATCAGGTCTCTCCTACAACATGTCTTTGGATTTTTTTTTTTTGCCTTTTGTATCATCTTCCAGGTAAAAATTGCTTAGAAAAGTATTGTACATTTCTCGCCAACAACTTGCATGATTTGAGGTGTCATTCACAACTGTAGCACAAACCGAATACATATTTCATCAGCATACATGTTCGCTGGGAATTGAACCACTAACTGTGGAATTTCTAGCACCATACAGAAAGTAGTTTAAACTTAAGCAAGCATAATGGAGCACCCGTGCAAAAAAAAAAAAGAATATTTAGAATTTTATGCAGTTTCACTATCAGCAACAACAACAAAAAAATTATAAATGTGTGCTTGTTAAATTCCTATTTGTCATGCAGAGATATATAAAAATCCAGACACTCTGCAATTAAAATCATAAATGATAACCGGGTGGGTGAAATAAAACTACAAACACAGAGTGGCCCAACATAAGCCAGCTATCTTATGAGAAAAGGAAAGAGCTCCACATTTTTTAAAAGCATAACCACTGCAGTATACGAGGGACAATTATAAGGAAATGCAATTTAGAAACACTAGCCTCCCAGCAAGATGATTGTCCTACTGCTGACTATGTTAAAAGCTTTGAAGTACAGGTGAAGTGCAGCTATAATTACTGTCCTTCACTTTCTTTTCCTTCCCACCTATCTATCCCTACACCTCTCTCCCAGCCACAACAATGCAGTCGAAATGTGAACATAGCACATGTCCTCGAAACAAGCCTCAGTCAAACATTCTTCTTCCACTGCTGCGGGCTGCAGAACAAAGTGGTGCGCACCATTCCAAATTGGTGTGGCTTGTTGCAGCCCCTGTGGTCATGTTGTCACAGCTTCTCATTCTGTAGGACTGATAAGTCTCACTGGCATGGTCTGCCCCTTTAGGCCAAGCAGAATGTTCAATAATGTAATTTACAATGCTTTATAGTTGTTTCTCTCAAAAGGATTGTGCATTTAGCCCTGCATTTACTATTAAAAAAAAATTACAATGTGCAAGGCAAAGTGTGTAATTTCAAAACCAACTAGCAGCACTGAATTTCACAAACACACCTTGTCTTCCACTGTTTGGGCAAACAGACTGCCCTCACACCATTGGTTCAGCCAAAACTGTTGTTTAAAAAAAAGAAGGTTTGGCTTTTTAATAATTATACAGTAATAAAGTACTTAAAAATCATTAAAAAAACTATTAGTTTATAATGAAGTAGTCTCTTATACTTATAATAAAGTTTAACCAAAGGTTGCAACTGTGTTTGTAGTTAAATGATACACTGCACTTTAAATAAACCAGATGAAGTGCTATTTTTTTAGATATCTGCAGTGAGACCAGTGTTAGGTCAAAATTAGGTACAAGGATCATACATATCGCCATATCCTTCATGACCAAAGTTAAAGTTGTCTGTGAACAAATATAAAGGATTTACAAGAAAATAACTCAAAACTCACCTGAATGTTAAAAAGCAGATAGGGAGGGCTGTATAGCAGTACTTTCCTCATTTACTTTTACTGGACTGGACCTACACAAATTGTGACAGTGTATAAGGTACAACACTAACATGCACACAAAAATTGTCTACTATTTAATTGTTAACTGTTAGTTTTTCAAAAAAAAAATTGATAATGTTTCAGAGTATAATTTTTGTTTATTTAACCTTCTTGAACAAAATGTTTTCAAATATTTGATGATTTTTGTTTTTGTTCACAAATTGTCACCATAGCTGCTATAGTTACCATACTAGTATATTGACTGATAAGGCACATATAAATGCCTTATTCTACATGACCTTACATAACAGGGTTACTTACATCCCTTAATGCTACCCTAAACTTAAACGCTACAAAAACTACATTACTAACTATTAAAAAGCAGTAAATTAGGAGTTTTTTGAGGCAAAAGTAGTAGATAATAGTGAATATATGTTACCTATTTTTCTTTTTTGCCTTTTTGAATTAAAATGGTTCAACTAGCCTATATTAAAAAATGAGGTGGAGCTGATGCGGTTTGTATACAAATTTACTTATATATAATCAGCATATCAAATAAAAGCATATATATATATATATATATATATATATATATATATATATTTGTAAATTAATATATATATATATATATATATAATATATATATATATATATATAGTGGTGGGCATAGATTCATTTTTTAAATCTAGATTAATCTCACTGTAATCTTGGAATTAATCTAGATTAAAATGGCTCATTTGAATTCTGACGAAGGCATTCAGAATTAGCCTGGGTGTAAGCCGAATTTAGCCCCGCCCACAACATTTGAGGTCGGCAATCCGTATTCTGACTAGAATTGAGTATGGCCTCGTCAGGCTAATTCAGAATATGTTTGCTAAGCAAATAATGACTTGGTGCTTTCACACTTGGTTCGATTGCCTGATACCGTACCTGAGTTCGATAACGGCCCACCACTAAATAAAAGATTGCAAATGTTTTACTTTTAGTGTTACCCACCCAACTCATTTTACATTAATTTACAAATTTAGTTTAAAGTTCTAGACTTCTTAACAACTTTAATAAGCCAAATGAGACATTTTTCAAGATTAACACTTAGTCTATAAACACAAATATACAGAAATGAAAGCATTCACCAATGATGAATATAACCGAATGATCTCTTTCAACAAGAGTGTTTGTTTATTAAAACAAAAACAGATACAACACATTTTTAGGATCTATTAAGACATGAATGATGTCATCAAAGGCCCACATAGTGTCTTTCAAAGCATCCCTCTCTGCCCTATTTATCGTGAGAGAACATTCATCCATGCAAGGCTGAGCCAGAGATAGCAAAGCCTTCGCCTGATAATATCTGGCACCTTCTCTTCAAATGCAATCTGACAGACAAATTATCCTTCAATGGCTTCTCCACTGCCCAAACCATCCAAGCCAGCACTCACAACCTCTGCCGTTTGACAATAAGTCTCTATTTATCGCCTAAATGATTTCAGCATTGACCAAACACATTACTCTGATTAAATACCCACTCCTCTCCTTAAATAGACTGTTGCATTGCTGTCAATCACAGGTAGCCATTCTGTGATGACAGGCATTACGCACCCTACCCTACCCAATGACCACAAAGACACTAAATTAGAAAAATCAAACTGCAGAAAGACTTTTCTCAGTATATACGAATATTAAATTATTTTAATACTGTGGCACGGAATAACATGAACAGTTTTAATCCAGTAGGAAACATGATATTAGTGTTAGACCATTTAACATGACATCTTATAAAGTCCCTCAGCTGTCTGTAAATATTGATCAGTGGTTCCAGCTTAACTGAACAGTCTTATTGATATTGGAAGATCTGGAGTGTTTGACATGAGGGGAAAAGCCGGAGGGGTGGGGGGTGGATTGGGGATGGTTGTGGCGAAGACTGTACATATTAATGTAAATGAAATATGGATTTATTGGGGGCTTCATTAAAAACACACACAAGACTAAACTACTGCTGTCACCAAATGTCATCATTAAATGCTTTTTTTACATAATCCTTACCTAGAGACTTATAAATGTCATTTATTTTCATTCAATTCTGATTATTTCATGATTATTTTCCACCTGTGATATTAGTAGGGTTTTTTTTTTTGCACCCAAACCGGGCATAATTTACCCATGATCATTTTCAACATTCACACTGAGAATTAAACAAGCAGAATTAAATCTGTCTCTGTGGCTTTAAGAGTCATACATAAACAACCTGTAAAATGAGTGACAGTATTTTGTTGCACAATCTGCAGGATTGCTGTAGTAGTCAAATGTCATTTTAACTTCAACAACAGCCTGGACTACAAATCAGGTAAACAAAATCAATCAGCGCTAAAATGTACCACACAAACAGTCAAAATCAAAGCATTTCAGTGCTCTGAAAATGTTCTGTATTTTGGCACTCTTTTTTATATTAAAGACATTTTCACACCTGAAAATTGCATGTTTGAACATCTAAGAAACGTAAAAAGGAAACTTTTGAGTAAATTTTACGATCCGAATCTATATTAATATGCACAATACAATCTGACCATATTCAATGTTAAAAACTGCACTTTTTGCACAGCTCTGTAAATAAACAAAAACAAACAAACAAAAAAACTTTAGCCACTTGTTTCTGCCGTTAGCCATTTGAATACTTTATATTCTGTTTTTGTTTTATTTTTTGTTTTCCTTGCACTATATGACTTAAATTATAATTTGTCTACCTTGTACTTTTTGTGCCATTGCCTGGAATAAATAAATAAAAATTATGTTCACATATTCTGAAAGGATATGCAGAAATGCAGGTGCAGTTTTATTAGGGATGTACAATATAATAATTCTGGACAATACTGATAATCTGATTATTATTTTTGTTATTGTTGAATAACGCTATACATGTTATATACAGTAATGATAAATACTGATTAAAATTCTACTTTGTCTAAATAAATAAAAATTTAAACTTTAATAATGTTAATGTAAATAATTCCATTTTGGGTTTAGATTTCATATCAAAGATATGTACTCATTGTAGCTCAGAATGAAGTCGGGTGTTAGCAACGTCAGGGTCTTTCGTTTAATTTCCAAAAAAAGAAAAATGCCCTTATAAAAATATACCTTGAATGCAGTAATTTTTTTTTTTTTCGCTTTGGATAAAAGTGTATACCAAATGCAAATTTGGTAAATATCTAAATGCCAAAAAAAGGGAAATAAGCATACACAATCTCAGCTGATATTTATTCATCTTCAACACATAATAAATTAAAATCTCGGGCAGATATGGTACTGACATATCTTGCATCCCTAGATTTCATAGTACAATGAACTCTTTTATATCAAATTAAGTAAAATTGGATTTCTCAAGATATGATTATGACCCCTTTAAATTATATTTCTAAAGACACCGGGACTATAACAGAAGCCTGTAATGTGCTAACAGAATGATGAGGACAACATAAAATCAATAAAAATACAATAACTGTTTTAAAAAAAAAGTGTCTTTCATATTTGAAACTCCCTTCACGGTAACTCCAATTTCTAAAGAGTTTGTACCTGGAGGTTTACAGTCGAACATTTATTCTTATTACTTTCACAGAAGCCTGATCGAATTGCGTCGTAATCAGAAAACTGCCAGCACATCTATCAAAGCAGGTACAAATAAAATGTCCTGTTCTGTAAGGTCGCTGGAAAAAAAAAATTAGCCAAATAAATGATTGTCCCAGGTTTGGCCATGGCTATTTGTTTTTCACAGATGATGAAAGCAAAGGCATATTTGGGGAGACATAGGGGATGTTGGGTAGGAGAGAGCCATGGCTTGTTCAGGTGCCCAGGGGACGAGGGCAATTTCTCATCAGAGGCTAAAACCCCGAGGCCCATTCCGTCTCGTCAATGAGAACTGAGTGAGATGAAGGGAAGAACAGAAAGCTGGTTAATGCCACTCTGTGGCGGCACACAGCCAGGCTCAGCACGAGCAGCCAGTGAAATCTAAGAGACCAGGTGCATGACATACAACTACTGGCTTTTTATTGATTGTTCTGTTAGTGATAACATTTTTTTTAAACATGTAACAAGGAGAATTTCAGCAGTGCCACTTGCCCTTATATTGCAGCAGAAATCCTCTTTAAGTTGGATGAGCACAGTAAAGTGCTGTAAAATGAACCAAAACAAATATAAAAACGTTGCAAACATGCTGGAGAGATCACAGATCTTCTCCCTGGAAAACATTTGGGTAACACTGATTGAAGCTTGTGTACATAATGCATTATGAAGGCATGCATTCATACAGCATTAAGGCCATTCACATCAACAGGGGCTTTCACACTGGGTAGTTCTCTCTTCACCAGGGCAGTCCACCGAGAACAACATTTTCCCCCAGGGCCATTTTCCTGGTTGCATTCATAACACTAGTAGGAACTCTGAAGTGACATAAGCCACAGACAGCGATGTCATTTAAGAGTGGCATTCAAAAACCTCAACATCTGGAGGATGCAGGACGCAGTGAATGGAGCTGTGTCTTTGTTGTGAGTCATGGGTTTCGTTGTGTTGTGTGTCTTCGGCTTTGATAACATAACAAGGAGACGAAATCTCCTATGAAAACATGCAGTGCTCATCGAGATAAAGACACAACCTTGCAGACAAAAACGACAGTTAAATGCCCTTAACATTAGCTTTTTGTATGTTTATGTGGCGTTACCATTAGCTTTCTGTATGTTTCGAATGGCATGCTTTCGTCCAATCTACATACACTTAGGCTACTTCACTGGTAGTTCATATTGTGTTGGGTTAGACCCTACTTTAAAGTAGGAGCTAATTTAGTCCCCCTAGACTGATGACTTGATATAAAAATAACAACAAGGTTTATTAAACAGGAATGCAGTAAGGTGTAACAATGTGCAAACACGAACAACAACCGACAACAGAAGAGTGAGTTGAAAAACTGGACAGGAACACCCTCACGTCAAAATTTTAATGCGTTGAGCTTGTAATCACAGCTTACAAGGCAAATGAGGGAACTAATGCTTAACACTTGTGATAATAAATGAACGTCCATGACAACAAATGAGAAGCGGGAAAACTTAAACAAAGGAACACAGGAACTACCGGATATATTAACTAAAACTAAACTAAGAACAAACATATCTGAATATGTGTAACATTCTTAAAAGATGTTCCTATAACTACACTTAAAAATGCTGGGTTGTTTCAGAACATGTTTGGGGTCAAATATGGACAAATGTAATTTTAAACCAACAGTTAGGTTTGTCCATATTGACCCAAACATGGATTCAAACAACCCATCATTTTTAAGACTGTAAAATCATGCCCAGTTCCTGCGGTGAGAACATACCAAAAAGAGGGGGTTCTTTCTCCAATAATTATAAAAACTATGAAAATGTTCCTCCGATACGAAATCCCCTAATAATAACTATATTGTTATTATTTTTTCATATGTTTTCATAACTGTAATATACTATATATACTATGTATTTCATATTGTAGTACTTCAATACATTATCATCTGCCTATGCAAACCTTATCATGTATCTTGTCATTTCTATCTTATTTTTTCCCGTTAAAATATCTAAAAGGCCTTTAATTAAAATAAATTAACAAGATATTGTACAAGATTTTCAGAGAACAAAACACGACAAATACCCAAAATCGCATTGGATCAAGGTTCGGCAGAATAGCATGGGGGAATTAGTTACGCAAATTTTAAACTTCTAATTTTACCGTGACATAAATGAAAGGGAAGTGATTCTGCAAATCTCTAATGGAACTCCATTTGAAAAACATCCTTGACAGGAGGGCAATTGGACCGAAATGGCTTTACCATTTGTGTAGTTAAAATTGTTGTCCTTTAGAAAAGACAACAAAAGAACCTAAACCTTTTTGTAAAACAAGCTCCTGAAGCTAAGTTGTTGCACGTCCAACAAGTCTGTAAAAGATGAAGATGAAGGGGCCACAGTGGTTCTCTCATCCGCTCTACAGATGAAACTGCTTCTTATCTGTATTCAGTACACAGAATCCATTCACTTCTCCATCCACTATGAACACAGAAATCATCCTCTCTCTTTCACAGATTGAGGAAAAACCAAATATGAAGTGCAGTGTGGCGTAAGTGGCGACAAGACATTTAACGATGCCTGATGCAAGTCTGCAGCACAGATACAGCTCTGGTGGAATAGCTGGATGTTTCCTCTACAATAGAAATGCTCAGGGAGGTCACTGCAATATTATTATTTTTTTAAACCAAATGTGCAGTGATTCATTCCCACCCCGTAATACATTGCACTTGCATGCTTGTGCAAATGTGATCAAGTCTGTTTGTGTTTGCGTCTCTGTGCACGCTCATGCAGATGAGCGGTTTTGTGTGTGAGTTGGCTTGGGTTTGTCTGTTCTGATGGTGAAGGTAAAGGTGAGCTACAGAGGTCACTGCTCACAGATGTTTGAGCAGGTGTCCGGTTTGAGATTCTTTTACTGGATGTCTTCCAGTAAATCCCCCAGTAGAGTTGCCGTTCATTACCCAGAACCCCCTGCAACAGTGAAGGCTCATTCACTCATTCAGATAGCTATTAACATCACATCTGTGGGAAAAACGTGACTAACACTATTTTTCCTGTTCTATTAGTGTATGGCATTAATCGGACGCCATCATACAGAAGATAAATAGCAATTATGAAAAACCTAACTGCATTTTGGTAACAATTTACAATAAGAAACACCTTAACCTTAAAAAGTTGGGACACTGTACAAATTGTGAATAAAAATCTCCGGGTCCTTAGACGGCACTGCATCACATACAGGAATGCTAATGTAATGGAAATCACAACATGGGCTCAGGAATACTTCCAGAAAACATTGTCGTGAACACAATCTACCGTGCCATTCGCCGTTGCCAAAACTCTATAGGTCAAAAAAGAAGCCATATCTAAACATGATCCAGAAGCGCAGGCGTATTTATCTGGTCAAGGCTAATTTAAAATGGACTGTGGCAAAGTGGAAAACTGTTCCGTGATCAGACGAATCAAATTTTAAATTTCTTTCCAGACAAGGAAAGAAGAGGACAAGGACAACCCAAGTTGTTATCAGCGCTCAGTTCAGAAGCCTGCATCTCTGATGGTATGGGGTTGCATGAGTGTGTGTGGCATGGGCAGCTTACACATCTGGAAAGGCACCATCAATGCTGAAAGGTATATCCAAGTTCTAGAACAACCTATGCTCCCATCCAGACGTCATCTTTTTCAGGGAAAACCTTGAATTTTCTAACATGAAAATGCCAGACCACATACTGCATCAATTACAACATCATGGCTGCGTAGAAGAAGGATCCGGGTACTGAAATGGCCAGTCTGCAGTCCAGATCTTTCACCCATAAAAAACATTTGGCCGACATAAAGAGGAAGATGTAACAAAGAAGGCCTAAGACAGAAGAGGACAAGACAAGTATGGGACAACATTCCTATTCCTAAACTTGAGCAACTTGTCTCCTCAGTCCCCAGACGTTTGCAGACTATTATAAAAAGAAGAGGGGATGCAACACAGTGGTAACATGGCCTTGTCCCAACTTTTTTTAGATGTGTTGATGCCATGAAATTTAAAATTAACTTATTTTTCACTTTAAATTATACATTATTCTGTTTAAAGCGCCCTAGAATGAAAAATGTAATTAACCTTGTCATAGTGAAATAACAAGAGTTCAGCACATGAAAATCACATATAGTGAGTTTCAAACACCATTGCCTCCTCATTCATATGTAAAACTTGTTTGTGAAAAACACCACAGAAAAATAGGCCATCAATGGCTATCGATGGAGTCATTAATATGTACGCTCCCAACATTTGCATATGCTAGCCCATGTTCAATGTCAGGCAGAACTGCAGCCGAATCATCGGGAGTTCTGCAGGTAAACAAGCGTCACGCGAGGACAGCGAAAATGGCAGATCATGGACACAAATGTTTTGTTCCTGGCTGTGCAGGGGATGTGAGGACTTTTCATAAACTTCCCACAGATAAAAAATGTCAACAGGTATGGTTGTTATAATCGGATACTGCAACAATTTAATTCAAAATAGTTTGTTTGCTCTGCCCATTTCACCACGGACAGTTTTTCTAACCTGGGACAATATCAAGCAGTGACGCTCAGCGTCTAAAACTGAAGAAAGGGGCAATTCCAACTACATTGCTGCAAGCAGTAAGTAGTGTTTGTATCCACTTATTGACTATCTAAACTATTTCTGATTAAATTGAAAGTTTCTTAGAGAGACAACATTGTCTAGATAACGCAAGATGCTAATACAGTAACAATAGAAAACTCCAAGTACATACATAACTAGTCACTGCGTACACTGTGAGTATATAAACATGCAATATCGTTTTTATGAAAAAAGACGAGTCTAAAATGTAGTTGGTTTTGCACTAAAGCACTGGTTTTGGTTGTGTCCGGGGAAAAAGAGGAGCTTTCGAGTCTTCGTGCTTGCGGTTGCCAGAGTTTAGTCATTTTAATCCCACAATCAGAGCTTTTCTGTGAAAAGAACACGTATACTGTGTTTTACCTAAAAATGTGCAATTTGGCAACCATATGCACGCGAGCTCTCTCTCTCGCGCATGTGGTGATCTGAAAACACCAATAAACAAGTAAGCTGCATTTGAGCGATCTCCATTTGAGATGTTCTGCTTAAAGTTTGTGATTTGTGTTAGCTAGCTGAACAACTGCACTTGTGTGAGCTGCTGAAATAAGCCAATCAGAGCAGAGCTCATCATTAATATTCATGACCCTTCCAAATAAGGCAAAAACCTAGCATTACATCCTGGGCTCAATTTCTAGGGTTGTAAATGGACCTGTAAAACTGTATCTGGACCATTTTTGCCCTTAAATAAGCCACACCTACTCTATGTAGATATCAGAGAACAATTTAAAATATTGTTTCAAATCATTCGAAGGGCACCTTTAAACATTTGATAGGTCATCTATGTTGTACTCTCAATAAAATATTGAAATGTGAAACTTCCACATCATTGCATTCTGTTTTTATTCACAATTTGTACAGTGTCCCAACTTTTTTGGAATCGGGTTTGTAGTTCAATTTTAATTTGTACAATGCATTCTTTAACATTTTAAGTATACATATAATAAATATTAAGTGTAAATGTACAAATTAAATGTTTTTTATGCTTTAATGCTTCGCCTACAATAAAAGAAAATTGCTACCTAAAAATGTTATACTGTCAGATGCAGAATGCAGTTTATAGACAAATAATTTAAAGGTTAAGACCTAATACATTCTATTCTCATATGTCATATTACAACAAAATAAATGACAAAAGACAAATTTGTTGTAAAACCCATTTTGTATTGCATCAAAAAGTCTGAAATACTGCTAATTCTTATTAAAATTTTACAAAAGTATGTCATGCAAATTGATGGGTATGCACATTGAGCTACATTTTATACTTGAATTCCTTTCTCTCAGAAGTCTGGAAGAACCTTGATGTGAAAAAACAAAGATACAGAGAAGAAGAAGAAGAAAAAAACCTTGGGAGGGAGCACACACAGCAGGGGAGCCATATAAAACTAACAGAGCTGTGCCATTCCCTCAGTGAGAGGGCAGAGCACACCCAGATGGAGGGAAAAAACTTTGTTCTTTTCTTACTTTTGTTTGACAGTGACAAAAACTTTGGCTTTGATAAACGTGCTTGTCTATCCAAACACACACACACACACATACACACACACACATGCAATTGAATTGGTGCATGCATACAGTGGGGTTTAAAAATCTTGTGAAAAAGCTAATTTAATTTCTAATTTAATACCTTTTTTTCATTACCAATTATATTATCAGCATAACAATTTGAATGAAAAAATAATTTCAGAACTTCTCAGTATTCCTACTTTTGCTTAAATGACAGCAGCACTCAAGCTGCATAAACTCCTAGTTTCTATATAGAACCATAATGTTCTTGACTCAATTTTAAAGAATATTTGCCAAAAAGGTTCTACAGTATATACATCACAGGTTGGTTTGTAGTATGCACAGGGCGTCGCTAGTGGGGCAAAAGGTTCAATGAAGGGACCTCTCCCTGAAACACAATTTCAAGGGGCCCCACAGCAACAACCTGCACCAGGGCCCCGAAAACAGCTACGGCCCTGAGTATGCATGAGACACTGGAGTAACAAAAAAAGAATCCATAACACTCAGGAGAAATGTAGGTGTAATCACAAAACCAATAAAATCCGTAAACAAAAACCGACAAACCCTTACGCAACAAAAATATATTTCTCAATATATTACGTGACAATATATTTCATGTGTCTCCATATATTGTGAAATATACATAGTGATATATCATATGATATATTATATAATAATATATTATGTATGTAAAATATATATATATATATATGTAAAATTATATGTGACAATATACCTCAATTTAAGATAATATAATTTGGGAACTTGTCTTAAATATATTGATTTATATTACATAATATATTATATATAGTTATATTTTATATTGTATACATGGTAAATGAAATAATCTAATGTACAACGTCTGTCATATATAATGTAAAATATAATGAATGTCATGCAAAATTTGATTTGGACTATTGTTAATCAACCTCTGTAAACTTGTGCATGAGCTTGCTTAACTCATAAAAAAATACTTTGCTTCAATAAACATACATGCAATAATGTAATACAGTTTGTTTGTATATCAATGTATTTTAATATATGAATCAATATATAGCAATAGGTTGTCCATCAATATATTGCTATATATTTTCAGATATATGAGGAAGTTTCTGATATATTGAAATATATTTTCTAATGTATTGCAATATAAATTCTAGTATATTGCAATATATTTTTGTTTCGTAAGGGAAGAACAAATGTTCATTCATGAGTTCACTTACAAATAATCAGATAAAAGTATGTTGCTGTCCAAAGAGAGGGCTCAGAGCTCTGAATTTCGCCCGAACCCAGAGTACCTCCACCATATCCCTGGCTGTGATAGGAACCCACCGAGAGTGAAGAGTCGGGGTGGAAGAGGGATGCTGAAAACTATCTAGGATCATAGGCGAGTCGGTTGCCTCCTCTCATGCTGATTGGATCTTTTGAATGTGCTCCTCCTGAACTTTGTTAATAAAATATTAAATACAGGGTAAGAACAATGGAAACCGAACTAGACCCAGGTGAAACTAGACTCTGCTTCACACACACTTAATTTGGCACATGTTTTTTTTTTTCTGCCAGAGGCACAACCCAGTACCGACAGTGTGGGACACATTCACACTCTCTCCCACCCATACTAAACAAACACATTTTTGGTAAATCCAATTCACCTAACCTGCATGTCTTTGGACATCGGGACACACTGACAAGGGGAGAACATGCAAACTCCTCACAGAAAGGACTCCTGGCTCAGCCGGGGTTTGAACCGGGGTCCTTCTTGCTGTGAGGCGACAGTGAACAAACAAGGACATAATTAATAACCAAGGAGACAGGAAATAAACAGAGCAGGGAAACATGAACTAAAGGAAACTAAACAGAATATCAAAATAAGAGTCCATAGCACAGAACTTACTTGACAATAAAATAAATGTCTTAAAGATTAATTAGTGTATTCTTATGATAAAGTATGTTTAAAATCTGTTTAATTCATTAACTTCATTAACATTAAAGATGAATTAAAACAAAAATGACTAAAACTAAATCCATAAAATGATCCTAAGCTATAAAGGCCAATTCACAATGCACCGACAGCAGATGCAGAGCAACACCAACAGTCACCAGATTACAGCACGTCACTTCTCATACAGCACATGACAGAACCCTTTAAGGCTCTACTGTATATAGAAACTTTTTTTCAGTTTGACTTTTTTGAATGCAGCATGATTCAAAGAGTATCTTGAGTTTCACATGATTATTATCAAACATGTGTAACCTAGAAATAGTGTAGACTCTTAAATAAATCTCAATCATTTGAATCAAATTATTTTAAATTTGTAAAAATATCATCATTAAATGTTAAAGCCACAGTCAGTAAGTTTTGCCTCTTTGTCGCCATCTCTGTTTGAAACCTGCAATTGCAGTTATTTGCACAATTATCATTTTTATGTGGGCTTTAGTATGTGTGGGTGCAGTCACCACACCGGTGTGGATACTGTACTTTGGAATCACAGATTCTACATCTTGGAAGTATGACCAAAAAAACAAGTCTGAACAAGTAAGTAACATGTTTGCCACTTTTCATCTGACCAACTGAGAAAAAAGCATTACAATAAACGATCACTTAGCTCATATCACATCAAATTTATCAAACACATCTAAATTATTATTATTGTTATACTTTGTTCTTAAATTGTTAATGTTAACAACAACAGCATTGTGTGACTATGTGTATTAGAGTTATATATTAGAGTTATGTATTAGAATTGATCTGTAGATTTCCCTTTCTGTACAGACTAATCTTTTGCTTTTGACTACAGGTGAATCTCCAGTTATCACGAATGATTGTCATCAAAATTATAAATGTAATTATTCCAGCTGCCATGTGAGAAAAGGCTATAAAAATATTTAGACTTTTAAACTCCGATTGTCAATGTAGACTTTTGAACCCACTGTAAATAAAGTACAACAAATACACACAAATAGCGCACTGCCATCATTATTTTCATATCTATTCTTTGGGGAAAAGAACAGAGCACAAATTCAGCCTGTGCTTGTTAATTACCTCAATTTGTGTTGAACTCTGTCCTTACATCAAGAGCAAAGCAGAAAGATAAATGGCATCCCAACGTGTCTTGCCTATAAGTCTTCAGTCTGTAGGGCTTTCCGTTGGTGCTTTATTTGGGATTCATGACAGCGTGTCCCAAGCGTGAGCGCCGCGGCCCCTGCAAAAGCAAACACACCGCACGTTACAGGAAAAAGGCACGGGTGCAGTGAGGAATAGCAGAATCAAGTGCCATCTGAAGTGATTGCTCTGTCATGTTGAACAATGTCAAACACATTTTCTCCATTATCGCCAGCTCAGACTGCGGTGTGACGGACAATCTTGGAACGCTGGGAAGTTCTTCACAATTTCCCCCGCAAAGTCACCGCCGATCTATTGCCTCTGCTGCTGTTTATCAATCTGTCTGCTCTTTTATCGCACTGTATAAGATTGAAGAAGATTGTCTGATCATTTCTTTCAGGTGGACTGTGTGTATGCTGGGGGAGGGTTGTTGTGTATTGGCGTTTGGATATATTAGGTGCTACAGAAGAAATCTATACTGTTGCGTCTGAAATTTCTAAAGGAGAGGGAATATAAGAAGCAGTTCTGTTGTTTATTGAGTTTTGAAAAATTCTTTATAATATTGTTTTTGGACTGTTCTAGTCACTGTGGACATCTGTTTTTCTTGAGCATGTCAAGAGTTGTGAACATTTTGTGTGTATGCCTAAAATTTCACAGTATAAATCATGAAATTCAACTCCAATCTATGCCAATTTTTGAAAGAATCAAATAACCTAAATATTATAAAAATAAAAGGGACTTGGCAAGCTTGTTGGTCTTAGATGCTTTAAGTAGGTCTATGGTACAGCAGAATATACTATCATACCACCAAGCTCAAGCTGATGGTATAATACAGATAGTTGATGCTCATCCACCAATGCCAATTACTTGTCTGGCATAATACAGTGTTTTAGTCGTTTGAACCAAATCATTTTGGTCAGCAAATATCTGTGGATCCCAAACTCATAAATATATGTTTTATATGCAATAGAATTCTGATATTTTGTTGTTCTTAATTGTTATTAGTTTCTCATAAACACACAAAAGCAAAGTTAAATGGGTAATTCACTGTTAGAAAGATGAAATAAAAATAAAAAATTGTGATGCAATTAATCGCATTCAAAATAAATGTTTGTTTACTTAATATGTGTATAAACTTTATATATATATATATTTATATATATATATATATATATATATATATATATATATATATATATACATACATACATACATACATACATACATACATACATACATACATACATACATACATACATACACACTACATGCAAATATTTCTAATTTCTTAAATATATACATGTATGTATGTGTATTCAAATATACATAATTATACAGTACATAGTACACACACATATATTATGTAAACACAAACTTTTATTTTGGATGCCGATTAATTCATCGCGATTAATTCATTTGAAAGAACTAGAAAAAATACTTGTTTTGAAACAGGCTGTGGCATTCTTTTTTTGCCAAAATTTTCAACAACCATAAAGATCTTTTGGTTTTGGCGGTCACCCCTCTGTCGATACAGCTCAGTGGATGAGAATACTAAATGGGGAATTTCAGCCTGTAGTTTTAACAAAAGTACTGGAGCTGTCAAAATGATGCGTTTTGTGTCAACCGGTGAATTTGCTGAAAAATTAACAGGGATATCTAGGTGCAGGTGACACAGAGAAAGGGAGAGTACACATCGTTCATTTACATATACTGACATTGTTACAATACAAAGCTGGTTGAAAACAGACAAAGTCTGATGAGCCATAAAGCACTTCCTGAGTGTGCTCAAATAGCTTCTGTGGACCAGTGATCAAGTTCTGGCCTTGAAATTGCCTTATAGTTTGCTAAAATGCAGTGAATGTGCACAGCGTTTGAAAACAGCAATCACAGGAAGAGTTTGACTAGAAAACAGAAATGTGTTTGGGCCTTTCTTTCATTCTAGCACAGAGAGTGTAATGCTTTGCAGTTTCCTCTTTTCATCTGTTAACATGTAGTCCTTCTCAATTAAATTCCAAAAATAACTAGTCAAGTTATCAAATGTGCTTCAGAAACACTGAGCTGTGATGCTTGTACAGGAGATGCAGGTTCATATTCTGCCATTTCCCCTCATCTGTCAAAGCCCTTAATTAATCCTTAACCATTAAAAAAAAAGACACTTCCTTCCTTTTTGCTCTTGTATCAGTTGTACCACTACTCTGCCTCATTCTTGATATTCAGTTTAGCAGTTAATGCTAATCAATAAAATGACAAACCTTCAGTAGCAACACATCCAGGTTCTTCTGGTGCGCAGAGAAAAGTTGTTTTAGATAAGCAGTTCATTAATCAGGCTGAAAATTAAAAAAAACTATTTACAAATGATTTGATCTGATTGCCCTGCAACTGGTGCTGATAAATTTCACTAAGGCATCACACAAACCCAGATTTTACCATTTAAAATTGTGTGGACAAATATAAGGCCAACACAGACTGACTGACCAGACATCCTGAATGTATAATTTCATAAAAACTTGCATTCATATAATTCCTTTTCTGTATTTATATTGCTTTAAAGAGCCTGCTGTTTAAATGCCTAAATGTGTCACATTATGTCACAAATTCTGTTTTTGTGAGGGACATTTTTTTTGGGATGGATTCAGAAGGAGAGTTTTTGGTCTGTCACCTCACTTCAAGGACCTGTTAACATCCGCACGGCTTTAGTTGCCTCACTCTTTTTTATCTTGCTTTAACTCTCTCTGGCTGACTCAATGACAGCTATTCATACTATCTCAAACAAATGAATTGCACACAACAGCATTTCAATTAAGATTTTCCCTCTTTCTTTCCTCTTCTCTTTTCTAAACTGATAACTGGAGCCATTCAGCACATCCCGAATTACCAAAAGAAGTAGGTCATCCATTTCTTTGCCATTTTCCTCATTTAATTTCCAATAAAGTCCTGTGTAACCTCTGAGAGGCGCTTGGCTCTGCATTGATCCACAATTTAAAAGCCAACGCACCAATAATAAATAAATAAAGTGCAGCCTTTAGCTAATTACGATTATCTGCTTTTTATGACCATGCCGCATAAACTTTCTATGAATAGATCAGCGAGAAAAAGAGCATCTAAGGCCTCAGTGTGATTATTTTTCACATCAAAGATCTCTTTTGATAGACAATCAAACCTTCAATCCGTCTGTGCAGTAGAGGACACAAAACAGCTTCAGTCAGAGCCCCTGTGGCTGCCTTAGCAAAATCTAATAAAAAACATGGTGGTGCTTCTCAGACACGCTGTGTGTGGTCATTAACTTCATTGACGGGAGGCAGAATGACACAGTACAGGGTCCTTAGCCAGCTAACAAGTCCCCCTTACTGCTCCCAGATGGTGCTCTATTGTTTTAAAGAATACTCGTTAGACCTACGGATCCAATGTAAAGCTTGGAGACTCACACCATCTGTCCCCTTGAGAGACGTCTCATAGCAGGTCGGAGTTAGACCGTGAGGCTGTTTCATTACAGTAAAGAATTCATTAGGCAATGACTCAAATTTCATGCACCTGTCATTGTGGCATGGTCAATTGGGTGATGTGTGCTTCCTTTTATTTCATAGCCTTTACATTTCATGTCCAGAAAAGACACTTTTGACTTGATAAAGTGCCCACATCACTGATTAACTCATCTCAATGGTCTCTGCACACAGCAGAAACATGATGGGATGTCTAACTTGCTCTTATGACAATGGAAGATATGCATGAATCTCACGAAAACATGTCCAGGTGTCACCCCAAAATCAAAAGAAATAAATGGAAATTAAATTAGAATATTTTTATAATTAATTTCCATTTATTTCTTTTGATTTTGGGGTTATATATTTATATATAGAAATTACCACTCGTTACAACCGAGGTGTGCAGCAAAGCATTTGTGAAGCCACAACACGCACAACCTTGAGGCGGATGGGCTACAACAGCAGAAGACCCCACCGGGTACCACTCATCTCCACTACAAATAGGAAAAAGTGGCTACAATTTGCACGAGCTCACCAAAATTGGACAGTTGAAGACTGGTAAGATGTTGCCTGGTCTGATGAGTCTCGATGTCTGTTGAGACATTCAGATGGTAGAGTCAGAATTTGGCGTAAACAGAATGAGAACATGGATCCATCATGCCTTGTTACCACTGTGCAGACTGGTGGTGGTGTAATGGTGTGGGGGATGTTTTCTTGGCACACTTAGGCCCCTTAGTGCCAATCGGGCATCGTTTAAATGCCACGGCTTACCAGAGCATTGTTTCTGACCATGTCCATCCCTTTATGACCACCATGTACCCATCCTCTGATGGCTACTTCCAGCAGGATAATGCACCATGTCACAAAGCTTGAATCATTTCAAATTGGTTTGTTGAACATGACAATGAGTTCTGTCATGATCCTGTTTCTCACTCAATCACTGCGGGTTCCTCATTGACGCACACACCCTCTCATTTGATCCCCTCAGCTGTTTCTCATTCACAAGCCCTTCCGGAGAGGAGAGAAATGACGAACTTGATCTCTGGAATATGTAGAAGGTTGGAGATAGAACATAACCTCGCATTGCATTAAAAAAGCACGGCATTGGGTCGGCTCACCGGAATAACACGGCGGATTATTGATGCAAGGTTCAGAAAGAGTCTGGGTGTTATGAGAAACAGGACCAGGCTGAAACTGGTGAAGCTGTAGCGTGAGATCGTTAACCAGAGCGGCGAGGGAATCAACGACGTGTCGTGCAGCAGCAAGTTTCCCCTCGTGCCTTCCTAACATTGCTCCTTGGATCTCGACCACAGACCGCACCGGATTCTCCGTTGCTGGATCCCGGTGGCCTGAGTATTCTGTTATGAGGATACGAGGTCCAGACAGCAAATGCGGAGAAATAATGTCACTTTAATAGAAATCGGGCTTGCCAGAGAGTTCTATAAACAACAGAAAAAGTTCTCAAAGGGAAACTCAGAGCTACAAGTTGTAAAATAAAGTTCAAATAAAGTCTCGGATTGATGATAGCACAGCAGCAGTCAGCCCGGAGGTAATGAGGTGAGCGGGTGTGGGCTCCATGACACAGGAAAAAGGAGCAGGCTGGCTCTTCCCAAGGAGAGGTAGAGACGAGTGACGTCTCTCCGGCTCAGTTGAATCCTCTTAATATAAATCAGCTCCCAACACGACAGGACAGGACAACGACAGAGACATAAGGTTTAACAGACGTTCAGTACACATGAGAGAATGCAATACTCAGGCAAAGATGGGTAGATAAATGGGGAAAGAAATAGGAACATTAATGAGAGGAAAACAGGAATCAGGTAAGGAAGGGAGCGCAATGGCTAATAGTAAAAGAGAAACAGCTGAGGGGAATAAGGATCAAATGAGAGGGTGTGTGCGTCAATGAGGAACCCGCAGTGATGAGTGAGTGAGTGAGAAACAGGATCATGACAATGAGTTCACTGTACTAAAATGGCCCCCACAGTCACCAGATCTCAACCCAATAGAGCATCTTTGGGATGTGGTGGAACGGGAGCTTTGTGCCCTGGATGTGCATCCCACAAATCTCCATTAACTGCAAGATGCTATTCTATCAATATGGGCAACATTTCTAAAGAATGCTTTCAGCACTTTGTTGAATCAATGCCACGTAGAATTAAGGCAGTTCTGAAGGTGAAAGGGGGTCAAACACAGTATTAGTATGGTGTTCCTCATAATCCTTTAGTGAGTGTATGTATGTATGTATGTATATATATATATATATATAGAGAGAGAGAGAGAGAGAGAGAGAATTATTTTTATTATTTGTATTATTAAACTTAAAACTAAATACAATTCAAATAAAAAAATACATTAAATTAAACTTTATTTTCATACAATTTATATTTTCTGATTTATTTTGATTATAAAATGAAATTAATGAGTTATATATATTATTATTATTTTAATTCTGATTATGATGTGAAATTAATGGGTAGAGCCCAGATGATGTAACTAACCTATTACTAATAAGTGAAGTCCTATACTAGCATCATAACTAGAATAATCACAGCACAATCACAACAACACTATGCTATGTTATTTATGTGCTACAAAACCCAAACACGTCCTCCAGACTTATAGACTAAGATGGGGAGAAATGTGCAGTATTAAGACTATGGCTGTTGTTTAAATAAGGTTGGATTGCACAAGTTTCGTGAGCGAACACTAAATCCCACCGGCTCAGGGGCGCAGATGCAAATTGCATTTTGTGCTATTGTTTTTGGATCCCCATTTTTCTCTGAGGGAAACGTTTGGAGTCAGCAGAATTCTCTCTCAACAATGGGGGAGACAAAGAGAGATAGAAACAAGGAAAGAGAGAGAGAATTATCTGTCTGGCCCTAGACTGGGTTGACCCCCCTCATAATGTATTCATAACAAAGATATCTGCAGATTCTACCTGTTAAAACCACATGCTTACCCAGCAACATTTCATATTTCCTCCACATGCAAATACTGTGTGTTTTGTGTTGTTGTGTACTAAAAGCCATGCCTCAGAAGAATATTCAGGCTAAAAGAATCAGCAAGGATACATTAAAGGGGTCATGAAATGGCTTCTTTTATTTATTTTTTTTGCACTGTTGTCTGAGGTCAACTTAAAACATCATAATTTAAAAAAAAATGTATATGCTATTTTTTTACCCTTTGAGGCTCTCTCCTGCAACGTTTTTTATGGGCATAGCCCTGGGACGTTGGGCTTTGAAAGCCCTTGCCCATACATGTCCGAGTCTGACCCCGATTCGTAATGAACCAATTCCACCACAAAAAAAGGATTCTTCAGCCTTTGACAGCGTGCTATTGTTCTGTTAGACACGTACACATAATCATATCAAACAATCTGTAACAATCCAATAAAATCACATATTTAAAAAACAAATGTTTACTCACATACATGTGTTGCTTCATTCATTCATGTAATCTCATCCTGTCTGCAAATTCGGTCTCTTGTTTACAAACAAATCCATGGTGAAATGAAGGAACATACGCACAATGTCTTACCCACGTGAGCTGGATATTCATTAAAAAGATATTCATTAAAAATAAAGTTCATCCATGCATTCATAATATTGGAATCTGAATAAGGCTTATGGGGTCTGTTTATTGCTTAAAAGTTAGATCTGGTTTAGCTCTATATAGGCCTGTGTTATGTCAGTGGCATGAGTCGGTGGGCGTGGATTATTAAATATAGCCTTGGTGAGCATAAAAAGTGTTTTCAAAAACATGTACTGACCTCAAACTTTTGAATGGTAGTGTAAAGCAAAGTTTCGATCACTTCAGTCTTCATCAGGCAAAACTCCTCTATGCGACGAACCTCAGCTACAAAGCAGATTATGACATCATCAAGTCTCTGATACTAATCAACATCAAACATCAAGAATAATCATAAAAGCCAGTCATAAATAACACCTTTTCAAGGATAAAAATCTTTGTATTTAGACTGAGCTAGCAATCCTGAAACTGTAAGAATAAGAAGCTGTAAATTCTGAACAAAATTCTGAAAGCATAAAGACCTACAAAAAGCCAGCATCAAACTCATTTAGGCCTTGTGGAGAAAAGAAGCACCACTTGATTTTTTAAAATGAAGTTTTTGTGGTGGTTACCCAACTCATCTAAATCATAGATCAATTTGAATGACATTATTTTCTCTGTCATTTTGAATTAAGGGTTCAATCAACAACAACAACCTCTCCTTTGAAGAACTTGAGGACTTGCCAGGTTTGGTCAAAAATTGCCCTGTCCCTTGAGGACAAACAGAAATACAATGCATAAAGTCGCTTTCACAACGTGTTTTATCAAGTGGGCTCTTGAATCATAGAGAGTAATCAGACCGCATTGATTTTCCCTTTGCCTTAGTGTTTTTCACAAGGCGAAATTCAGCTGAGATTACAATTAACGCAGGAGATCTACAATCTGTCTTTCGCCACCTTCCCACTAAACTGAAAGGAAGATAAACTAACATTAATTACAGATTTGAATCCAGGATAATTGCCAAGGCCTTTATCTCTCTTCCTCCCTCCCTCCTGTCTAAAACTGCTGTCCTCTTTTCCTGACACTCAGTGGAGTTTTTCTGGAAAAAAAAACTCACTTTAGCCTGTCAGTATCAGTTCGGTGTTATGCAGCTACAATGCTTTAGTCTTTATCTAATATGACAGCACTTTTCAGGTGTCAGCTACAGACGCTGCTGTAATATCTACACAGGGGAACTGTTCTGACTGCCAAAGCCACAAATTCAAATGTGGGAATGATTTCTTTTGATGTTTGATGCTACTTTTGAATTGGGAAAATATATTTTCAAACGCAAACTGGAGTTTAAGTTGTGTATAAGGCCTTCGTTGTTTGGAAGTGAAATATAAAAGAAAACTCCTAAGGTTATAGACTACTCTCTGTGATAAATTATTTTATTTTAGGTTATAGCAGAAGACTAATCTACCTAATAAGCAAATCTACAACATATTAAGGTTTGTTTTTAAGAGAATGTGTAGAGTATTTTTTCTTTTGGCACTGGCTAATTATAGATAAATAAGATTAGGTTTGGATGGATGGATGGATGAATGGATGGATGGATAGATGGATGGATAGCCCGTTTGCTCTGCCCCAGCTCTGCGTTCCCTACTTCTCGTTCACCTTCTGAGCTGGACTCAGGGAAGATTACTATAAAGATTAGGTTTGGTTCTATGAACTCTTATTTTGTTAATATCATTAATAATATAATTTATCTGGCTGTGTGCACTCACATGTACTTACATTGTACTTACCTAAAAAAGTAGTGGGCAGTACAAGGTAACTACATGGGTTAAGGTTAGGTTTAGGGGTAAGATCAGGGTTAGTACCAAGTTATTACCCAGTTATTATAATTAGTATTATTAGTACATAGTATGTACATGTGTAACAGGGCTATAAAATAAAGTGCTACCATTTATGTCGAAAATAAATAAATTCTGCATCTAAATCAGTTTTGGTTCTTCCAGAATATGGATGGTTTTAAAGAAAAGAGACGTGAACTAAAAGCCATAAAAATTAAATTTAGATTTTATTGGGTCTTTAATATCATCCAAATGTATTAGTCAGCTACACTTTTCAGCCAATGACACATACGTCACTGTCAGCAATATGAAAATGCAGTTTTTTCTCTGTCTGGCAGCTGTGCCCCTCATCGTTTTATGACCCGAATGCCTTTGAGGGTCGACTGATGACTCTGAGTGGGCCAGCCTTCCATCTAAACTCATGAAACCCCAATACTGCGCAGTCCAGTAATGAACGCATTAATATTCTGTTCAATATTTATGTAGCTGCTATCTCAGTCCCCCAGATCAGATCTATATGGAGAAGAGCAGGCCACAAGATTCCTCTTGGGACGTAAATAAATCAATTTTGGTAATGAATAGCTCAACATGCTCATGTTTTTTCTCTACTGCTCAGCAAATGGCAGGCAGTGCCTTTAGATAATGGCTCAGAAAATAATATGTAAGAGCATGCTTCTATCTCTGGCTGCGTACATACCGTACAGTAGACATAATAACTGATCACTATTTCTCGGATCTGAAACAGACATTTGCACAAGCACATCACAGCAGATGGTACATGCTGGATACTTTGAACTTCAATCCAGGATTTTTAAAGCTTTTAAAAGCATTACTAAATGTCTGAATAAGCACAAACTGCACAGAGTGACGAAGCTATCAAGTGTCAAGGACAGTACATTGTGTGTTTAAGCAAAACAAAAGTTTAGAAGTGTCACATGAAGAACATAAAACCTGGTCTTTCAGAACAAAGTCCTCTTCTCATACTGTTAAAGTGCTATATAAAACCCACAGTCATGTCTCCTAACAAGTACTGAAGTATACACTAAAAAGGCAAAAAGTTTAGGCTTTTCAGTTATCAGCCACAATGTAGCATGCTGTACTCCATATCTAAAGAGTCAAGCAAGCTGAGAGTTTAAAGGGATAGTTCACTTTAAAGTGAAAATGATCCCAAAATTTACTCACCCTTAAGCCATCCTAGGTGACATTCTTCTTTCAGATTAATACAATCAGAGTCATATTAAAAAAAGGTCCTGACTAATCCAAGCATTGCAAATGGCAACCGAAAATGGATTAAGTTGAAAAAGTGCATTCATCCATTACAAAAGTAATCCACACTGTTCTCTCAATTTACAAAGTAAGTTTGATGCCTCACACAGTTCAAAGCGCTCATGGTACATCTGGCGGCCTTGTCGCGCCAGTTACGCTTTCTTTGTATGTTGTATACAGAAAACTGTCCAACTGAAGTTAGATATTTTACTTTATAACTTGTTAAATATGGATATTTTTCTTACAAAAACCCATCAATTCACTTAAAAAATCCTTTATTAACCCCCAGGAGCCGCGTGGATTACTTTTATAATGGATGGATGCGCTTTTATGGACTTCAAAACAGAAACAGCCATTCACTGTCATTATAAAGCTTGGACGAGCAAGGATTTATTTATTTTTTTTAAGTAACTCAGATTGTCTGAAAGAAGAATGTCATATACACCTAGGATGGCTTGAGGTTGAGTAAATCATGTGGTAATTTTATTTTTTGGGTGAACTATCCTTTTAAGCAGTCAAGAGGAAAGAAACTGCATATGCACAGATGAGAGTCTCCATCTGGTTTATTTTTTTCTCAATACCCTAGAATAGATGAGCAAATGTACATGATATGATAATTGCACATGCTCATACCGGTATACCGCTGCAACCCTATTAACGAACCATAGGCTTTTAACAAGAGGAGCAGCTGAACCACATTATCCTTCTTTCTCGTTCAAACACTCATCTGTTATCGTCTGTCTGCTTTCTTGTTTTCATGTATTATTCTTACCACAGTTCCTTGCATTGCACTGTAAATGCCAATCAATAAGTAACCAATCCACCTTCACTTTGAGGGGCCATTTGTCAGTCAGAGTTGTCTGTCACCAGCCAAAGTAATCATATTTTCCCTCCTTTTTGTGCTTTTCTCATTTGCCATTTTCTCAGAAGGGCTAGGATGATTTAATGGATTATGAAGTGGGCATGTTCCAGCAGCTAGACTGTGGCTGTTCTTGTTGCACGCAGAATGAATGTTGGCAATTCCTTCCACACTACACACATAGACCGGCTCTGATTCATCACAGACCTCCTGCAGATAACTGCCATATCGCTCGCACAGTCTTCGTAGATACAGATACAGCCAGTTTACTTGCTCTAAGGCCCAATCTAGACTCATTATGTAAGATACTTGAGCTAAAAAGAATCTGGTTCCTTTAATGGACAAGGCACCAAATGTTTTCTGCAGCAGGGGCCTATTTGTAAGAATATCATTTACAATTGCTGTCTCTCTGTATCTCCTCAACCAGACTAGCAGTGTGAGTCACTGTGGCATTATGTTACAATATGATGCATAGCACCGCTCTGTCTAAATCAAACTCCAGCTGTGCTGCAGTCATCATAAGCATTGTGCAGGGCAGTTAAACATGCAAAGTAAGGCCTCCAGGGCATCCTATGCTGTGAGATTGAAAGCAAAGCCCTCATAACTGGGTTACTGTTAGCTTCATAATCAGGTAATCTGCTGCTATATTTAATGTGATTCCACAACAATTCAAGTCATCGCCACCTTCTCTCAGGGACTTGGCGGTTATTGTATTCATCTGTGGTCCTTCCCAAAGAGAGGATACTTGAGTGATCATGGAGTACCTCTGGGGCAAATGAGGGTTAAATGATTCAATCGAGGGCAAAATGTCAAGTGAAAAACGCAATTAAACATGCAGCCCTGACCTATAGAGGCATGGACTCCACTAGACCCCTGAAGGTGTGCTGTGTTATCTGGCACTAAGATGTTAGCAGCAGATCCTTTAAGTCCTGTACATCTTTAGATGGAGCCTCAATGGATCAGACTTGTTTGCGCCAAATTCACAAATATATATTTCGTTAAGTAGCCTGTGCCATGGTACATATGTCTCTGTCCATGGTGCTGAAGTATCAGCCTCAGATGTCACACCCACAGACTGCTGTCTGAATGTCTGATGCATTTGGTACACTTAGGTCCTGTCCCAAATGGCATCCTAAACACTCGCAGTCTACCTACAAGTCTACACTTTTGTGACGTAATGTCGCTCTGACTGTCGGGAAATCTGCTGCAGAACCATTTGGGACAGAGCCTTAACTGGAAATACCTCAGGAGTTTCAAAGTCGTCATCTTATTGGTAGAATTCTACGGGATTTTGGGAGATGTGTGTCCACTTGAGAGTCTGCAACGGTCCGTCTGGAAACAAAGATGGCATGACAGCAAAGCCCCTCATGGGCCCCGTTCCAAATAGCACACTTCATAGGCACTTTCTGTCTTGTGGACTTACAATGGCTGCTTCATGCGCATGTTGGTTTAAGTCCATGAGACCATAGGGGGTCCCATTTGTTATTTTAGGTTTCAGAAGGGTGTTTGATATGTATCCTTGATGCACACTTTTGTCGAGCCTGCACTAAAGCAAGCTCCGCAGCAGACCTTTCTTCTCGACAGCCAAAGCAACGTTATGCCATGAAAATACAGACTCAGGAAGACCGTTTTGGGACAGGGCCATGGAAGAAGCAAGCCGTCATGTTTATAAATGAAGTATTTAAATTTAGCAGACTCTTTAAAATACATCCAGGAGTTTTACACACCAACCTGTTATTGTAGGGACATTGACGTTACATTTTCATGGCCCTAAACATGAAGCAGAACAAAACAAAATGTGATTGGCTGCTTTACATGTCAGACAGATGGCCTCTGGGCAGTCCTTGGCCAATGAAAACTGCTATGGAGTACAGACCTTCTGCCATAATTTTGAAGGTCGGGCTACACGAGATAACTGAAAGCTCAACTCCTATATGCAACCGGTTAACTAGCCATTGTATTACATGCTATGTGTCCTGCTCTTACTCTAACGTAATGGGCAGCACTCAACAAACGTGCACCACTATTTTTCATGCAGAATTTCATGTTTTTGCCAACAAAAAAGAAAAGAAAAATGTAATTAAAGCAAATCAACCTGAATACCAATGCAATACCACCAAGCCTAAACCAGGGGCTTCCCTCCACACTTTGAGAGTTACTTGGTTGTAAAAGTAAATGATAATAATTTTAAAGCTCCTTAGGGTAAAAACCATGGCCACACTGAAGAAAAACTGCAATTGCTTTTAAAACTTGAGCTAACCCATAATTTTATTGGCATAACCTAACTTGGCAGGTTGTTTTAATAAAATTAAATTTTTGACCTGAATAAAACCAGTTAGATGTGATGTTACCACACAAAGCAATTTTTTAGGTTCTCTAAGAAAATAAACAGAGTGCACACAGTGTGGCTATATAATTCTAAAAGCAAATACCTCTATGCATACAATGTGTAGAACCCGAAAGGCATAGATTTGCCTTACCATGGGCATGAAAAGTCTTAGTTGAAGACAAGAAGTCAGAAAATCTGCCTAACATGCTGCAGTCCAAATTATAACTGGTGGTGCTTATAACCAAGATGTTGGTTTTATGGGTTCTTTGTGAAATCCTTTTTTAATTACTACCTCGACATACCTTTAATAAAATGGCTTCCTGGTGATCTGAAATTCAAACCACACCCACCCATTCTCATTACTGGTAAATTCTTGGCAATTGCTTGGTGCCATTTGTTTCAAATGTTCAATCGTCCAAGACAAAAGGCAACTCTTGTTGTGGTACCTACGGACCATCTGTCAGCCATGGAAACTTCTAAAAACATTCCACAGGATGAGAAATATTTTAATTACTCCCATGAGACTGTTTCAAAGACAAGCAGGTTTAAACCAAAACCTGGTATATAACAGAGCAGGTGGTGGGGGTGACTCTTACTCTTGGATAGCAGAACTAGTGAAATTGTATTTTCTATGTGCGGCTCCGCAGCCAAGCTTTTATTATAATATTTTTAGAGATGTGTCTGTGGATCTTGTTAAAACTATTTAAAATAAAGAAGTGTGCAAACATTTATATATAAATAAATTGTTACGGGCATGTTTCCCAGAAATAATAAAGTAATTTCTTTATTCTGTAGCTGCTCATGAGGAACAATTACATTTAATTCTGGATAATGCATAATGCAATCCAGAGGAGTTCACCCAAGTCAGAAAATCTTTTTCTGAGATTATTTATTCTTTAACATTTTGACAACACTCGGTTGCCACAAATCTTTCTAAAGCACACCTGACCTGCTGCTGGATATTTTCATGAAGGAAACACATCAACTAGTCTGTACACCTGCCCATAAGATATTCATAACCAGTGTTAAGTGGGGTGGGTTTCCAAAACGTCTCTCAAAGTAGCTGTTTTCAGAGACCCTCCAGATGTCATTAGGCACAGCAACGATCATCAGGAGGCTTCTGTTCAAGGCTGCAGTTGAAAGGCAGTAATCGTTAACACGTGTAAGAAATTAAACATTTTTCTGTAAACTGTCAAAGCATCAAAAGGCTCTCTACTTAGAGCTTTCAGTCTTTGTGAATTGCTGGTTCATTTGCATTTCTTTCACATACAAACTGAATACACTGCTAAAATCTCAATTATTTAGGTCATTGAGCAATGATGCCAAATAAAAATCAACCTAAATCCTACGATTGACAAACACAGATGAATTAACCAATACATGTTTTATCAAATGCCTAGATTTTCCTTTACTTTTTTTTAAAGTCATGTGTTTATTGCTCTGGTGGATCTACGTCTTCGTAAAGCAGGTTGTCATTCTCCGTAAAACTCTTTAAAACTGATGCTACAGGAAAGTAAATCCTTCTGTAAAAGTGTATGAAATGCCATAATTACTGCAGACAGAACAGAACAACATGACACTGTGTAATCCCAGCTTTTTAATGTCCCGTTAAGGAGGGCTGGGATTACGAAACAATGAGCTGCCTTCATGGGGGAATATAAAGTATATGCGTGCATGCATGCATGACTGTTAAATGTGGGAGGAAAGTATTTGACAACATAACAAATGTAACCAAGAGCACTTTAGGGATTCATTTCATTACAGAACAATGAGCCCTTAAACACACACACACACACACACACACACACACACACACACACACACACACACACACACACACACACACACACACACACACACACACACACACACACACACACACACACACACGCACATATACACACACACACACACACACACTTAGCTGAAGTTCTTACTGAAAGACACAGCAACACCGCCAAAGCAATCAGACAAAAAAAGTTCAGAAGGGTTATTTATATACAAAAAAGATTTTCTTCCAAATAGATTAATTGGCTGATAATACCACATGGATGAGTTTCAATATTATTAACAAATGAAAAGCAAAACTGTCTTCAAAAAAAAAAAAAGCCCAGTTGTATCTAAACACTCCAATACAATCAGATATGACAAGAAAAATATTTTTAAATATATTTACATAAAATAAAAAGCCCAACAAAATATTGCTAGTATAGATTTTTAAAATGTACATATATTTGCAAGATGTTTTAGTGAATGTACATGTGTGCGCACACAAAGATACATATATGTATATACACTATATTAACAAAATTATTTGGACACCCCTCCAAAATTATTGAATTCATGTGTTCCAATCACTTCCATGGCCACAGGTGTATAAAATCAAGCACCTAGGCATAGAGACTGCTTCTACAAACCTTTGTGAAAGAATGGGTCGCTCTCAGGAGCTCAGTGAATTCAAGAGTGGTACTGTGATAGGCTGCTACCTGTGCAATAAATCCATTCGTGAAATTTTCTCACTACTTACTATTCCGCGGTCAACAATTAATGGTATTATAACAAAGTGGAAGCAATTGGGAACAACAAAAACTCAGCCACTAAGTGGTAGGCCACGTAAAATCACAGAGTGGAGTCAGTGCATGCTGAGGCGCACAGTGCTCAGAAGTCGCCGACTTTCTGCAGAGTCAGTAGCTACAGACCTCCAAACTTCGTGTGGCCTTCAGATTAGCTCAAGGACAGTATGTAGAGAGCTTCATGGAATGGGTTTCCATGGCTGAGCAACTGCATCCAAGCCTTAAATAAATGCAATGCAAAGCGTCGAATGCAGTGTTGTAAAGCACGCCGCCACTGGACTCTAGAGCACTGGAGACGTGTTCTCTGGAGTGATGAATCATGCTCCTCTGTCTGTCTGGGTTTGGCGGTCGACAAGAGAACGCTACTTGCCTGACTACATTGTGCTAAGTGTACAAGTGTGCTAAGTTTGGTGGAGGGGGGATTATGGTGTGGGGTTGTTTGTAGCTCCAGTGAAAGGAATTCTTAATGCTTCAGCATACCAAGACATTTGGAACAGTTTGGGGATGGCCCCTTCCTGTTCCAAAATGACTGTGCACCAGTGCACAAAGCAAGGTCCACAAAAACATGGATGAGTGAGTTTGGTGTGGAGGAACTTGACTGGCCTTGAGCCCTGACCTCAACCCGATAGAACACCTTTGGAACGAATTAGAGCGGAAACTGCGAGCCAGGGCTTCTCGCCCAACATCAGAGGCTGACCGCACAAATGCACTTCCAGAAGAATGGTAAAAAATTCCCATAAACACACTGGACCCACTTTATATTAGGTGTCCTTAACTACTATGTACTAACATTTTAATTAATAATTTGATACATTGCACTTATTGTGTACAAACATGTTTTTACATTGTACTTACATTTAAAAAAATACCTGCATGTAATTACATCTGTAATTAATTTATGTAGTTACATTTGTAATTACACAGTTGACACTTTCCTTACACCTAACCCTACCCTTAAACTAACCCATCCCACCACACCTGTCCCTAACCCTACCCGTATCCCACCTCAATATCAGCAAAGGTGTTTTGCAACACAATATGAACACAGTAAGTACATTGTACTTATTTTTTTATGTAAGTACATAGTAGTTAAGGCCACCTAATATAAAGTGGGGCCAACACACTCCTAAACCTTGTGGAATTCCTTCCCATAAGAGTTGAAGCTGCTGCAAAGGGTGGGCTAACTCCATATTAAACCCTACGGATTAAGAATGGGATGGCATTGAAGCTCATGTGCATGCAAAGGCAGACGTCTGCAATACTGTGTGTATATATATATATATATATATATATATATATATATATATATATATATATATATATATATATATATATATATATATATATATATATATATTATATACACACACACACATACAGTATATACACACTTTATATACATATTAAAATCAAACATCCATTGTATATACTGTACATACAAAATATTTTTGCCATATGTGGTAACTCAACACTTAATGAAGGTCAAATGAATGGCATTTTCAATAAATGGTAAAAGAAGAAAACCTAGGTGCAATTTTTTATATTCTGTTTACATGATGGCTTCCAATTTGCCACAACATGCTTTAATTTAGTAATTAAGTTATCTGAAATGAGTTTTGTAGTCGAGGTGAGTGGGAGGTATGTCTGAGAAGTTAAGGTTAACTTTTTCTAAGTTGTTCTGGAAGTTTGTCATTCTGTCTGCTCATGAACAAAAAAAGAAATTAGATAAGGGCAAAGGAATGAAAACATGTGGGGACTTAAAGGGGGCTGGCGATATGAGAACATCAAAGGAATCACCTTTCTTGTTCTTGCTGTTATTCTTGTTTTGCTCTAGACTCTGTCTGTCACACCTGTGTATCCACAGGCCAAAGGATACAATAGTGCTGCAATAAGCGTTACTTTTACTAAAGAGACCCCAAATTTTTTTTTTAAAACGCTCTCTCTTCATTGTAGTAAAGAAAGAACCTGGAAGCTACCGCTCTGCAGAAAGGGAGAAACTCAAGGGAGAAACTTAAAACATCTAATTGAACTGTGGATAAAATCTCACTTTGTGTTCAGCATAATCAACTAAATCTCTCAACATTATCAACTCTATATCTCTCAGTCATGCATGTCTTGAATATCCAAGTGGGAAAAGACAGTCTTTCTGTGTTAGGTGAAATCAGGTCATTGACTGCAGTCTGAAATAATCAGTTGGATGTAAAGGGTTATTGGAGGGATTCTACTAAAAACACCCACTGAAAGTCTATCCCTCACAGCCTCACTTTAAGAATTAAGAAATTATGTTTTAATGAAATCATTACAATATGTTATGTTTGTTGTGGCACTTTGTTCACTGCTGTAATTGGGATGCATCTTATTACATGCAAGATGAAAGAAGCACTCACTGCCTGAATTACCAGCCATAAATAATGTTGGATTTAATCTTCTAATGCATATATGCTAAAATGGACAGATCATTTTTGACCATTAAGGGTAAGATGTTATATCTAAGCATGGCTTTTACACTGTAAAATAATTCTATGACTGTCCAATTGACACGTCTTTCATTTATGTATATATTTGTTGTAGTTTACTGTACACTGCCACTAAACACTGCAATCCAACCAGACAACAAAAATATATTTTCAGTAGTGGTGGGCTGTTATCGGCGTTGACGTGCTGCGTTAACGTGAGACTCTTATCGGGTGATAAAAAAAATCTTGCCGTTAATCTATTCTCAAAGTTGAGTTTGTAGCTGGGTCTATAATTCGCAAGTTATGATGACTTTCACCGTGATATTTTAGCACAGATGTATAGCTACCTAACCGAATTGCACTGTAGGGAGCGAGAACGAGTCTTCGAACCTGTCGTCCGCGTTCTTTAGAGCATTTGCAGTACATTCGCGGCAGATAGACTCAAGTGCCATTACCTACTGAAGCTTTGGTAACAAAATCAACGGTTCAAAAACAAAAATATAAAAGTTAGGTAAACAACGCTATTCATTTTGCAACTTTCTCTCTCGACGTCGTTACCAAGTAACGGGGTAAACAGCTGCTGCTTTGATGACGCACCCCGGTTTCGGTCCAGGCAATCGAACCAAGTGTGAAAGCACCAGTCATTATTTGGGTAGCACACATATTCTGAATGCCTTCGGCAGAATTCAAATGAGCCATTTTAATCTAGATTAATTTCAAAATCACAGTGAGATTAATCTAGATTAAAAAAATTAATCTATGCCCATCACTAATTTTCAGATATATTTTGATATAAAAAAGTCTTAACAGTATACTGTATATATTTCAGTATATATATATATATATATTCTGTTACAAATTGCTGTAGTTTTTACAGCAAAATTTTACAGAATATTACTGTTTAAGCATTTTACAAGATATAACTGTAGTTTGCAATGCATTATGGGCCAAATGTTGTTTTACAGTTGTTAACAGAATATTTTCATGTCAACTGTAATTAATTTACAAGAAGGAGGTGTGAATAAAATAATAGTTCAACCGTTCAGCGAGTCTCTCATCTTCCTTGTTCGTCACAGTATATTTTTCAAAATAACTGACGAGCAAAATGTGTTACTTTTCTACATATCGATCTCAAATTAGAACCTAACGTTACATGTAAATGAGAAATTGTGTCGGCACGAGAGCAATAACATTCTATGCAATGTATCACTGTTGCCAAACTGTATAAGAATGTACATACAGGTCTTTCTCAAAAAATTAGCATATTGTGATAAAAGTTCGTTATTTTCCATAATGTAATGATAAAATTAAAATTTCATATATTTTAGATTAATTGCACATCAACTGAAAAATGTCAGGGCTTTTATTGTTTTAATATTATTGATTTTGGCATACAGCTCATGAAAACCCAAAATTCCTATCTCAAAAAATTAGCATATCATGAAAAGGTTCTCTAAACGAGCTATTAACCTAATCATCTGAATCAACTAATTAACTCTAAACACCTGCAAAAGATTCCTGAGGCTTTTAAAAACTCCCAGCCTGGTTTATTACTCAAAACCGCAATCATGGGTAAGACTGCCAACCTGACTGCTGTCCAGAAGGCCATCATTGACACCCTCAAGCGAGAGGGTAAGACAGAGAAAGAAATTTCTGAAGATAAGCTGTTCCCAGAGTGCTGTATCAAGGCACCTCAGTGGGAAGTCTGTGGGAAGGAAAAGAGTGGCAAAAACGCTGCACAACGAGAAGAGGTCACCGGACCCTGAGGAAGATTGTGGAGAAGGACCGATTCCAGACCTTGGGGACCTGCGGAAGCAGTGGACTGTAGCAGTGGGCTACAGAGAAGCAGCTCTGGACTGTCGCTCAAATTTTGTATGTCATTCGGAAATCAAGGTGCCAGAGTCTGGAGGAAGACTGGGGAGAAGGAAATGCCAAAATGCCTGAAGTCCAGTGTCAAGTAACCACAGTCAGTGACGGTCTGGGGTGCCATGTCAGCTGCTGGTGTTGGTCCACTGTGTTTTATCAAGGGCAGGGTCAATGCAGCTAGCTATCAGGAGATTTTGGAGCACTTCATGCTTCCATCTGCTGAAAAGCTTTATGGAGATGAAGATTTTGTTTTTCAGCACGACCTGGCACCTGCTCACAGTGCCAAAACCACTGGTAAATGGTTTACTAACCATGGTATTACTGTGCTCAATTGGCCTGCCAACTCTCCTGACCTAAACCCCATAGAGAATCTGTGGGATATTGTAAAGAGAAAGTTGAGAGACGCAAGACCCAACACTCTGGATGAGCTTAAGGCCACTATCGAAGCATCCTGGGCCTCCATTACACCTCAGCAGTGCCACAGGCTGATTGCCTCCATGCCACGCCGCATTGAAGCAGTCATTTCTGCAAAAGGATTCCCGACCAAGTATTGAGTGCATAACTGAACATAATTATTTGAAGGTTGACTTTTTTTGTATTAAAAACACTTTTCTTTTATTGGTCGGATGAAATATGCTAATTTTTTGAGATCATCAGTATTAAAACAATAAAAGACCTGTAATATTTCAGTTGGTGTGCAATGAATCTAAAATATATGAAATTTTAATTTTATCATTCCATTATGGAAAATAATGAACTTTTATCACAATATGCTAATTTTTTGAGAAGGACCTGTATAACATATTGCATTTTTATGGAGTGTATTTTGATCTAATAATATGTAAATGCACAATCATAGGCCCATCTTTTGTCTTTATTTCTTGGAGAAAAGTTGGACATTTCAAGTTTCTGAAACTGATTATTATAGGTAGGCTATTGTAAAATATTATTAATCCTGTTGTAAATCTTTTAATAAGATGTTGTATTTTATATTACATTTCATATTGAAATACCACTGTTAAATTGTAGGTTACATTATTGCTTATATTTATTCATTTCAGGTGAACCCCACAGATTTGACGATTCAAGGGTCAGGAGGTTGTGACTTCATCTCAACTCTGTGGCTGGATTTGCAGTCTTATTTGAACTTCAGTCTGGTGTCCTGGGAGCAGGCATCTTTTGCACACTTGACAGGTAACATGCTTTACTTGACTAAATTTGTTTCTGAAAAAGGTTATTTGGTTTTATTACTGGTACATTTAAATGTGTGTTCTGTATGTTAAATGGTTAGATCCCCCATAAATGAAAATTCTGTCATTAATTCCTCTCCCACGTCGTAACAAACACGTAAGACTTTTGTTCGTCTTCAGAACAAAAATTAAGATATTTTTGATTAAATGTGAGATCTTTCTGTCCCTCCATTGACAGCTACGCAACTATCCCTTTCAAACCTCAGAAAGGTAGTAAAGACCTCATTAAAGTATCCATGTGACTTCAGTGGTTAAACCTCAATTTCATGAAGCAATGCAAATGCTTTGTTTGCTCAAAAAAAAAAACAACATAATTTACCCCTTTAAATTCATGTAACAACGTCCACTCTTGTGTCAACACACAACACCCATGAGTCATGGTGCTCTCGTGAACATGCTTTGGAGATTAATATTTTTTAAGGAAATATATTTTATATTTTCTTATTTTATTTTTGCCAACAGAGCACTCGATTCACTTAATAAAATTGAGGCTAAACCACTGGAGTCATGGATTACTTTATGGATTACCGCGTTTGTTTGAATCCGCGTTCACGAGTCCACAGTGACGCTGCTGACGTAAGATGCAAAGCGCTCCTCTCAGACTACATGGACGCCTGACGCACCAGATAACACAGCAGCAGCGTCTTACGTCAGCAGCGGGATTCAAACAAACGTGGAAGAGAATAGAATGCTGGATAAAGTCGTAGTTTTTGTTATATTTGGAAATACCACTGTATTGACGATGCCCAAAATGTATTGTCGATGCTTCAAAAGAGTCTAACAAACCCACTGATGTCACATGGACTACTTTGATGATGTTTTCATAATTTTCTTCTTACCTTTCTGGACACTGACTGTATACTGTGCATACACTTTCAATGTTAGGACAGAAGGCTCTCGGACTAAATCTAAAATATCTTAAACTGTGTTCCGGAGATGAACGGAGGCCTTACGGGTTTGGAACGACATTAGGGTGAGTCATTAATGACAGAATTTTCATTTTTGGGTGAACTAACCCTTTAAAGATGTCCTTACTATCTTTCCATTTAACAGTACTTCATAGATTAGTAGTGCAACAAATGCTGATTGTATTGTATAAGTGGCATTTGATTTTATTGAGCTAGTTTTATTCAATTTTGAAAATTTTTCTGCTTATATTTTTGTGCAGATGTTTTTTTGGAATCATATCACTCACTGGAGCCAAGACAACAAGCACAGACTGAGGCAAAACAAGTGGAAAGGTCTCAGAAAAGGAACAAGTCAACCCTCATGTGTTTGCTCATCTCAGTGAGTGTGTATATATTAAGTTGTCTTTTGACGAAATAGTCTTAGTTTAATAGATAAACTCAAACAACAGAATTTGTGGAATAATGTTGATTTTAGCATTTTATTTCAATGCTTTTCTTTTATAAAAAAATAAATAAATCTGAGTTGCAGTGAGTTTCAATAGAAGCCAAAATACCACAAATTCTGTTGATTGACTTACATTTTTATTAAAAGTTAATGTTCTACTCAGAATATTTCTTAAATTTGCTTTTTAAAAAGTTATTTGTGGTTATTTTTTAACACTATGTAATTTTTATGATAAGATTTTAATAGTTGGAAGACTGAAAATGTTACCTTGCAATGTTTTAATAAATGCAATGCCTTGCTGCCGATATTCCGATAGTGTTCATTCTGCATTTAAATCAGTAATTTACAGTTTTACGGTTAAAGTTATTATTTTCAGCATTTTTAATGTTAAACTATTACAAACATAATCTTGGATTATGGGGGTATTTACAGGATTTTATTGGCAACTTTAGTTGCCAGGTAAATACTGTACTTTAGTGAAATTACAAAAAAATGCTGTAAAACATATTTACAGGATATTATTCAATCAATTAATCAATCAATCAATCAATCAATCAATCAATCAATCAATCAATCAATCAATCAATCAACTTTATTTATATAGCGCTTTTACAATGACGATTGTTTCAAAGCAGCTTCACAGTGTTAAACTGGACAACATTGCAACAAAATTTGATTTGGCTAGTTTAATTTGGATAGTTTATAGAATTATATATGACCAAATTAATAAATTCTATTTGTATATTTAGTTGAGTAACTTGGATCATAATTTGAGTGTCCCCAACTGAGCAAGCCAAGCCAAAGTCGACAGTGGCAAGGAACCAAAACTCCATCAGGGCATGATGGAGAAAAATAAACCTTAGGAGAAACCAGACTCAGTTGAGGTGCCAGTTCTCCTCTGGCCTATTATTAACAGTGTATAACTATTACTCTGGCAACCTTGCAGGTCATAAATCATATTAGATAGGAATATTCGAAATTTTGGGTATCACGCACAAGATGGGTTCATTTAGGATGGCGCGTCGATTACACAAGAATATGAATACTTGAAAGATCGGAGTTATTGCGCCGAGACGGGTTAATTGAGGATGACGTGCGGTGAGGCGAATTCAGAGGAGACACTAATGGACACGGTCTCAGCAGACACTCCAGGATGAGCTGGTCATGTCCAGATGCAGGTCCACCATCCGATCCGGACACGGCCTGGATCCGGCCGACTGCAGTAAACCTCGGGATAAACAGAGAGACTAACATTAGTGTGGATGCCACTCTTTTATGATGTAACGAGTACATCAGGTGTTATGGGAAGTGTTCCCGGTTCCGCTGACCTAGTTAATGCAGCCTAACAATCAGTCATTTGATTTGAATAAAGAAAGTTAAAAATGTTCTATGTGTATGCCATAGTAAAGAGATGCGTTTTCAGTCTAGATTTAAACTGACAGAGTGTGTCTGCTTCCCGAACAATGCTAGGAAGACTGTTCCAGAGTTTAGGTGCTAAATAGGAAAAGGATCGACCGCCTGCAGTTGATTTAGATATTCTAGGTATTTTCAACTGGCCAGAGTTTAGAGACCGCAATAGACGTGATGGAGTATAATGCGTTAAGAGCTCGCTTAAGTAATGGGGAGCTAAACCATTTATTGCTTTATAAGCAAGATTTTAAAATGTATGCGATGTTAAATAGGAGCCAGTGCAGAGTTGACAGAACTGGACTAATATGATCGTATTATTGGCAACTTTATTTCCAGGTAAATACTGTACTTAAGTGAAACTACAAAATATTGCTGTAAAATAAAATACAAGTTTAATTCAATGTTACTGTAAAAACACTACAAATTACTGTATTTCACATACAATAATTAACTGTAAATTGATTTGCAGTATTATACTGTAATCAATTTTACAGCAATGAACAACATTTTTACATGATTTTATTAGCAATTTTTTTGCCAGTAAAATCCTGTAAATTCTATGGTAAATTTTGTATTTATATGAAGAGTTCAGATGCAAAAGCCTCTAAAAGCCACTTCGGTCAAAAATGAGATAATGATATTGAGTGAATGCTCTCGGCATATAGTATAAGTTCATATAATACTTTCACTTCAAACCCACTAAATCCCAGCCTCAGCCCATTCAGAAGTACCGGTACTTAGGTAGAAACCTATACTTAGGAGCCTGACAAAATGCTTATTTTTATACATACATACATACGGTATACATATATACACACATACATACAGTGTGTGTATATATATATATATATATATATATGTGCCAAATAAGGCCTGGTGCATGGCGTTTTTTAATGAATTGTAAAAGAAAAACCTAGTTGCAATTATTTCTATATATTTGTTGTAGTTTATGTTCACTGACATCATGCAATATTTACTCATTGGTTATTTTAACAGGAATGACTGTACATTCAGCTCTCTCTGAGTATTTTCAAGATCATTTAAAATACTGCAACGTAGGCATAATTGTAATAAAAACATTGTTTTCTAAAAAAAAAACATATAATTTTAAGACAACAATTGTAAGACAGTATTCAATGGTTATATTTTTCATTTAAAATGTGTAATATTAGACTATTACTAAGGGAAAGGTCATCATTTATTATAGTATGATATTTTATAGCACATATTCAACACCTACATCGCATCCCTAAATACATGGCGCCTACTACAGTATAGATGAATGTGAACATTTTTTAAAAATAAAAAGATCAGTAATGATTATATTCTTGTTCTGAAATAAAACATTAAAAGAAAAAAAACATTTGTATTCTGCCTTTCTGATTTAATTCATCAATCAGAGGGTTAAATGCTCCAACTTATCTACACAACTGTGCAGACACCTCAGGTATCACTCAATCATTCTTTCTCACTCGTTCCCAGTGAGGTGTTGGACATTTCCCACCAGGGGTGGATGGCCCTGCAAGGCAATCATCAAATTAACCATCTCTTCTTAGCAGTTTCAACAACACCACCTTCAAAGAGAAAAGGAGAACAACAACTTTGGCACCTGACACGCAGGGAACAGGTAGTGATCATAATCTTAAACAGGTGAACCTGCGTCAACACACAACAAATTATTATTTAGCATTTGCATGATAAACACCATTTATTGGACAGGTCTAGAGAAGCTGGGACTTTAAGACCAGATGCGCCCTCATGCTTACTCCTTTGTCACTCTCCCCTGCCGACGGACACAAATCTCAGTCTAACGTTTGATATAAATGCACTCTGGCATTTCAGAGGCTTCCGGTTGAGTGTTCACAAGAGTAAACTGCAGAGGGATGAAACGAGACTTAATGAGATTTGGAGTGTTCGGATCTCACTAACCCTCCTGCCATCTGCTTCCCCTGAACGCAGGCCTGCCGAACCCATATGACAGCACTGGACAAATACAAGTGCTAATGCTCTTTTAATGAGTTGTGCCATGCGAACACACGTACTGACTGTAAACACAGACTCGCGTGCTTACAGTTGCCGTGTGTGGTTAAGGATAATGCACAATGAGTATCTCAAACTTGCGAGTCTGGGAATGTAGACACGCAAACATGAGCTACAAATAAGTGGTATCAATTGAGCGGATCACAAACTCAGTGCATACTCAAACACTTGTGTAATTAATTTAAACTATAATTACTGGGATCAGCTCTAGGTTTCAGACAGCCCACCCACAGACTGTTCACTGACCGTCTGATGAATACTGCATAAAAATGCCAAGACCTTTCTCAGAACTGATAGCTCTAATCTGATTGGTTGACCCGAGAGTCATGGTGCAAGGGTTTTTATTAATCTGATGGGACTTTTCATTGTGTTTCTAGACTGGCACATTTAACACTCCCAACTTGGGCTGGTTATAAATATTGATATTTCAATAGATGCCTTTCATAATATAATCTCAATATCGATTCCTAAAATCCCAAGATAAATCTTTGACTATGCCGTCGCACCACTGCTGCTGCAGCAAAAGTAATATTTTACAGAATTTTAAAGTCTAAATTTATCACAAAATAAATGACAGAAAAATCTTTCAGTTTAGCTCTTTCCACAAGTTCACGCAACAACACACAACGTGACTGGTATAGTATGATTCATGAACAAATTACTCTTATAAACAGGTTTTCTTAGTGAATCAAAACAACACAACCAGTACAAACAGTGCAGGCTGATTCTAGTTCTCAAACAAATTAGCCTTGAGTTACTGTATTTCCATTCAGAGATTTTACTCTTTCATAAGAGATTATCAGTTACTGAGATTTTCACGCACAACCATTTCTAGGGTTTACAAAGAATGGTGTGAAAAGGGAACAACATCCAGTATGCGGCAGTCCTGTGGGCGAAAATGCCTTGTTGATGCTAGAGGTCAGAAAAGAATGGGCTGACTGATTCAAGCTAATAGAAGAGCAACTTTGACTGAAATAATCACTCGTTACAACCGAGGTATCCACTACAAATAGGAAAAAAGAGACTACAATTTGCACAAGCTCACCAAAATTGGACAGTAGAAAGACTGGAAAAATGTTGCCTGGTCTGATGAGTCTCGATTTCTGTTGAGACATTCAGATGGTAGAGTCAGAATTTGGCGTAAACAGAATGAGAACATGGATCCATCATGCCTTGTTACCACTGTGCAGGCTGGTGGTGGTGGTGTAATGATGTGGGGGATGTTTTCTTGGCACACTTTAGGCCCCTTAGTGCCAATTGGGCATCGTTTAAAAGCCATGGCCTACCAGAGCATTGTTTCTGACCATGTCCATCCCTTTATGACCACCATGTACCCATCCTCTGATGGCTACTTCCAGCAGGATAATGCACCATGTCACAAAGCTCGAATCATTTCAAATTGGTTTCTTGAACATGACAATGAGTTCATTGTACTAAAATGGCCCCCACAGTCAACAGATCTCTACCAAATAGAGCATCTTTGGGATGTGGTGGAACGGGAGCTTTGTGCCCTGGATGTGCATCCCACAGATCTCCATCAACTGCAAGATGCTATCCTATCAATATGGGTCAACATTTCTAAAGAATGCTTTCAGCACCTTGTTGAATCAATGCCATGTAGAATTAAGGCAGTTCTGAAGGGGAAAGGGGGTCAAACACAGTATTAGTATGGTGTTCCTCATAATCCTTTAGGTGAGTGTATGCATATATATATACATATAAAATGTAGATATCATACATATTTATTCTGTCTTTTTGCAAAATATTCTGTTGATGCTGAATACGATGAACAAAAATAAGCAGCCTACAGAACAATTAACAAATAAACTAGAATTAATATACATTTTGTACATTATTGGAGATGCAATAAGAACAAATACGGCAATTAGCAATAGCAAAAATAAATACGATTACAAATAATAAAAAATAGATTAATACTTATTAAAGTTACAAAAGTTATTAACTCAAGATCAGTGTGCGATTTTATTTTCTTTGGTTCTTTGATTAAAGCTGCTGTCCGTAACTTTTTTGGGGTTAAAAATTATCCAAAATGCATTTTTGAGCAAGTACATAACCAGCCAGTGTTCAAACATATCTGTTTAGCTTAGCTCGATTTACAACGGTAAACTTGAAATAATGTTTTTAATTCCAGTGGTACTGGTGGATTTTCACGTGAAATTCAAGCATATCTTTGCGTCATTACGTCACATCTGTACACATCAATAGGGTGTCCCGGCTAGTAGGCTATATTGCATGTGAGGATGTTGGAGATGGAGATTTATAGCCTTTTCTCACAGCACTTGATATAATTAAACTTATCAATTTGATGGCGGATCAAGAAAGGTTCAAACGACCATCACCACTGCAGTGACAAATGGAGATTCACCTGTTGTAAAATGCAAAAGACTTCTGACTTTGGAATGGCTACAGAAAAAAAGAGAATGCAACCGGCCCATGGAAAACAAGGATTAAAAGGGCTTTTATAAAGTGTCATGAATTCAGTTTTTTAAAAGGTTTTTTTTTTTGTCAGATTTTTTTTCAGCTGGACAGGTAAGACATTTCAATGGTTCAATTAGGCTATGTAACAGTAGCACACTTGTTCGCTTAATTCATACAATTACAGAGTTGTCTTTGTTGTGCCTTTCTCATTTTGCTATGTGCATTATGGTAAATATCAAGTTTTTGTGCTAGCTATGAGCGGGAGCAGTTCATCTCCACTCCACATTAATTTGTTGGTATATGACAATTAGAAATTTGACTGCACAGAACTGGAAACTGAACTACATGTTGCCCTAATACACATTAAATATAGCCACCCAATACTGATGTTAACATTAACAAATTGAAAACAAAGTATAATTTGCACGGTTTGACATGATATGAAAAGCGATGCTTTTTTTCCCTTAGTTGGTCAGAACAAAAGTAGATGTTAGCTACTTACTTGTTAAGATTCTTAAATTCTTATGTTGGTCATACTTTAAAACATTCAAATCTGTGATTCCGAATGACCGTATCCACACCAGCGCAGTGACTGACAGTTGCACATTCTCCTCAAAATATTGGATTCCTCCACGCTGTGCCATGCCGAGGCTCACCTCACGTAAAGTTAATAATTCCGCGAATAACTGCAACTGCAGATTTTGAACAGAGATGCCGACAAAGAGGAAAAACTACAGACAGCAGCTTTAACAGTACAGACGGAAGCACTTTTATTAGGCTGCTGTCACTGCAGAGATCCAATATACTGTTACCGTTTTATTTCTCATACGTTTACATTTACATAAAACATTACCGACTGTGTTTTACAAGGATATTTTGACATCATATTGTGTGTTTTTTTCCATTCAAGTGCAAGAAGACATGAAAGAGAAACTAAATTCAGCATTTGTGCCCTATATGAGAGACAGCTTTTTGTGCGCGCACTATGTGCACATCACAAAAAACAATGCGCAAGTGCCGAATTGAGTTCTCTTTCAGAGGAAGAAACAAAGTCACCTATACCTTGGATACCCTGGGGGTAAGGAGATAAACATTTACATTTTAGGTGAACTATCTCTTTAAATGAATCACCAAAATCTGCAAAAGTTCATGCCAAGTAATCAAGATATCCTTGAGCAAATATATTCCACAGTGTTATACATGATTTGCTCATCCATCAACATGGCCAAAGATATTCTATTTTCTCACAAACCACATTTTCCCATTTAGCAGCAGAGCTGCTATTGATTTTTATAGTACAAAATCAAAAATAATTCCAACTAATTGCATTCAGTGCTCACAATTATGTACAAAATAAAATAATCTTCGCTAATCTTCAATCACATCAAAATCTTCATATTGGTTAGGGTCTTTGTGCTGACCTCAATTGCATTGGCATAAATAATCACAAAGGGAATAGTCTTCATTAAAACCGCAGCAGAACTCAACAATGATTCCTTGCACTCATAACAGTCTGTACAGACCTTTATTTCTGCCAGTCGCACAGTTTGATATGAAGCAAACATGGCAGTAGATGATTTCTTCCCCTCAAGTCATTCTGATGTGTCCAATCTCCAGATGACATATTGATAAGGGGATGAATAACAAGACTGAAAATCTCTAAATCCGTCCAATTTTACTCTGACACCAGCTGCTGAGAGGGCTGTGCACCACAGCCATTGGATATGAAAATTAATAAGGAATAATTGGGCATGACAAATCAGAAATTTACCGTCAGACCAATTAAAGCCAAATCGGTTTGACATACACTCACCTTCTGATTAACAGAGGAAAGAGTGGAATTACTGGCGATTTGGCACATCTGGAGTCACTGTGGCAAGGGAGCAAGAAATATGGTGAAATCAATGAAAGCATCTTAAAAAGATATTTGCCGAACAGGAGAAAAATGACATGAAGTGTGGTTAGGGGGAAAATGGAAGTGTTGTTATTAAGTTCTGTTGGCGGCTAGAACAGGAAAATCTGATCAATTCAAAATTGATTTTGAATTCATTTTGTAATTGTAATATCTGTTTGGATGCGCATTTACTAACTAGATTTATCCTTAGAGTAACATCTATTTCAATTGTTACCCAGTTACTAAAATTACTCAGTTACTAAAGTGCATTAATTTGGACCAGTGTTGTTAGGTTCGGCTAAGGAGATGGAGGAGTGTTATGTCAAAAGAAAGCACAGAAATGGGATTATTAAAATAAATTAAAAGGGACATATTATGCCCCTTTTCACATGATGTAATATAAATCTATGGTGTCCCCAGAATGTGTTTGTGAAGTTTCAGCTCAAAATACCCCCCAGATAATTTATTATAGCTTGTCAAATTTTAATATTTGGGTGTGAGCAAAAACATGCAGTTTTTGTGTGTTCCTTTAAATGCAAGTGAGTTGCTGCTCCCCGTCCCCCTTACAGTAGCACCTTTACACAAGCTTCCATTCAACTTCAACAACAAAACGAATCTCTCAGGCAAAATGTCAGAAATAACCAGTTGTGGAGTGCAGACTTCATGTTTGAACTGGAGTCGGACACAGATGGAGAGACTCAAGAAGAGGTTGCATGTACCGTCATGTTAAACTATAAATTGTTGTACAGGTGCTCATGCGGGAACGTAACACGTCCGTCACTCAACTATACAATGCATGGTGAGGGTTTTCAGGATAAAACTAAAGACATAGCAGTCAGAGACTATGGTAACTTTAGCCATATTAGCCGTACAGTATTCTACAAAGCCCCTCAGAAAGAAAATTTGCAAACATTCACAAAATATGAAGTGCCATCCTTATTTTTTCTGGATATGAAGTTAGAGCACGAAGCTTTGGTTTTGACCCATCCTTCAGAGTCCAGCGTTGTACTGACCCTTGTTGGAGAAGCAATCATGAGTAAAATTATTTGCACAAATATGTAAACATTTTCTGACATTCTCTGGCACATTTCCTTCAAAGATTACCACTGCGCCCTCAGTGGCTCGGATGACGGGAGTCTATGGAGACTCGTATGTTCGCTGGTACATCCAACAACAGAACATTTGTAATGTTTTTTGGCGCAGACATTGTAATACAGTCTCTGTGCTGTGTCTATGCTAAAAGGGCAGATCATCAACAGTCATGGGTTTCCCTACTCTTACGTAAAAGTAGGGAGAAATATGAAACGGCGTGTTAGTGAGAGACTGATAATGATTGATGGGGATTATAAAAAAAGTACTGGGTGGATTTGTACCATTATAGGCTGCTTGTTTACACACACACACACTGTGGACACACATCTGTGTATAAAAGTGAATTTTGCATAATAGGTCCCCAAAATAAACAATAAAATCAATCAAACAATCAACATACAATTGTCAAAAGAGAGTATACCACTTCCTTTAAAATAAATGTCCACTAAAGGCTATATTCTCAAGTGTTTCAGTCATGTTGTGTGTGTGGTATGTCTTATAAGTCTTCTTTCCCTTTCGTTGAGGAAATCAAGAGAGTTCAGTCCTTATTTCAGACTAATCCAAGTCAACAGTATTTCCTTCCGCTTTGGTTGAGGCCTTAAATGAATCACTCTTCCATTATTTTCTTTGTTCTTTCATAGGGTTGACTGACTTGCCATTTCTAAAAAGCTGAAGAAATCCATTGATGCATCAATAGGGGAGGAAAAAGAAAACCTGCATATATAAAACAGGTTCAATAGGTTTAACACACCCCTTTATCATGTTTTTCAAATGACTTATCGCATATTGTATATATATATACACACACATTTTCTTCACATATAATGTTTTACAACATTCTCTATAAACTCTTACAATGATTTATAATTTTAAATCAACCAAATTCATCTCACATTTTTTCTGCAACATTGATAATACATTGATATGGACCTCATATTCACAAAGGAAACAAATTTTACAATGAAAATATTCAAAATTACACAAAATGCAATTAGCATACATCATGAACATGTCCTGAACTCAATAACTTGCCCTCTGTGGGACTTTAGCTCAAACATTAACCTTCTCTATCAACTTAGCAAACATTGTAACAATAAACATCAGTTTTTAACTAGTTACTTTAAATTACTCATCTCAATTTGACATTTATTAGCATAGAGACAAGGATCTATTACATCTATTGATCTAGCTGTTATTCATTTTATGGAAATTATATTCATTGTTTATTCTAACTTGTTTATACTGAATGTAAAGGGCCACTTAACTTGAACTGAATTAATACTGAACCAACAGTAGAAAACATTCGGCTCAGATAGTACTGTGTTTGCTCCCTTCCTGTGTGTTATCCAAAATTGCACTGTAAAAAGCTATTTACTTTGTAATATATCTAAGAAATTCAAGCAATGCCACCAAATTCAGTAATTTCATTGTAAAACGGCATATTAATTCAGAGATGCCTCACAGACTTTTTTCTCGGCTGATTCAGAATTATATTTGTAACCAAAACATGTCAAAGAATAACATGGATGCAGTACATGTAGCGTGTGTTGTGCGCCGGATCTGTTTGCAGCAAACACTATGTTTTTGATATTATACAAGGAAACCTTTCCACCAGCTTCCTCCCTCTCAATGCTTTGTTACACTGTCGCATAATTTTAACGCTGGTTCCATTTAATCAAATTGTTTTCCCGTTCATTTGAGCTTGTGTATTTGTGTGTTCATGCACATGTGTTACAGCTGAAATCATACTGCTCCAGGACCATTATCCAGAGAAAATGAAACACCTCTATACCGCCTGAGACCGTGAACACTTCCCCAAACCCCCACACTGTGAAGAAAGAGAGAGAGAGTTGGGTGAAAGAATGAGATTTCCCTCTGAAATGAGGGAAACACAAAATAAACAAAATATCTCAAAGCTAAAAGCTGAAACTAGAAGAAAAAAAATGTGACAGAATGTCAAAATTCTGAGAATCATACCACAGCCTCTGCACCTTTAGACACATTCTGAAAGACCAAAAGTATCCCAAAGCACGGACCACCTACAGTTTGTTTACTGACCGCCTGATGTATATCGAACACAAAAATGGTGTTTTTCAAACAAGCAAGTTCTATTCTAATTGGGTGGCTGGGAGTTTGTGGCAAAAAAAAAAAAACTTTCAGAAAAATACAGAAAGAGGCCCTTAGTAGCGTGTAAAAGAAATACCCTCAAGCACAACTGTACTGTATATTCCAGTATATATTCAGTTATATAATACTAGACAGAATGGAATTCTAAGCCTAAATGTTCCGTTCATTTCAACAGTGTTCAAAGACAGTTAGCACTTTGTTGTGCTATATATTGGTTAGACAATCTCTTTCTTTCTAAATTGGCTATTTTTGACCAGAATAATAAGGTGGTAAAAAAGCAAACATAAGTTCACAACGCAAAGAAATCAAGCCACAACACAACGAAAAAGCCACAACACAACAAAATCAAGCCACAACACAACGAAAAAGCCAACACAACAAAAAAGCCACAACACAACAGAAATGCTTCCGACCACTCGGGGGCACTCGGAGCGCTGTAAAGTTAGTTACCTTTCAGTTGGTCACGTTCTACCTGTGTTGTTGCCGCGGTCTTCCCTGGGTGCTTCAGCACTTCTGTAAGAGGTTTTTTCCTCACAAAAAGAGGAACACGGGTGTGACACTGCGTCTTTTTCAAGATGTCATTCCACGCGTGCGTTTCTGGATGCGGTCGTTCCCTGTCGCCGATGACGGCCGCAATCGCTGCCTCACGTGTCTGGGCATTAAGCATGCTGAGGTAGCTTTGGTGGATGGTTCATGTTCTCACTGCGGGAACATGACCATGGCGACGCTTAGGTCGAGACTCACCTACCTCTGGGAAGGTGGAGTCCCCCAACCCATCGCTCGTTCTAGTACTATTCCTGCCCAGCAGAATAGTTACTGACGACGAGTCGGTGACCTGAGAATTACGTTATGGTAAACGTAATTCTCAGGTCACCCCGGCCATCCGTCGAAGTAGCACAAATGGCCCCCCACCTGCCGCCGTCACGCTTCCGCCCCAGCCCAGCAGCAGCCTCCACCAGGGCGTCGGCGTGGAGCCGGCCGCGGGAAGAACGTCCAGCCTGCTCAGGCCGCTATTAAGCCAGGAGGTAAGCGTCGTTGCAAGAGACCCTGAGACGGGCCACCCAGAGATGGAGGAGACTGCTCTTCGGGAGATGGCTGCAGTACCACTCCCTCCCCCGGAGGAGGACCGGGGGAGCTCAATATGTCTAACATCTGTTCCGCCGCTGGCCTTAGTGCCAGCGGAGCCCAAATTGTCAATAAAAGAGCAGTTTCCGACATCTCTGGGTGCCAAGAGAGCGAGCTTGGTGGTGTCCGACACTTCCATGCCTTGGCACCCTCAAGCGCCTCTCCCATCGCCAGCGGGGGGTGCGGGGGACACACACACGAGTTGCCTCCCCACATTTGTGCACCTCCCCAGCGGACGCAGACCCCACAACAGGCCGCTCCCATGCCGTCTGTGTCGGATCCCTGCATGCCGCTTCGCTGCCCCGCTCTGGGTACGTCTGTGGTGCCGTAGACCCCGCTTGTATGGTCGTTGAGGGCCTGGCTAGCGCTCTCCAGCCCGTCTCGCTGGCTCATCCGTTCCATCAGACTCTGCAACGCGATTCAGTTTGCCCGGCGTCCCCCCAAGTTCAGGGGTGTTCACTTCACCTCCGTGGTGAAGGAGAATGCCTCTGTGCTCCAGGGGGAGATCGCGGTCCTACTGGCGAAGAACGCGATAGAGCCGTTCCCTCCAGCCGATATGAAGTCCGGGTTCTACAGCCCGTACTTCATTGTACCCAAGAAAGGCGGCGGGTTACGGCCGATCTTGGATCTGCGATTCCTGAACCGGTCCCTTCACAGGCTGCCGTTCAGGATACTTATGCAGAAACGCATCTTCAGGTGCATCTGTCCCCAAGATTGGTTTGCAGCGATCGACCTGAAGGACGCGTACTCGATTCTCCCTCGACACAGACCGTTCCTACGCTTTGCATTCGACGGACGAGCATATCAGTACAAGGTCCTAAACTTTGGGCTGGCCCTGTCGCTCAGCGTCTTTACGAAGGTTGCGGAGGCGGCCACTGCTCCCATGAGGGAGTGTGGTGTTCGCATCCTCAACTACCTCGACGACTGGTTGATCCTTGCCCAGTCGCGAGAACAGTTGTGTGGACACAGGGACATGGTGCTCAGTCACCTCAGCCAGTTGGGACTTCGGGTCAACTGGGAAAAGTGCAAACTTTGCCCAACGCAGAGGATCTCTCCCCGGGCCTCAGCCCCTGCCTCGACAAGATGTCTAGTCCCTGATTTTGGACCCCCGGGACGTACATTGCCCTGATGGACCTCGGTGTGCAGATCCGGGAAAAATGGTAAGCCCCGGCGAGGTGTTTGGACCCGTTGCGAAAGAAACCGGTCATCCAGCCTACTAGGTGGCTGAACTTCCTGCCTCTCTTGTGGCCAATCCATCTTTGACTTGGCCACCGCCCAAGTCAACACCTCGACCAGCTCCTCATGGGCGGGTGGATGAAGCGTTACAATCCCTGCTTCATCACCCACCTCGATGCCCACCTCCTCCGGCTCCTCAGACCCTCCAACCCGGCTCCCTCAAGAGCCGCCCGAGCATGCTGAACACCCAAACACTGCACACAAAGCAGGTGTGTATCCGAGCCCGAAATGTAGCGGGGACACCTTTATGCACACATAAAGAGAATTTAAAAAATAAAAATAAAATGTGGATAAATAGATCCCTATCTGCCTGATTCTCTAAATGCGGTCACCCCTATCTGAGATGGAAGAGATGGAGCAAGTTCACAATGTCTCCTGGACCTTACAAGTCGGTCCAGGACAGCCTCCTGTAGGGGACGTTACCTATGCCCCACAGGGCCTCCCCCTTTCTTGAGTCCGCTTCTCTTCTCTTCACTGTCTGCTACACAGAATGAAGCAAAGCACACTGCTCTCCTTTTCCAATCTCCTCCAGTCAGACAACCCTAACCAACAATGATAATCAACAGACACATAAGAAATAGAAATATACAGTTGTAAAGAGAATTAAAAAGAATAAGATTATATATAGATAAATCCAAAGATAAGAACAAAGGTAAACAGTTATAAAAGAATAAAAAGATGATGCATAGATAAGAGCAAATCAGTCAGACGTTCAGTGGCACACAGTGTTCATTCAGTAAAGGCACAGCTGAACAGATGTGTTTTGAGTCTGGATTTGAATGTGACTACTGTTGGAGCACATCTGATCTCTTCTGGAAGCTGGTTCCAGCTGCGGCTGGCATAATAGCTAAACGCATACTCTCCTTGCTTTGAGTGAACTCTTGGTATTTCTAACTGACTTGATCCTGATGATCAGAGTGATCTGTTGGGTTTGTAATTAATCAGCATATCTGCAATGTATTGAGGTCCTATGCTATTAAGTGATTTATATACCAGTAATAATACTTTAAAATCTATTCTAAATGTAACTGGAAGCCAGTGTAAAGATCTGAGGACTGGTGTGATATGGTCATATTTTCTGGTTCTGCTCAGAATCCTGGCCGCAGCATTCTGGATGAGCTGCAGTTGTCTAATGGTCTTTTTGGGAAGGCCGATGACTGAGCAAACCATTACAATAGTCCACCCTGCTGGTGATGAAAGCATGTTGAAGTCTTGCCTGGAACCAAAGCATCTGATTCTTGATATATTTTTCAGGTGATAGTAAGCTGATTTAGTTATTGCTTTTACATGACTACTGAAACTCAGGTCTGAATCTAAAATCACACCAAGATTTATGACTTGATCTTTAGTTGATTTGCCCCTAGCTTCAAGATATGCATTCACCTTGAGAATTTCATGTTTGTTTCCAAATGTAATGATTTCATTTTTGTTTTTGTTTAAATGAAGATAGTTTTGGCTCATCCAACTGTTAACTTCATCAATGCATTTGCACAGAGAGTCAATGGGGCTATAGTCATTAGGTGATAGTGCTAAGTAGATCTGGGTGTCGTCAGCATAGCTGTGGTAAGCCATTTGTTTCTCTCTCATTATTTGGCTCAGTGGCAGCATATACAGGCTGAATAGGAGTTGTGCAAGAATTGATCCTTGTGGGACTCCGCATGACATGGATGTCCAGTCAGACTTATGGTCACATATACTCTCTGTGCTGTGATGTGGTTGGAAACCGGATTCAAAATTGTCAAAGTATCCGTTTGAGCTTAAGAATTTGTTCAGCTGACTGAAGACAACTTTTTCAATGATCTTGCCAATGAAGGGGAGATTTGAGATTGGTCTGTAGTTGCTCAATATGGTGTTATCCAGATTTCTCTTTTTCAGGAGGGGCTTAACTACTGCGGTTTTAAGGGAGTTTGGAAAAGTCCCAAAGAGAAGTGAGGAGTTTACCACTTCTAGCAGATCTGCTTCTAAACAGTTAAACACACTTTTGAAAAAAGAAGTGGGGAGTGTGTCAAGGGCGCAGGTTGATGTTTTAAGGTGCTGTACCGTTTCTTCAAAAAATTTACAGTCAATTGCTTCAAAATCAGACATAGTAACTTTCTGAGGTTGTGGTCTTATCTGACTGACCCCAGAGCAACTCAAGGATGTGCTGATCGCCTTCCTGATATTATTGATTTTCTCGGAGAAGAAGGAAGCAAACTCACTGCATTTGCTGTCAGAGAGCATTTCACTGGGAATGTGACTCGGGGGGTTTGTAAGTCTCTCTACAGTAGCAAATAGAGTGCACGTGTTGTTTATGTTTATGTTTATAATATTTTAGAAGAAGGTCTGTCTAGCTTTGCCTAGCTCTACATTGAAAGCATGAAGGCTGTCTTTATAGATGTTATAATGGACTATAAGTTTTGTCTTCCGCCACATGCGTTCATATTTCCTGCATTGTCTTTTCATTATTTGCACTGCTGTTGAGAATAACTGCCGTCACTATGTGCCGGCTCCCCTTTTATACTTCCGGCTATGCCGTCACAGTTACGTCATCATGCACGCCAATCGGATTGGTTTAGTTTTCATTCAGACTTCAGATTCGCTGATGCTTAGGGACCATACCCAAATTCGTCGTTCCGACGCAGTGGGAGCTCCCTCGAAAGGGAACCACTCTTTTCTTGACAAGTACGTCTCATTACAAGTACCAGAAGATGGTTGCAGCATGTCATGCGCGTTAGATACCCTGCATTCACATGGGGCGTCAGCGTTAACGCTTCCCGTTTACTTTGAATGGGTGACGTCATGTGTTGCCGAACTGAATTGTGGGTTCCGTCGCGTCACTCGTGTTGCAAGAGGCAGAAGTTGAAGATTTTTCAACTTTTCAAGCACCAATGTAGGCGTCATCCAATCAGATCTCCCTATGCAAATACCCTAGAAAAGGCGCTAGCCAATTGCGTTCATGCAACCCTAGAGCAGGTGTGTGATTGGCTGTTGTCACTATAATGGCCGCACCAGCGCCAAGCTTCAGCCATGCCCTCTGACAAGCGTTAACGCCGAAGCCCTGTGTGAATGCAGCGTTTAAGCGACACAAAACTTGAAACAGATACAGGGATGGAGTTTGTGTGGAGCTGGAGCAGTGTTCACTCCAATCCAAGCTGCTCTGAGAAGCTGCGAACCCAGATAATAAGCTGATCATGTGTAAGAACACAGTGCCACGCTTCATTCTGAAACACGCAGTTCATGTATTTATTTAATTACATCACTGTCTATGAAACGCACTAAGCCATATCATGATTCTGGTTTTATTTTGATGATTCATGCAGCCATCTGATTATAGTTTTACTGAGTCAAATGCGAAATCTGTATATTTAAAAGCTTAAGATGTCACATATTTCTGTGTGAGAGAGAGTGCAGATATTGCAGTTATGCCAAAACCTGAATAGCATGAAGCCTTTTTATCATTTTAACCCTGACTAATAAATGAATATTCCAGAGTCCCACAAACAGACGTTTCATCTGATGCCATTTGAATGCCATTTCCTGGTGGCCCTGATGACTTTGGCAGGCCAGACAGATGCACGCACGTGGGCGCGCGGGTCCCTACCGGATGTGTTTATCAGATTCTCACAAAGGCCTCTGGGGCAGGCTGCCATGCCGCTGACGCTGACATGTGGATGCGTGCTCGCTAAGTGAGATGGATGGGATCGGCACCCGCTCAAACAAAAGTCTCACTCTCCTGCACACACATGCGCGGACAGACGCGCACCTCCCAACCTGTCACACACACTTCAGCATGTCATCTATCTCATGCTTATCCAGCCTCAACACACACACGTAACAGCGGCCTTGTGTCCTGGTCAAAGAATTTCCAAATGACTTCTGGTTTTTCCCCACCATCTTTTTTTCTCAGTATTTTTTTTTTCAGTCAATGTCTATGCAGACAGGCCCTGTCACTTAACCTTTATTTCTCTCTCTCTCTCTCTCTCTCTCTCTCTGGAAAAATAAAGACAGAGTAGGGAGATGACACATCCACATCCGCCCCGAAGCTCTCTTTATCACTCTTGCTCTCTCCCGCCAACAGACAGTCAAATCGTTTTAAACTATCACAGTAAGGCACTGGGTCAGGTTAAACAGGAGCGTCTTTCTGTAATTCAAGAAATAGACATTTATTGTAATGTAGCATCTGTAGGTCAAAACTCATTTTTCAGTTGGTTCAGGTTATGGCTTATTTCCAAGATGACATTTATCTGAACACCTTCAGGCCCTTTGGTGGGGCAGGTATCTATTAGCCTTAAGTATAATGTCACATATAAATGCTAATTATCCAACATCATTATATTAATAATATAAGGCAGATGCACTACATGTGTCATGCTGTAATTGTCATGTGACCTACCAGCGCCAGTTGCATTACTTCACTACACAACTTCTCTCCTCTTGGGATAGTAAAGCGTCCATCAGATGCGCACTTTGGAATCACGGCTGAAGGTCATTCAGGTCATTTTTGCCTACTGTTTTATGACTACTGTAAAATTCTGACATACTACTCTTTCACATATATGTTTCAAAAGTCACATACACGTTTCAAAGAAGAATAACTGGATGTAACACTGTTTTTTGGAGAGAAAAAAAAAGTATGTGAACTTAGCAAACATAATGGGCCTCATTTATGAAATTTCCGTACATCAGAAAACTCTGCATATGGCAGTTTTCAGGATTTGTCTTGAATTTTTCTTATATTTTATATTTCCTTTTACTGAAACACTAAATAATCAAGAATATTGCCTGTACTATTGTCTGTACCTCTCACTACGAGAAAGCACATGCTATCAGTATGTTTTGGGAACATTTTGGATTGGAGCTTAATCAGCTCCAACCTTGAAGAGACTGTGTATCTGTGTATGTGCACAATATTCTGTGTTACAGATCAGTATTGGAGGTGGACAATGGGCACCCTAAGATGGTGGGGTAGCCTTGTTTATTCTGGACAAGCTGGTGCCTGCTCCAGAACTGGAAGGTTACTGAAAGCGTCAACAGGTGACGTGTATGGACACGTGCATCTGATTAACTGACAATGTGTGGAAATTTACCATGACTGTGCATTTTCTCTGAGCCAGTCAAAATCATACACCTTGCAATAATGACGTGGCTAGACCTTGAAAACAGTATAACTGTTGGGACATTTGTATGTACGGTAGGACGAGACTGATAGAGAGGGAGCACGGCCTTCGAACTCCTTGTGAGACTTGAAGCTGGATTCTGCTGATGAAACTGCAAACTTTTTCTTTAATTAATTGCACTCCTGACTCTTTGTCTTCATTCTTCACTACTGGTCTCTGGGTCTAAACTGTTAAACCCCTAACACTTTATTAAATCCAACTGATTGTACATGTAGGCGCCTCACACACGCACACGACATATCAGTTCTAGCGCTGTTAACTTGACATTTCAGCTATTCATCATCAAACTAAAATGCAGTCAACCAAACATAAAAGTTCAAATTAAATGGTCCGTTGTAAAAATCAGCCATTTCAGCCAATCAGTCATTTGAATTATGCTCGATGATCACGCCTCTTGTGCAGTAGAAAATACATAGATAGCAGACTCCCCAGACCAACGTTCAAATTAAAAGACAAGCCAAACAAGTAGCAACCAAATGTTTCATGGCAAATATGGAAGCATATTTGGATTCTTGCTGAATGAGAGAGATGAGCCCAATGCCAATATGTTTCTCCATGTCGTAAACTCTTGGGGCAAGGTTTCTAAAACGTGAATTTTTAGGGACTTGATATTTAAATCACTATTGTTTTCAGTCGCCACATTTATCAACGTATGATTATTCATACAATGGGATTGGCTGCATATGAATATATCATGAATCATGAATATATCACACGTGAACCCTGTCGCAAGATGATTTTGCGCTTGGATCTGTTCTCATTTCTATGTTAGGTTGATAAATGTGCTTTAGTACAGCCAAAAAAAATACACACAGCACCTTTAACAATAAATAAATCAGTACCTGAGATTTTCTTTGTCATACTTTTTTCCTGGGGCAGCATTGCAGAAATATAAATCATTATTGAAACAGAATCGTCGCGGCCTTTTATCGCCTTTTATCACTTGTCGCGACGCATCTGGTTTTCACATTCCACTGCACTGCTTTTCCATAGTTTTTTTATTTAAACATGCACTAGATGAATGTGTTTGACCACTGTGATGCGTCTCACATCTTTTGCACCATTTAGTGCATGTTGCTGTGCTTTTTTTTTTTTCAACCGACCTGTGCCACACTTTGTTATCCACTAAAACATTCTGTGTGATTGGCCACTAATTCTGTCATAGCTTCAGTTTAAGATTTTTCTGTTTGACGGAGCAATACATTTCAGTTAGGCAATATAATATAATATCAAAGCAAAATTACATTAGTTATCCTGATGCTGGTCACTCGGAATAACAGCAAGCAAGACTAATTAAATAAAATTAGTTGAATATTACATATATATATATATGCTGTTTCTCTCCCCCATTATTGTTTTGTGTGGGTTTTTTTTTTTTTTTCATATGGACTTAAATTATTATTTTTGTTTATTAAAACAAAAGCTTTGCAGTTTAACAAATTGCTATGGGAAAGTCATCTTTATTAATGATGTCATACTGTGGCCAGTAGTATCATACATTTTCTAATAAATTGGGAGATTTTAGAAGGAGAAGAAGGATTTTAAAGAGAAAAATAATCTTTTTACATAAACCACAAACTTAATGAACCAGTGTTAGATTCAATTTAAATGAGGACTTGTGCATTTAATCTGGAAACAATATAGAAGATGCTTTTGAGGAGAAATCTCTTAACTGTGATAATCTGAGTCAACCCATGAGTGATTGAGAATGCACAACAGGGAAGGGTAAATAATTATGGTATTTACATATAATGGGCTGTATGATATATAAATGGTAAGCCTAATGCAGAATGTAATTACTTTTGATGGCTCGTGTCAATAACAATATAATGATATACAGATGCAGGAAGTATTTCTACATTGTCAGAAGTATAATATCTCTGCATCCTCTGTGGGTTTGACCATGTTCACATTAAAACAATGTTGTTAAAATGTGAATTCTCTGTAATAAAGTGTGTTGTTAAATTGGCTTCAGAGTTAGTAGCAAGCTCTTCCAGCACTTCCATTAACAAGCAAAGTAAATAATATCAAGCAAAGTAACAACAAATCTTTACATGGCCTGTAAAATGGATCAATAAATTGTTCTTGCATAAAAACAAAACTGTACACAAGGCTGCTGCTTTCCAAGAATGCATCACAATACATCACTATACACACAAGGTGCTACTTTACATGCATTTACACATCAATGCAAATCACACAATTACAGCTATTATTTTTTAGCATTGCAAACAACTTACAAGAAGTGATTCACAGAGCTAAAATAATGATTTGATCTAGCGTCTACTAACCCAAATTCAGTTAATGATTATTATGTGTGCAAAACACTAACTTAAATAAATGACATATGCAAAACCCTCAAGTTTTGCTATGTTTGACGTGTAATTATTCAATCATAATGAAACAGTGTGCAAAATACTGTGGAGAATAAAACTGGCCTTCAAAGGGAAAAACTTCTCCAATAACCTCTCTCAGCAACAATGTTAGTTTTTGTTTTTTTTACAAATTTGGCCCCTGCATTATTTTTTGCACACCGATGTGGTATTCATTTTTAGCAGTAACTAAACTCCCATGGTAGTTGGTCAGTGGCCTTTCTCAAGATCCCAATTATGTAAGAATTCTCTCTATTTTAGCCTGGCTACATACTGTATATGTCCATAATCAGACTGTGTTACCTAGCTAATGGCATGGTTATTTAAAAAAAAATGAACAAATAGGCCATTCTGTTTGCCAAGATAGCAGTTACATGTTACAATAACACAAACAACTGAATATGATTAGCAATTTAAAAAGTTGAGGAAATAGATGATAGAATTGCACCAAGTAATTAAAAATAACACACAACTGTCACAAATATCCGTAACGGTACCTATAATGGTCAATGCTAAGTCTTTGAGAATCCAGTATTCCTTGAAGTATTGCTTCTACATGTACCTCATTTTGGACCAGACAGTCAGAATTGAATGGAGAATGCTGTTACAATTCATTTCAGTTCTTGAATTTGAATTAAATTGAGATAGAAAAAAGGATACACAATTGCAATTGAAATTTGAATGTAAAGTAGATTAAAATGAGTGCAATTCAAACAAATTTGTATAACAAAGCATTGCTTTAAATGGCAGACAGACAGACTAGCCACAGACGTGAAGTTTTTTGTAATTTTACCTAATTTTACGCGATAATCAAGTTGTAAATACCAATTTACTGTGCACAGAACTGTCACATCTCTATAAAGGTAACAGGTTTTATCCTGCAACATGGTCCAGTAAAGCCAGTGTGGCACAGCCATAAAAGATATTTCCAAAGATAGGGCTATGAAAAAGGGGTCATAACTAGTCCATCCATCACATTCGCAGTCAGTCATGAATTATTGGCAGAGTTAAATTATATATATTTTTCAAAAACATACATACATACATAAATATGAAAATGACTTTACATACACTATTTTGCCAAACTGCTACTAAACTGTTGCAGATTTTCAACTTAAAACATTGTGGTGGTGATGATGATGTGCTACAGTCTGTACTGCCAGCTGACTCGCTATTTCTTGTTTTATAACTCACTGGGACTCGCTCTGACATGTAAAACTGAGCCAAAGATTCTTCATTAATAAATTCATGTTGTATTTACCTGATGAATCCAACCATCGCTTTGAATTTGTACTAACGGAATCTGAGCCCGTTTGAGCCGTGCGCTGTGACAGTTGAAAGGAAATACGCTTTCAAAGGCATCTGGATCCAGCGATCAGCATTTACCGCTGCAGAATGACACTAACTCCCAGCAGATGGCTCTAATTATTTATTGCTCTGAGCTCAAGCCGAGATTCATAAATTATAAAAAGTTGCTGCTCTAGGTCCAAACCTTTAAGTCAAAGAATAAAAAGCCTGCACAATCTCACATCTGGACCCATCACATCTAGCATTGGATAAAAGATGCTGTACAGCCCTGTTTTGACCATCCACTCTAATATTAGCTCACACACACAATCCCACATAGACTGTTTAAACACTTATAGCCTCCAAATGCATCTATATTGCTAGATCAAGAGGTTAGTGGTAAAGTAATGCAATGCAGCCTCTTATCTTTCAGCTCATTCTGAAATTACAGGAATTTTCCAAGCACTTGCTGATTAATGAGGACATTATCAAGGTCAGTCTCGGATCTGGCAGCAGGAGAGTGCAGTAAGATCCCAGACACAGAGCTGTCAGCTTAGTGCAGTCAGTGTGCGTGTGATAGCATCGTTAGCTTGACCACCTGCTGCTCAGGAACACATCTGCAACAGGTTGTTTTCATAAAGAGTGGGGCTTGAAATCGGCATGGAGTGGACCAAACCAGAGTGGTAATTTGTTAAGGCTTGCCTGTGGAGCACATTGGCCTAGAAGGCCCTGCTCAAAGGAGGGAGCAGCAAATTATGTCCTTTTAATTTATAATGGTGCTATCTTTAATAAATTTCAGGTTGCAAAGGCCTGGCTTTAACAGACAGAGTATTTAAAAAAAAGGTTAATTCAATGAGCGCATGCGCGTTTACTCACCCCGAAATCGTCCAAAGAACTCATATGGCTTTCTTTCTTCTGTGGAGCACAAAATAAGATGCACTCTCCTAAATGATTATTAGGAATGCCTGTTCAATTTCTCATTAATGCAATTATCTAATCAACCAATCACATGGCAGTTGCTTCAATGCATTTAGGGGTGTGGTCCTGGTCAAGACAATCTCCTGAACTCCAAACTGAATGTCAGAATGGGAAAGAAAGGTGATTTAAGCAATTTTGAGCGTGGCATGGTTGTTGGTACCAGACGGGCCGGTCTGAGTATTTCACAATCTGCTCAGTTACTGGGATTTTCACGCACAACCGTTTCTAGGGTTAACAAAGAATGGTGTGAAAAGGGAAAAACACCCAGTATGCAGCAGTCCTGTGGGCGAAAATGTCTTGTTGATGCTAGAGATCAGAGGAGAATGGGCCGACTGATTCAAGCTGATAGAAGAGCAACTTTGACTGAAATAACCACTCGTTACCACCGAGGTATTCAGCAAAGCATTTGTGAAGCCACAACACGCACAACACTGAGGCGGATGGGCTACAACAGCAGAAGACCCCACTGGGTACCACTCATATCCACTACAAATAGGAAAAAGAGGCTACAATTTGCACAAGCTCACCAAAATTGGACAGTTGAAGACTGGAAAATGTTGCCTGGTCTGATGAGTCTTGATTTCTGTTGAGACATTCAGATGGTAGAGTCAGAATTTGGCGTAAACAGAATGAGAACATGGATCCATCATGCCTTGTTACCACTGTGCAGGCTGGTGGTGGTGGTGTAATGGTGTGGGGGATGTTTTCTTGGCACACTTTAGGCCCATTTAAATGTTTAAATGTCACGGCCTACCTGAGCATTGTTTCTGACCATGTCCATCCCTTTATGACCACCATGTACCCATCCTCTGATGGCTACTTCCAGCAGGATAATGCACCATGTCACAAAGCTTGAATCATTTCAAATTGGTTTCTTGAACATGACAATGAGTTCACTGTACTAAAATGGCCCCCACAGTCACCAGATCTCAACCCAATAGAGCATCTTTGGGATGTGGTGGAACGGGAGCTTTGTGCCCTGTATGTCCATCCCACAAATCTCCATCAACTGCAAGATACTATTCTATCAAAATGGGCCAACATTTCTAAAGAATGCTTTCAGCACCTTGTTGAATCAATGCCATGTAGAATTAAGGCAGTTCTGAAGGCGAAGGGGGTCAAACACAGTATTAGTATGGTGTTCCTAATAATCCTTTAGGTGAGTGTATTTAGAAGAGTGTTTCACTTGTACATATTATACGGAGGCACATGGATAGTCTTCGAATGACATAAGGAAGCTTGAATGTGAAAGAATGTTAGTTTCTGAGTGTTGATCTGAAAATTCAGCTTTGTCCCCGTTATGATTGAATCACAGGACCGGATACCAGTTGCCTTGTCTAAAACTCTTTATTGCCATATGTATCAGGCATAGGAGAGAAACTTGTTGTCTTCGTGCCAGCTGTATATGTTTCTACATTCCTCCGTTTCTCTACCCTCTGGCTTCTCCATCCTCCCTTCTCTGTCTCCCATCTCTGTCTCCCATCGTCCCTTCTCTCATCTGAGGCAGTACACTCGATTTGGATGTTATATACTATTAACAGAGGATCTCAAGAGGAAGAAACTTCCTTAGAAGAAAGAGAAACTTGTGTCATATGTTTAAAATAGAGCGTATATTTCATGCTTACATATGTTGCACAATCCACTTTCCTTATAAAGATTCAGTTGACAATATATAATGGAACACATGCATGCTACTGTATGCATCAGTGAGAACATGTGCTGCTTGTATGCACATTCCTGTAACAAATATAGCTCATCCATGTCTCTCCATGGAACACATGTACAGACACAGCCTGACTTTACTTTACAGACTTTACTGTACATTATACAAATAATTATGAAAAATAATAAAACATAATAATACTAAATAAAAACAACATTTAACAATAAAATTGTAATCTTCACTGAGTAAACAATTAATTTGAAATTGGCATGAAATTAAAATGACCTATTTATTTTTTAACTGAATGTTATGGGTCTTAATCTGAATGGTTCATCCATGCAAATATTTATATTTTATTTAATTTTTTAATGATTTTGCACTTGACCTTGATTTTTAAATAAAAGTGTCATAACTCAGTCTTCCGGTAGAACTACAGATTTCTCTATTACTTTTTTTCCTTCGGAAGAACATACAAGAATATATTTAGAAGATTTTGGTAACCAAATTTTCAGTTCCCATTGACTTTCATTGTATAGAAAAAAATTTTCATAATATACATCGCCTAATTTCTCAAAAGTCTGAAAATGGGTTGTTCTGAGATTCAGTCCCTGTAAACCTCTTCTTTCCGCAAGCCTACTCTGCTTTGATTGGTCGGACGACACAGTCTGTTGTGATTGGTCAACCGCTTACAGTGCATGTTGGAAACAAAATGCATATCTGAGTTCCAGCTCTGGAGGCTTCCTTAGCGCTTGATACAAACAGTACGAGTCCACATTCTTTTAAAACGCATGCAAAGTGGATTTTCTCTTCTCGACATGTCGACACAAACCAAACATCCAGGCCTTATCAACAACTACAGTTTTTAAGGGTGGGTCAAAGTAGACGTTGTTAGTGGGCAGCCATTGAAGACCATATGGTGGCCTTATGCAAATCTGTTACATTGTTAAGTAGATATGTAACAGGAACTGGACTGGAATTGCTGATGACTATAGGGGTACTTTCAATTTTTGGATGGACTATATCTAGACTAGATTTTTGGCCTATAATTTTTTGTTTCAAATGTGAGGCATCCTTTATTATTGCTAACCATCTAAGAGCCGAGATAGAGCAACACAAGTGCTTTGTAAGGGTGTTCATCCAGAATGAGCCACAGTCAGGTCCAGACGGAATCTGCAGGCTTGTTTCTTATTTTCAGTGTTGATTTGGGATGAAAATCAGTGGATGGTTTTGGATGTATTCCAAATAGCTGAAAATATAATGAATTTGGCCAAAATATTTAAAGTGCCCCATTATGCAATTTTAAAGTTTCCTCATTTACTTTTGGAGGTTTCCAACAATAGGTTTACATGTATCAAAGATCAGAAAACAGTTTAATTTTCTCATAATATACATTGCACATCACCACAATGTTCAATGATTCTCAAACAACTTGATGGATGAATCAGTCTCTCTAAATCCCTCCTTTCCACGAGCCTACTCTGCTCTGATTGGTCAGATGGCCCAGTCTGTACAGCATGTATTTAGGAAACAAACGTCCATTACCATAACTGAACTCCAGCTCCGTTCGGACACTAAAGCTCAGTGATTGTATACACTCTAAAGACAATAACGATAATGTCAATTTTACACCAATCCCAGCCCGAAACAATAATGGAAAATTGGAAGAACTAGTTATTTAACTCAAACCTTGAGCAGGAGATTTCTCAGTGATGCTACACAGTTTGAGGTACATTATGAGATGTTTCAACTGTAATCCCTCACCATCAGCATTAACAAGTGTACATCTATTAACAAACCTGTGTGTGTGCGTGTGTGTGTCTAATTTATTGCACATGCGGGAACTGTATCAATAACAGCATATGCAGCGTAAATATTAGCCCAGCACTAATGTGAATGACTGACGGAACATTAAACAAATCAGAGTAGTAAGAATTACAGACAATCTGCATTAATAGAAACAGTTTTAGGTAATACTGCAGCCCACAACTGATTTATAGCAGTATTTCAGTAAAACAGTAATAACGTGAGTTATTAGCCAGTTAACCAGAGCGTCATTCATAATATGGAACAAAATAAACACATTGTAGAGCACAGCGTCGAGATGATGCTATCCAGTATCCTCTGCAGTGTTTGAGGAGGTTAAAATTTTCCCTGGTGTCTGCTCGCACAATAAGTGGACGGGCAATATGCGAATGTTTCGTCTTTGAAAAATGATTTGTTCAATTGACAAATTGTTTCATTTGTTAAGTTGAGTTGACTCTTACTTTTGAGAGACAATAACTTTATATACGGTGAACTTTCAGATTTAAAACTTTTTATTCACACTACATGAAAGGTAGTTTTCAAAAATCTACACTTTAATAAATTAACACAATGGATGAGGGATGTGTAGATCTGTGGAGATTTCTGTGGAATTTTGTTCCATGTGGGCCTGGCTATAGCCCTACCCTGTTATCCCTGTTACTTGGAAGAAGTCCAAGCCAACAACGCTGTCACTGGGGCAGTGTCCTAATGTACAAAAGGGAAAAATACTATGTACTTATAAAGTACTAATATGTACCATTCAAGGGTAAGTAAGGTGCAAAGACTTTTTGACCTTAGGGTACTGCCCCAGTGACTTTACCTTTTTGTCTGACAGTGCAGAGACATATATATATATATATATATATATATATAGTCAAGTCAAGTCAAGTCAACTTTATTTATATAGCGCTTTTAACAATGCAGATTGTTTCAAAGCAGCTTCACAGTGTTAAACAGAAAAATAATGCAACAGAATATATTTTGATTATCATACATTAACAATGTGGGCTTTAGATCAGTAATTAGATAAGTAATTTGGTCTATATGGTTAATTTAGTTTAATAATTAGATTTATTTTAAAATATATTTGAAAAATAGTTTTTTTTTCCCCAACTGAGCAAGCCAAGCCAGAGGCGACAGTGGCAAGGAAACCAAAACCCCATCAGAAGACCTAATGGAGAAAAATAAACCTTGGGAGAAACCAGGCTCAGTCGGGGTGCCAGTTCTCCTCTGGCTAATTAACAAACAGCGTATTATTATTATTAAAGTTATTATTTTAAAGGTCAGAGGTCATAATCGATCTGAATATTCGAAAGATCTGAGGCAACACGCCGGAGACGGGTTTATTGAGGATGATGTATCAATTAAATAATAATTAAAAATAAAAAATTTGAAATATCGGAGTCATTACGCCGGAGACAGGTTTTTATTGAGGATGCCGTATTGATTAAACAATTACTAAAATGTAATTGAAATCATATATATATATATATATATATATATATATATATATATATATATATATATATATATATATATATATATATATATATATATATATATATATATATATATATATATATATATATATATATATATATATTGTACAGGATTTGCAGATTTGTACAGGAATATACATATATATATCTGCTCGGCTGACCAAAGTGTTATTTCTAACTATATATATCCCAAGGGTAAAAATTGATTTCCCCATCAAACCACAGTGGCGTTATACTCATTGACTTACTAATTACACACACCTCCAAATTATACACAAATCACTCTTATCATTTATCAATTGTGTCAACATACAGATGGAAACCTAAGAAGGCCCTTGTGGTGGCTTTTAAAGCTTCATAATCTGCTGTGAAAGTGTACTGGCCATATTCCACACATACGAATAACCATTTTGTCAGTGTGAAGCAGAAATCATTACATAAATCACTTTCTGATTAATTAGCTGTGGCAGGTCCATCAATAATATTCATTTGCTTCATAGAGTGTGAACACAATTAGCCTGACAGTAAAGTCTGCTAGTTAGGAGAAAGGTTGCTTCAGAGCATGCTGTTAGCAAAGGGACAGAGATAGCATATTGGCTGGATAAATATACACAACAGTTTACAGTTCAAAAGTTTGATACCATTTTGTATTTTTTGCTGCATATATTTCATTAAAAAAAGCAGTAAAACAGCAATATTATGAAACATTATTACCCTAGTCTTTAGTGCCACAATGTCCTTCAAAAATCATTATAATATGCTGATTTGCTGCATATGATATGAGACCATGATATACATATTTGTCAGGTTTCTGTGATGAATAGAAAGTTTAAAAGAACTTTATTTGAAAGTTTTTTGCACCAATGTAAAACTCTTTACCGTTATTATTGACCAATTTAATTTGTCTTTAAAAGAAATTAATACTTTTACAAAAAAAAAAAAAAACTTAGTAGGCATATATATATATATACAGGTCCTTCTCAAAAAAATAGTATATTGTGATAAAAGTTCATTATTTTCTATAATGTAATGATATAATAAAAATGTCATATATTTTAGATTCATTGCACACCAACTGAAATATTTCAGGTCTTTTATTGTTTTAATAGTGATGATTTTGGCATAAAGCTCATGAAAACCCAAAATTCAAAAAATTTGCATATCATGAAAAGGTTCCTTAAACGAGCTATTAACCTAATCATCTGAATCAACTAATTAACTCTAAACACCTGCAAAAGATTCCTGAGGCTTTTAAAAACTCCCAGCCTGGTTCATTACTCAAAACCGCAATCATGGGTAAGACAGCCGACCTGACTGCTGTCCAGAAGGCCATCATTGACACCCTCAAGCGAGAGGGTAAGACACAGAAAGACATTTCTGAACGAATAGGCTGTTCCCAGAGTGCTGTATCAAGGCACCTCAGTGGGAAGTCTCTGGGAAGGAAGGAAAAAGTGTGGCAAAAAACGCTGCACCACGAGAAGAGGTGACCGGACCCTGAGGAAGATTGTGGAGAAGGACCGATTCCAGACCTTGGGGGACCTGCGGAAGCAGTGGCTTGAGTCTGGAGTAGAAACATCCAGAGCCACCGTACACAGGCGTGTGCAGGAAATGGGCTTCAGGAGCAGCATTTCCCAGGTCAATGCACTTTTGAACCAGAAACAGCAGCAGAAGCGCCTGACCTGGGCTACAGAGAAGCAGCACTGAACTGTCGCTCACATTTTGCATGTCATTCGGAAATCAAGGTGCCAGAGTCTGGAGGAAGACTGGGGAAAAGGAAATGCCAAAATGCCTGAAGTCCAGTGTCACGTAACCACAGTCAGTGACGGTCTGGGGTGCCATGTCAGCTGCTGGTGTTGGTCCACTGTGTTTTATCAAGGGCAGGGTCAATGCAGCTAGCTATCAGGAGATTTTGGAGCACTTCATGCTTCAATCTGCTGAAAAGCTTTATGAAGATTTCATTTTTCAGCACGACCTGGCACCTGCTCACAGTGCCAAAACCACTTGTAAATGGTTTACTGACCATGGTATTACTGTGCTCAATTGGCCTGCCAACTCAACTGACCTGAACCCCATAGAGAATCTGTGGGATATTGTGAAGAGAAAGTTGAGAGACGCAAGACCCAACACTCTTGATGAGCTTAAGGCCGCTATCGAAGCATCCTGGGCCTCCATAACACCTCAGCAGTGCCACAGGCTGATTGCCTCCATGCCACGCCGCATTGAAGCAGTCATTTCTGCAAAAGGATTCCCGACCAAGTATTGAGTGCATAACTGAACATAATTATTTGAAGGTTGACTTTTTTTGTATTAAAAACACTTTTCTTTTATTGGTCGGATGAAATATGCAAATTTTTTGAAATAGGAATTTTGGTTTTCAAGAGCTGTATGCCAAAATCATCAGTATTAAAACAATAAAAAAGACCTGAAATATTTCAGTTGGTGTGCAATGAATCTAAAATATATGAAATTTTAATTTTATCATTACATTATAAAAAATAATGAACTTTTATCACAATATGCTAATTTTTTGAGAAGGATCTGTATATATATATATATATATAAAGACAATCTCCTGAACTCCAAACTGAATGTCAGAATGGGAAAGAAAGGTGATTTAAGCAATTTTGAGCGTGGCATGGTTGTTGGTGCCAGACGGGCCGCTCTGAGTATTTCACAATCTGTTTAGTTACTGGGATTTTCGAGCCCGGTCTCACGAAAATGCGTATCAATAGTACGAGTGTGCAATCTCGTAGAATGTACACGCCAAAACTCATTTTGGCGTGCATATGGTACGCCGTTTTTGGCGTGCATATGATACGCACTTTATGGCGTATTATATGTACGAACCCCCCACACCCCCACCCTCATCCTACCCAAAAGCGTGTCATATACACGCCATAAAGTGCGTATCATATGCACGCCAAAAACGGCGTACCATTTGCACGCCAAAACTCATTTTGGCGTATACATTCTACGAGATTGCACACTCGTACTATTTATACGCATTGTCATGAGATCGTGTTGGATTTTCACGCACAACCGTTTCTAGGGTTTAGAAAGAATGGTGTGAAAAGGGAAAAACTTCCAGTATGCGGCAGTCCTGTGGGCGAAAATGCCTTGTTGATGCTAGAAGTGAGAGGTGATGAGCCGACTGATTCAAGCTGATAGAAGAGCAACTTTGACTGAAATAACCACTCGTTACAACCGAGGTATGCAGCAAAGCATTTGTGAAGCCACAACACGCACAACCTTGAGGCGGATGGGCAACAACAGCAGAAGACCCCATTGGGTACCACTCATCTCCACTACAAATAGGAAAAAGAGGCTACAATTTACACAAGCTCACCAAAATTGGACAGTTGAAGACTGGAAAAATGTTGCCTGGTCTGATGAGTCTCGATTTCTGTTGAGACATTCAGATGGTAGAGTCAGATTTAGGCGTAAACAGAATGAGAACATGGATCCATCATGGCTTGTTACCACTGTGCAGGCTGGTGGTGGTGGTGTAATGGTGTGGGGGATGTTTTCTTGGCACACTTTAGGCCCTTTAGTGCCAATTGGGCATCGTTTAAATGCCACAGCCTACCTGAGCATTGTTTCTGACCATGTCCATCCCTTTATGGCCACCATGTACCAATCCTCTGATGGCTACTTCCAGCAGGATAATGCACCATGTCACAAAGCTCGAATCATTTCAAATTGGTTTCTTGAACATGACAATGAGTTCACTGTACTAAAATGGCCCCCACAGTCACCAGATCTCAACCCAATAGAGCATCTTTGGGATGTGGTGGAACAGGAGCTTCTGCCCTGGATGTGCATCCCACAAATCTCCATCAACTGCAAGATGCTATCCTATCAATATGGGCCAACATTTCTAAAGAATGCTTTCAGCACCTTGTTAAATCAATGCCACGTAGAATTAAGGCAGTTCTGAAGGCGAAAGGGGGTCAAACACAGTATTAGAATGGTGTCCCTAGTAATCCTTTAAATATATATATATATATATATATATATATATATATATATATATATATATATATACACACAAAGCTATTGCAATGCATTCTGGGAATGTCATACTGACCTATGAGGCCTTAAAGTCAACATGAAATGGAAAATTAGCTCTGACAAATGAAAAAGCTTCTCGAACAAAAAAAGAAATTATAGGACGGGACTTGATTTTGACTAACAGTAATTGATTGGATGATTGCTAATCTCCTGAGAGTGACAGATTGTCTCGCCCTCACGCCAGTAATCTTGTCATCATAGAATAGATGTTGCTGCAAGAGGAAGGGGAAGTTATTTTCAAAGAAGTTTATGAGGGCACATGAATTTAAATGAATTTAATTTCATTTAATTACATTTTAAAATAAATACTGCAAAACTCTATTGTTACCACTGTTTTGTAGCAATAGAGTCATTCCTAGTATTTAGTGTAGTTTGACAAATTGTTATAGCAGGGTTGCCAACAGAGAGGCACATGCTTTCAGGCTCTGTCTCACGCTCTCACACACCCAAGTAAATCTTATGCCAAATTTTAAAAAAAGTCAACATGCTTCATAGACCTTTTGGATGATATCAAGAATCGCAAGAGCGATTTGAAAGCTGTGCATGTAAGCTTCTGACCCCCACCTGCATGACAATCACTAAAGATGTTTAGACCGCATTGTGAAATGTAATATTTGTACACACAAAGCATATTTACACGTCTAAGATAATTATTATTAATTTGAGAAATAATAACATATAATGACACTCTTGGCTTGTTAGAGCTGCTTTACAGCAGAATTTGTTTATGTTACTATTGTGAAGCTGCATTAAAACTGTATTGTATGAAGCACTAAAGAAATAAAGGTAACTAGACTTGACATGCATATTCAGTAATCAGTTTTACAGAGTAAACAAATGCAAGGGTGAACGTTATTTGTTTTAAAAACATTGAGTTGAGTGATCAAATTAGATACTTTTGCACTATAAACAGAAATCCAAGAGGGTAAAAATTTATTGATTTCTTTCTGAAAACATTGAGTTTTGATTTCTGGGTGATCAGTTCATGGATAGGTGTTTTCACGCATGTTCGTTGGGTGTAGGTAAATGGCAGTGTTTTCTAAATGAAACAAGAGGTGATTTTGAATGATGCGTCTAATGTAGAGAACTGTGTTTAGCATTTTTGCAAAAAGTTTGTTTCACAAATGCAAGCTGAGTGTAAAGCATATAATGTGCTTGCCGTTTTGCAGACTTGGGGCCCTATCATACACCTGGTGCAATGCGACGCCAGGCACAACAATATGCGTTACACACACAGGGACTTGCAGCAGCACAAAAACTTTTTTAAATACTAAAAAAATAAAAGGATTCCTCTCTGGAGAAGCATTCAGCATTCCGCTCGTATATTCTGCCATGTAAATAGCAAATCTGCAATGGTGCAGGCACAACTGGCTTTTAAAGGTAATGTGAGATGAGACTATGATTGGTTTATTGCATGTTACACCCAAAACACACCCATTACTCATTATAGGTACAACCCTTTTGGTTCTTTCATGTACATCCACTGGAGGCAAGCTTGATGAGAACCAATGTGCAGTTTATTTACAATTGAACAACATACCAGGACTTGAATAGAATAGACTTGAACAGACTTGACTAGAGCATGAACTCACCAACAGCAGTTACAAACAATACTAGACAAAATGCATGGCAAACATGAGGACTTAAATGGACTAATGACTATACATATAGTTTTTAAGTGTAAAGTAGGGTCGAGCTGGCCATTGCCATCTTGGCAGAAGGTCATCGCGCGTCACTCCCCAATATCAGAAAATGGGAAAAGAGGCAGGACGTGTGCGGAGCTGAGGTGACGTGACGACTAACAGACAGCAGACAAATGACAATCCACCTGTCAGTCAAAGTAGCCATGCCCTTAATTATGCTTTTTTTTAATTAATAATGTAAACAAATGAATTATTAAAAAAATTACCACCCTCACAGTTTTCATAAAGAGCAAAATTAGATATATAGACCAAAACCACAATTTTTTCCAGGCAGTAAACATGTGTTTTTTTGTGTTGTTTTTTTCTGCTGTAAAGTTGGGCATTTAAACACGGGGCTCAATGAGATTCTGCTCCCTTTTGGAGCCTGTCCCTAGTGGCCAATCGATGAATTGCAGTTTAAGTCACTTCTGTATTGACTTCAAGATAAACTGGGGGAGGTTGCCGCTTGTGCCTTATGGGAAGCAGAAAATATACGACTTTCACATCTCTGTTTGCAGCTCCTCCCCACCCACACACGGCTACTCTCGCTGATTGGTTGCATCCAGCTGCAGCTGATGTCAAACACACCTTATGAGAAGCAGAAAGTATCCGACTTTCACATCTCCGTTTGCAGCTCCTCCCTGCCTACATGCATCTACATATTGTCGATCGGTTGCATCCAGCCGCAGCCAATGTCGAACACACCTTATGGGAAGCAGAAAGTGTCCAACTAGCTCCTCCTCGCCTACACGTGGCTACTCTCGCCGATTGGTTGCATCCAGCTGCGGCTAATGTCGAACACACTTTATGAGAAACAGAAAGTATCCGACTTTCACATCTCCGTTTGCAGCTCCTCCCCACCTGCACACGGCAACTCTCGCCGATTGGTTGCATCCAGCCGCAGGTGATGTCAAAAACACCTTATGGGAAGCAGAAAGTATCCGACTTTCACATCTCCGTTTGCAGCTCCTCCCTGTCTACACGCGGCTACTCTCACCGATTGGTTGCATCCAGCCGCAGCCGACGTCAAAAACATAGACTGTATAAAAATATGGACGTAGTGTCTGTGACGTCACCCATAGGATTCTGCAGAGCGGTTTTGAAGCGCAAAGTAGGGACGAGCTGGCCGTTGCCATCTTGGCAGCACGTCATCAACCGTCACTCCCGGATAACAGAAAATGGGCAAAGAGGCGGGACGTGTGCGGAGCTGAGGTGACGCGTGACTAACAGACAGTAGATAGATGGCTACCCAACTGCCACTCAAAGTGGCCACGCCCTTAATTATGCAGAACTTTAAGGCTTAATATAATGTAAACAAATGCGCTATAAAAAAATTCACCCCCCTCAGAGTTGTCATGAAGGGCAAAACTAGCCGTTTAGACTAAAACTAGAATTTGTACCAGGCTGTAAACATGTTTTATTCTGCTGTAAAGTTGGGCATTTTAACATGGGGCTCAATGAGATTCTGCTCCCTTCTGGAGTCTGGACCCCTAGTGGCCAGTCGATAAACTGCAGTTTAATCCACTTCCGTATTGGCTTCAAGAGAGACAGCGGGAGGTTGCCGCTTGTTTAAAGCAGCACTCCTTAGTGAAAGCGCAAACATCATTTAAATCACCAGATCACAGTTTCAGTGAGTTTCAGTGACATTATTATATTAATAATCCTTTACATAGAATCATACAACGACTATACATAATGTTGAATATAATTTATAGCCTAATAATGCAATGGGGGAATATTTGTGGGTCCTGATAATAATACACAAATAATAATATTTTAATAATAATACATTTTGGCTTAAAATATCGTGATACATATCGTACCGTGAGTTCAGTATCGAGATACATATCGAATCGTTACACAAGTGTATCGTTACACCCCTAGTTTTTAATTTTGATAAACATGACACACTATAACATTGTGACTTACGTGTTACTGTTACTGCTGTGCAGAATCCACCAGCCGGCTGCTCTCGAATCGCTCTTGTGGCACTTTGATGGCTTACGTCACAGTCACATGGAGTCGGCGCTGTCTCAAGTCGGACAAAACTTCTAACCGGCATGCACTATTTCAAGTCAGCTGCTGATTGGTCTGTGCAGCGCTGTATGAAGTCGAACAAACCTAATATAAACCAATGACAACATGACACAAGAGACTAGGGAAGAACATGACATGATCACATGAGGTCACAATGAAATCACATGACAAACCAGGAACTATATTGAACATTACAAAATATGAACATGAAACATGAACATAAAACAAAAACAAAACACTAGACATTACAGATCCATGTGCCTGGCACGCCAACAAGATTTTTCTGAGACATGTACCATGTAAACATTGATTAAAGTGACTTATAAGCTAATTTGCCCAGTTTGCCCTCTTCTGCTCCTGAGTATATTACATTTACTTAGTTTTTACTGCATATAACCAGCAGAATGGCACTCACAGAAGCAGTATTAATGACGTAAAAGAGAGAACATGTTCAAAAAGACGTCCATTTCGTTTCATCTCCTAGAAGCGTCAAGCAGGTGCGCATGAACCCTCAAGCCCTCTGCAATTTCTCAACCAAATCTAATTTAGAGCTGTTTTTTTTTCTTCCCTTTCTCTCGCAAACATGAAAGAGTACCTGAGCTTGCAAGGTGCTTCTAGAGAGGCCAGGATGTTAATTAAGTCTCTATCTGAAACTTTTGTTAATTTTAATAGTTTTAGGAATGTGGCTGGCGTGGAGGCGGGTGGCAGGTGTAATTTCACGGATTAGGCGCGGTGTGAAGGCTGCCTCTCTCCGACCCTGCGGCGCTCCCCATTCCTGCTTTGAAGATAACTTTACCCATTATCACAACAATGGCACACGGGATGCAATGTAATTCATGCAGAGCCAGCGAACATGAGGATACCACCATTTACACTTCTGGGGAATTCAAAGAGAGAGAGGGGGAAAAAAAGCTGGAGCAAGTGAATGATTTTTTTCATTTTTTTCATCCAACCTCTGAAGTTCACACATTTCCCTACGTACGTTGGCTTCCCAGTGGGTGCAGACCTTTTGCACATGCATCTCTAGGATATGCTTTATCAGTTTGCCTGCCTTCCTCCTACTCATCTCAAATCTCTCTTCCTCTCTCTTGCCCTCTTCTCTCTCTCTCTCTCTCTCTCTCTCTCTCTCATACACTGTGATGACAGGCCTTTCAGACTGCAGGAAATGGTTTGGCTTTGAAGTGGAATTGGAGCCTGTGGAACAGTCTAGAGTCTTGATTAATATGAGGAGATGGTAGAGAGAGAGAGAGAGAGAGAGAGAGAGATAGAGATAGAGATAGAGATAGAGAGAGAGAGAGAGAGAGAGATGATGATGATGATGATGATGACCCCGCCCTCTTTGGTGGATGAATAAAACTGGGGAAAACAAGAGAGGAGCAGGGGAAGCTAATGCACTGACAGAAAACTTAGAGACACAGAGGTCAAATTGTCTATTTCTGTCTATACAAAAGATGATGCCACACAACAAGAAACCATGCTTAGTTCTTCAGAAAAGCAGCTTTTTTGTGGTGGCTTTGAGAAGCACTGTAATGCTAATGATCTGTAAAGCAAGTTATTATTATAAAGCTCTAGGTTATTTTTGAACAAGCAACAAAACCAGTTTCAGCTTTACGCTGTATTTGTATCAACCTGTTACACATCTGACAAATTCAATCTCAAACGAATAAAGCCTCATGTGGCTTATAAAAAAAATACCATCAGAAATGTAATATCTTTACAGCTTAAATACTTATTGGGATACATAAATAAAATAAAAATATCTTAGACTGATCAAACTGTCAGTTTCTAAAGATCCATTCAAAATAAATACATATAAATGCATTGTTTGCATATTCTTATTACAAAATATGCCGTGATGGTGAGATGGGCTCCTGTTCATCCTGTTAAATCTTCAACAGTGGTCTTATTTACAGTGGATCATCATGAGATTATAATTAGGCTGCATAAATTGTACTTCATACATATGATCAAAGTTTGTACAACATCACAAAAACATGCCACACACACTAACACATGTTGAAATTAGAATATAATCATTTACAATAGTTTCTGTTTTTCTTGACGTTCTATATTTCAACTTTTTTTCTTTTCTTTACTATTACAATAAAATTAACAAATCTTTGTTTAGTTTGTGTGTGTGTGTGTGTGTGTGTGTGTGTGTGTGTGTGTGTGTGTGTGTGTGTGTGTGTGTGTGTGTGTGTGTGTTATTTTGATCAAAGAAACAAGTAGGATGGATTCTGAAATATGTATGCTTCCTTTTATAAAGGGAAAGAAGATAGAGGGGGCAAAAGGAAGAAGACAAGCTGTTAGAAAGACAGAAACAGGAAGAAGGTCCAATTAATGTTAGGTGCTGTCACCTCATCACAGATACAAGAAGTGCATACACACACACAAACACACACACACACACACACACACACACACACACACACACACACACACACACAGGGATGTATACTATCAGCCACATATTTGATGTCTCCCTAGCCTAACGTGTGCACACATCTGCTACAGTGCATGCGCACACACACACGCCATTATAGCAACAGGGAATGTAGTTTGTTTAAAGTCCCTGTAAAGGCAATTCTGAGATTTGTTTCTAAACACATTAGAAATGTTAGAAATGTATTGTTTAAACACATTACAAAGACTGTGAACTATGTAGTACCGAATTCAGAAGTTAGACCGTTAGTTTTTCACCATTGCTGTGTTCCGGATTTTTTGGGCGGGGTAAAAGCGGTGGCTCGATGACGCACTGGAGCCACTGAGCATATGTTCCCTCCCCCATAATGTGAGCACATTCGCAATTTCGCATCAGTTAACCCGCTAGATTACGAGTTATTGTCAGTACCGTTAGTTACTTCAGCCTACAATTTACAAAACAGCCTACAAGACAAAAAAAAGACGATCTCAAGAAGAGGTGGATTCATTTTACTGAACAGCTAACGATAACTTGATGGAGAGTTGAGGATCACCACCAGCACCTGCCTCTGCAGTGCCTTTACAACGGATAGTTACAAACTTTCATCGACAACAACTGGGATTCACTGATAATCCGCTGCAGAATGGGGCCGAACCGACTATCTCCCGCCCCGACCTACATCCTCCCGTCATGCATGCTGTATGTGAGTGTTGTCTTGTGTGCAGTGCCTTCCCGCGAGAGGGCGTGGTTTTGGCTGACACAGCTGACACACCCCCAGTGTTTGAGAGCAGAAAATGCTGCTTATTTTTTTACAAGATTTCGATAAGCTATTTTAGTTTTACTTAGCGGATTTTTTTATGATTCAAATTTGTCTGGGTGGCTAATAGCACATGTATCTGTGGTGTGAGAAACTCAGAACACATGTTTAATTTTGAATTAACAGGGACAAAAATATATATATATATATTAGGGCGGGACTTTAAAGCGTTAATTAAGATTAATTAATTGCGTGACTTTAACTGCGTTAATTAAGATTAATTACGCAAAAATAGATAACAATTTTAACTTATTTTTGCACGCGAGCGTTTATTAATGAATGAGTTTCGACGGACCGATTATACTGGAACACCAATTAGCGTTCTTGACTTCTGAACGCAACAAACCACAGTGAACATGAGCGAAGAAGCTGCGAGACAGCTTTGCTTGGCCCGTGGATGGGAAATTTTGTTTTAAAAACGAAAGGATGGAAGTGTTGACAAGAGCATGGTTGTGTGGAAGCTATGCAACAAGGAATTTGCGTATCACCGCAGCACATCGAGCCTCAAATATCACCTCAGCATAAACGCTGGACATAAATAAATAAACAAAATTTTGTTGATTAAGCTTATGTATTCAGTCATTATTCAATGTTATACTAAAAATCCATTTGAAAAAAATTACTTCTCACTGTTCTCAGGTCAAATATTTATATGCAATTAAAATGCGATTAATTTTGATTAATTAATTACAAAGCCTCTAATTAATTAGATTAATTTTTTAATCGAGTCCTGGCCTAATATATATATATATATATATATATATATATATATATATATATATATATATATATATATATATATATATATATATATATATATATATATATATATAAAATAATATATAAATTCTTTGTCCCTGTTAATTCAAAATTAAACATGTCTCACCTAAAGGATTATTAGGAAGACCTGTTCAATTTATCATTAATGCAATTATCTAATCAACCAATCACATGGCAGTTGCTTCAATGCATTTAGGAGTGTGGTCCTGGTCAAGACAATCTCCTGAACTCCAAACTGAATGTCAGAATGGAAAAGAAAGGTGATTTAAGCAATTTTGAGCGTGGCATGGTTGTTGGTGCCAGACGGGCCAGTCTGAGTATTTCACAATCTGCTTAGTTACTGGGATTTTCACGCACAACCATTTCTAGGGTTTACAAAGAATGGTTACAAAGAAACACCCAGTATGCGGCAGTCTAGTGGGCGAAAATGCCTTGTTGATGCTAGAGGTCAGAGGAGAATTGGCTGACTGATTCAAGCTGTTAGAAGAGCAACTTTGACTGAAATAACCACTCGTTACAACCGAGTTATGCAGCAAAGCATTTGTGAAGCCACAACACGCACAACCTTGAGGCGGATGGGATACAACAGCAGAAGACCCCATCGGGTACCACTCATCTCCACTACAAATAGGAAAAAGAGGCTACAATTTACACAAGCTCACCAAAATTGGACAGTTCAAGACTGGAAAAATGTTGCCTGGTCTGATGAGTCTCGATTTCTGTTGAGACATTCAGATGGTAGAGTCAGAGAACATGGATCCATCATGCCTTGTTACCACTGTGCAGGCTGGTGGTGGTGGTGTAATGGTGTGGGGATGTTTTCTTGGCACACTTTAGGCCCCTTAGTGCCAACTGGGCATTGTTTAAATGCCACGGCCCACCTGAGCATTGTTTCTGACCATGTCCATCCCTTTATGACCACCATGTACCCATCCTCTGATGGCTACTTCCAGCAGGATAATGCACCATGTCACAAAGCTCGAATCATTTCAAATTGGTTTCTTGAACATGGCAATGAGTTCACTGTACTAAAATGGCCCCCACAGTCACCAGATCTCTACCCAATAGAGCATCTTTGGGATGTGGTGGAATGGGAGCTTCGTGCCCTGGATGTGCATCCCACAAATCTCCATCAACTGCAAGATGCTATCCTATCAATATGGACCAACATTTCTAAAGAATGCTTTCAGCACCTTGTTGAATCAATGCCATGTAGAATTAAGGCAGTTCTGCTTACATTTTGAATCAAATTAGTTAAGAAACAAACTCAAAGGAGCGGGGATACATAACTGAAAATGGCTATTCAAATACTATGTAAAATTGCTGGCACAAATTTTGTGCAGCCCTGCTATAACAACCGAAAGTTTACATCACAAACTTCCAAAAACAGCATCTAGACTAACTGGACACCCCACACTCTTCCTGCTCATCATATTATTGTATGAGTCACTGAGATTTTGACAATGATCACCTGCGAGTGATGGATGCGTTAGACCTGTGTGATCTGCTGTATCCTATGGAGAATATGCATAAGGGTGGAGGACGTGTTTCCGATGCCAGAATCAATGACCTGCCCATTCATCACACTGCGTTTCAATAGAGGTGAAGAAGGCTCATCTATCAGCAAGAGAAGGCAAATTCACAGAGGCAACTTTTACAAAGTGTCTTATTCTAACTCCCCTGTTCTCTACGCTCGTCTTCTCTCTCCTTAAAGATAAATGCCTTCTGAACCAATTTGCAAGGAATTTGTACCTCACATTTGAGTTCTGCTCCCTCCATAAAAGACACAGATACGAGTGCTGTAAAACTTAATTCTGACTTGGCACGGTCACAATTTTCTTCAGAAGCTGATAAAAAGAGTGAAAAAGACACAATAGGGGGGAGAAAAAGCACACTGGAATGAAGAGTAGGGGCATACAGAGAAAAACAGTCTTATCTTTCTTTTTTCTTGTACTCCGCTCATGTGCTTCTGAGGATGCGGCTCTCACCTTAATGTAGACAAAGGAGGGTAGGGTTGTTATCGTCATGGAGACAGGTGCTTCCGAAGAACCGAGTAATGGCTGCCAACCTCTACCACACGAACGCACACAAACACAGCTCACCTCTTGAAGGCAAATCTGATAAAGAGGGAACATGATGGAATCATGTGTGCATTAGATACGGAAATTGGACAGAATCATCAGTATTTTCGAAGATGTGCCGGCTGTACCTTACCTCAGGTGATTTGGCAGAATAGAAAAGCCTTTTAGTGCAAGATTATTATCTTTTGATGTATAAATCTTTGAGCCTCTATGTGGAGCAAAAAAAAAGTGTGAAAATCAGCACTCTATCAGACAGGTGTATTTGGAATTCATACTGATACATTATTAATAACTGCTGTTTCAGAACTGATAAATTTATGCACAGAGTGAGTTCTTATATCTTCATCTGTGTGATAAGATAATAGCTCGACATCCAAGAGAAACTATGAATGTGCTTTATTAAAAAGAAATTGTGTGCTGCCAATGCAACACTTAAGGAAAAGTGCTAAAAAAACAAATTAAAAAAAGCTTTGTTTAAAGGCGAAATTTGTAAGATTTTTGTAATAAAAATATCCAGAAGACACTTGCACAGTGTGATATATGTCATTCAGTTGTGAACTTACTTTATCCCAAAAGTTCCCAAGGGTTTGTAAATAATGGCTCATGCCCATTCATTGTCCCCTATAAATGACGTAATATCCGTGCTATCCACAGTTTCTGCTTGTAGAAACCATGGCAACACACATGGTGTTTATACAACATCTAGCATTATCATGGAACACTATTATTCATTGGAGAGTACAGAAAATCCCAAAAAACATAAACGAAGATCAAATGAGGCAAGCAGGCTTTGGGACAAACGGAAAAATAAAAAAAGATCAATATCGCTGTGGCGTTATCAAGTTGGAGAGATTCAAGACTTGAACTTGACAGTTACTCAGCTCTCGCATGTGTTTTAATAGACAGGTGAGCAAATATTTATTATTTCTTGTTTTTTTATTATTAATAATAATAGTAATGTACAGATGATTTTACTAGATATGAATTAAGTTACAGATGAAGATACAGATATGACATGACAATGCATTCACCTGAAAAATGTGTTTGTAATTGTAATTATGTGTGGGTTATGTTGATAAAATTACACATACAGTTACATTGCACTTTCTTTGTACTTCAGTAACGCTTTTTATAAAGTCTGGTGACCAAGTCTATGGCAGTGAAATTAAATACAGTATGTGTTGCACAAAAATATTTAGCCATTACTTGCAAAACTGTGGGTTCGTTAAAATCTACTTTAGTACGACACGTAAAACTGTGTTTATAACCCACCCAAATGAAAAAAAACCTGTCACATATCAGTAACAGGCTAATATATCATTTCAAAGAGTACAGAATCTCCTGATCAAAACACAGGGGGAAAAAAGCCGTTATTTGTTGTTTAAAAGCAGGGGTCTGCTTTTCAACAAAATATTTTGGCTACTGGGGGGCAATTAAATTTTTTGTGAAAATGATCAAAAATGGCAAATGTAGACTTTTTAAAAAAAGTAAATGAGTAAATGAAAGAGTTAATGACAGTTTTCAGACCCACTTTATATTAGGTGGTCTTAACTACTATGTATTAACATTTAAATGAATAATTTGATACATTGCACTTATTGTGTACATACATGCTTTTACATTGTACTCACATTTTAAAAAATTAGCTGCATGTAATTACATCTGTAATTCATTTCTGTAATTACTCTTATAATTACACTGTTGATACTTCCCTTACACCTAACCCTACCCCTTAAACATACCCATACCACCACAACTGTCCCTTACTTTACCCGTATCCCACCTCAATAACAGTAAAAGTGTTTTGCAATACCATATGTACGCAATAAGTACATTGTACTTATTTTTTTAATGTAAGCGCATAGTAGTTAAGGCCACCTAATATATAGTGGGACAGTTTGGGTGAACTGACCACATTAAAAATGTTAACGTCAATTTATAATTTACAAAAGTAATTTACAATTTTAAACCACATTATTGTGATTGATTTATCAGCGCAGGTTAAATAATTAATAATAAAAATAAATCAAATGTTTGCTTTTGTAATATGTAAGCTCACTCATCCTCTTAGCCAAATACCTACTTAGGCTCCATTCTGGTATTGACATCCACTTTTCATAATTCAAATAATTTAAGGTTAAAATAAAGTCCTGCCCTAGAATATTGTTTCATTTCAAACACAGATGCCTCGCATTACAGAAGCAAAATGAGTTGCAAACAGCAATTCATTTTGACTTTTAACATGAATTGAAAAGGAGAGGAGGAGAGATTAAAAAGATGGGGTTGGGGAGGGGGTGTTTTGGCATAGCCCCAGGATGAAAACTCAATTACACTAAATCAAATTATTAAAAACTAAAAAGTCCAACACTTAAGACCTTGGACAGCAATTACAGCAAAGCATAGTACTATTACAACATCCTAATACTATGAACCACCCGTTACTTAGAAAAGTCCTGTAGAAAATTCAGTCTACATTGCTTTGACACAGAAACCGGCAGATGCAAACAGAAAAAGTGCAACATATTCTCAATACCAATACCAACCCTGCATGTCAGTCTATTGCCAACGATGCCAACGTTTTCTGGTTGAAAGCAATAGGGTTAATGGCGCATCACAATAAAGACACTAAGAGGCAACTTTGATCTGCACATTGAAATGCAGTGCTCTCGCCTAAGAACCTACTCTTCTTGACCTCATCTACAAACTACATGAAAATTAGCATCAGTTTCCATTCCTATTTTGAAACCTGGATGAATGCTTTCTGAAATCGGCTAGCACACTTTGCATATAAATAAAATACCTTTAAAAAAAATTGATAAATGTATACCAACATGAAATTTCAAACAACAGATCATCACTGATACCTCCATATGTGTGCGGGTGTATGTGTAATGTTGATTAATGTTTTATCAATGTAAACTTTTTTTTAATTTTTTTTTTTTTTTTATCATGACTGCAGTGTTTCTTGGTATCTTTAATCATAGGAGTGGATGAGAATAAATGAAAGAAAGACAGAGAGAGAGACAAAGAAATAGATGGAGAATATAAAGGCAGAGCTTTTTACATAAATGTTATATAAATACACAAAATGTGTCAATTTTTTTTTTACATACATAGATTTATTAAAATGCAAAGTATTATTTTTTTATGAGAGAATATATTTTTATAGCTGAATTGCTTTAATTAATTTCTATTAACCACTGAAAGGTCCAGATTTTATTACCAAGTCATTTTATAACCAAGACCTTGTTTTGCTGTCAAATTCAATCTAGTGTCAGACATAAGATCATCCAGGACCTCATTCATTAATGTTGAATCAGTAGGTGCACTTTTTAAAAAAACTTTCCTTCTGGCCGGCATAGACCTGAAAATATGTTCAACTTACAAACCATTTTCTGAGAATTCTCAGAAGAGGAAAATTTCTTCCTTTTCAAAAACTTCTTCCATCTAAATGTAAATGCTGAAATCATCATAATAGCATTCCAGAAGGATCTTTTCTGCAGCGTTTCCTCTCGACTCGAAAAGAGACATTTGCAGTCTGTTCCAATGAGTTGACTGTTTATTGAATATGTGACGGGTGAAGTGAGAGATTCCTAAAATACACACAGTATGGGTGCAATAACATATTTCACACAATTAATGTAATTGTGTTAATTAGCGGAATCATTACAGAGTTTCTCTGCAAAAACGGCGTTATATGGAGGCGATAACAAGCACACACCCATATAAATGCTTGCATATGCATATGTTTATGCACTTATACACAGCACATCTGTCATCATCTGTAATGACAATCTGTTTCAAAGTCATTATGACATCTGGCATCTGGATTAAACACTTGATGAGGTCAAATTAATTTATCTTTATTGATTACATTTTCCTGGCCTGTATGAACCAATCCACTCTGGTCAGCTAACGATATCAGCAGCCAAACGTTTGACATGGGTTTATGACCTGGGTTTGAACACATATCAGCAGTCCTCAATAATCTCCAACCAAAAGCAAGACTAATTACGTGGAAAAACGGAGCATTCAGATACGAAACAGTCGTGCTTCATGCAGACAGCTGGAATTGGCCATGTTTAATATTCTGGGCTGAGCTCCATAAAGCTCTGGCTTTTATTGACACTTTTGATTCTCTTTGTTCAGCAAAGTCTATCTTGTTGAGAACAAGCCTGTTTCAAAGATATGGTGTCAACGTACAATGTGCAGAACAAACTAAATTCTAGGAACTTGAGGAAGCACAGAAAACGTTTTCTACTCAAAGAAAAAGACTTCAGGATATGTCAGCGCTTCTGCTTCACATCTGAAGCTATTTTCTTTCTTTTTCTTTAGCAAAGTCCTGGTCCATCATGTACGTTTAGATATACTTTAAGTGATACACCTACTCTAATTATTTTAACATAAAAAATACACACTTCAGTTAAAAAATGTATAATCCCAGTTTAATACAGAGAGACAGCTATATGACAGAATGGAAATATTCACTATACATTAATAAAATGAGTGTTGAGTAAGCTTGAAGTTTGGATAAATAGGCTATTGTGTGACAGTTTCTAATTTACATGTAGTTATACTTAGGAAAAAGTGTTTCTCACTACTACTACTGACATAAAGACAGTACAAAACAAGACTCTCCAAAAAAAAGTCTATGCACAAAACCCCATTTGCACTTTGTTTATATGTTGAGGTCTACACTGGGCGAAGAGTGTCCTCCCACTCAGTAAAAAGGCACAAAGTATCACAACTGAGCAAAGCATGCAAGCTATCAGTGAGACCGAAAGCAAATCCATAGGGAGCCCCATCTACTTCCACTTCAGGTCCAATAGATCTATTATGGTGGCAGTTTCAGCATAGGAAAGTGCTGAATTTTTACTCCAGAACTTCCCGCTTATAGGCAAAAAATGTAAATACTATAGTCCTCTAGACAGGAATTCACCAAAGGTGTTTTCAGGAAATGCATTTCTATTAACAACAAGAGTTTCTCACTCATGACTCCGCTCATCGACGTATCATCCAGGTCACTACTCTCCACCGTCCTGACTATCCTTGCTTCTCAATCCATTGCAACATCCCAAACAAACAATCATCCCTTCATTGCTCTGCCCCCAAAATGCACAAACATGCAATGCATGAGTGGATGTCTCTTTATCATAGCTGAAACGAAGTAAACTTATAAAAAGTTTAAAGCGAAGGTGACAAAAGCCTTCACAGCAGAACATGTGAATGAAAACTGAAACATGATATCTGTGTGTTTTGATTATCATATCTATCGCAGACATGTTCATGTGACATAGCAGTTCTTCATCCTCATGAAATATCATCTGCATGCGTTTTAAAGCCTTTCGTTATCAACTTAAACACACACACATGCTCCTGTCGTATGAGCATAGAGCTTTATGTCAGCACATCCGTGAGTAGTCATTAAAGTTCTTTTGCATGATATTGCAATTAAACTGCAAAATGCTCACAAGGTAATGAAAACAGGGAAAAGGTAGGGATGCACCGAAATCAAAATGGCCGAAACCGAAAACCGAAAAAGAGGAAACCAAGGCCGAAAACCGAAACACCAAAATAAATTATGAAATCAATTATTAATAATAAATTATTATTAGTACTATTGCATTTATGGCTACGACTGTGTAACTTTACTAAAAATCAAGGCATTGCAATTGCATAAATTAATATTAAAGTTTCAAATAATAAATCAATTACAACTCATGCAAATATTTATTTAGCACATTGCAACAATGCACGGTATAAAACAAAATTCTAATTAAAATGTTTAACTTGACCTCACTCATGTGTACATTAAATAATAATGTACAGGCCTACTGGCCTGCAGAAAGGTACAGAAATTGAATAAAGTAATAAAACATAAAAAACTGCATATTTAACTGTTTAAATTAAAGATTAATCCTTATTAAACTTACAAAAGCTATTCAATCAAGAGCCTTGTCCTTGTCTTTTGTTGACATTAAACAGACCGCAGTAAAGGCTACTGCCCCTTTAAGACCTAATGCACCGAAATGCGTTGTCTTTCTCGACTGTATACAGTTCACTTAAGGCATATACAGACTATGGGTGCGTCTCAATCAGCACACTAGTTCAATAGTCAGGGCACTGTTTAGGAGTCAGCCCATTGACTTATGTCCTGATCCAACACGATCTCATGACAATGCGTATAAATAGTACGAGTGTGCAATCTCGTAGAATGTATACGCCAAAATGAGTTTTGGCATGCATATGGTACGCCGTTTTTGCCGTGCATATGATATGCACTTTAGGGTAGGGTGAGGGTGGGGGTGTGGGGGGTTCGTACATATAATACGCCATAAAGTGCGTATCATATGCACGCCAAAAACGGCGTACCATATGCACGCCAAAATGAGTTTTGGCGTATACATTCTACGAGATTGCACACTCGTACTATTGATACGCATTTTCGTGAGATCGGGCTCCCTGATCAGTGCCCTGACTACTGAACTAGGGAGCTGATTGAGACGCACGCTATGTCTGCAAGTATACTCATCAAGATGGACATGTTGACATAGTTTTTGTGTGAGTTTGTCCGTTTAAGCGCAAGACTTGAAAGATAACTCAGTATTTGCGTGCTGTGAGATGAGTGCACGCTTTCGGATGAGTGCACAGAGACAAATCTCACAGCGCGTGAGTTCTCATCCGCGTCTTCTGCCACTACACTCGGTGATGAGGCGAAAACGACAGATCATATTCAAATATATGGCAGCACTCGCATTCAATGAACAAAGTTTACAAAGAGAGAACGTTTTGCCCACATTTTTCTTTTATTATCTCTGTTGTAGTGTATCACTGAGGAGCCAGCACGTGTATCCATCAACATAAACAAAGCATTATTTTTTAGTTACAACCCATATTATAGATGCCTCATCAGATGTGAGATGAACCACATACGTCCACACCGCAGACATGTTGCTTGTTTAGACGGTTTAGACAAGCACGTGCAGGTCGCGGTTTTCACAACATTTCGGCCGTATTGTTTCGGTGATAAAAGTCTTTCGGCCGAAAACAAAAATGCACTTTTGGGCCATTTTCGGCCAAAATCTGTCGGTGGCCGAACATTCGGTGCATCCCTAGTATGTAGTTACAGAAATCTTGTGTGTATATTAGATCCATCTGTCATTACTAAAGTGAAAGCAGTTTAATACAGTATGTATTGCTCTATCTGCTGTTAATATGAACCAAACAACAGAAAATCACTCACTGTTCTTGACTGACTGAACTTTAGTAGCTTTAATAAGAACATATCTCTTACTTGAATGCTGCTGTTAATGCTCTGGTGAGGAGATAAACATGGAGGACTGTGAAGAGCTCAGCTACAGCTCTCTGAGGGCGGGGTCTATGCTAAAACGGCAGTGTCCATCAACACTCGCGGGCAGGGCTTTGAATCTGGAAACAGCTTGTGCTGAGATACTGCTTATGATTTATGGGGATTTAAAAAAATGAGTGGGTGGATTTTTACCATTATAGGGTGGTTGTGTACAAACACTGCCAACACACATTTATGTTCAAACACCTTATAAAAGTGAATTTTGCATAATAGGTGCCCTATTATGGATAAAATTACACCCCAAAAATCCTGTAATTTTCTTACCCATAACACCATAAGAGGTTGGAGTATACAAAACTTGATTCCCATATCTGTTGTCAATGTGGTATATTTTAATAAAAGTAAAGGAGATTTGAGAGCTAAGGAAGTCTCTCATGCACACTTTGAGAACCACCTTTTTAGACAATATAATCCCAAATTTCATAAGCAGTCTCCATCAAATTCACCTCACACAAAATCAATACTTTGCTAAGATTTACTTTGTGTAAGGTGTTTTGTCTTAAAGGGATTTCAGGACAGGAAAAAGGGGGTCAGGTCATTGCAAAAGACATCTGTTTAGTCGTCAATACTGTTAACATTCCTGTACAGTAAACGGATCCTAATTAATGCACAGTGAGCCTAATACATATTACATCACTTCCTCGCTCTCTTTCTCTGGCAGAAGGCCTATCTTGTCCCTGCTAGGATATGCTGAAACATAGTTGTTCTAATGAATGATCTCACCACCCCCCTCCACCTTCCCGGCTGCCAGATCAGACTAAAATCCCTTTTCAGACAACAGGAAACAGGAGGAAAGACAAGACTGAGCTCCCGCCACCTCCCCTCCCCTTCTGCCAAATCAAAAATCAATAAACTGTTTCTTTCCTTGCACGACTCGCTGAACCCATAAAAAAGACTGAGTGACTCTTGTATAAAGATGACGAGAGGGATTCAGATGCCCTCTCTCCACTTTTTCAGCCTGCCCGGCCTCTGCTTGACACGGGGAATGAAAGTGTGTTTGGATTTATGTGCTGTGATTGTATTGAGGTGCAGGTGTTCTGGCTTGGCCTCCTGCTCGGGAGGTGCATCATAACTAATATAGACACTGCACTACAGATGTACAGCTTAGTCAGGACATTGACCAAACCAGCCGCATGTGGTCTGAGAAACTAAAGAAACAGCAAAATAGGATAAATGAGTTAACATATGCACATTCTACCAACACTTTATGAATATATCTTCATTATGAAAAGCAGATAAATGCACTCACCTGTTTTTGGTGGTGGTGGTGGTCATTTGTTCATGATAGTGGTAAGATGCCAATAAGCATTATTTAAATAATTGAAATATTAAAATATTTATTTAATGCCATAATTTTACAAAGCACTTTCAAGGTGAAATACTGCCAATACTCATACCAAAACTGACAATTTTTTTCCCTTCAATTTCTGACGATATAAAGAACATTTGATATTTATAAAAATGTATTTATATTTTGCAATATTTTACAGGCCTAAACTGAAAATTAATATCACACACACACACACACACACACACACACACACACACACACACACACACACAGACACACACACACACACGTTGGGTTTTCATGTTTTATGGGGACATTCCTGCCCCTAAACCTACCCATCACAGGAGACATGCAGCATTTTTACTTATTCAAAAAACATCACTTAGTGTAATTTATAAGATGTTTTCCTCATGGGGACCAAAAAATGTCCCCACAAGGACAAGGATTTCGGATATTGCCATCTTTGTGGGGACATTTTGTCCCCATACCGTAGGGATTACCAGTCCACACACACACACACACAGTGTTTTCATGATTTATGGGGACTTTCCATAGGCGTAGTGGTTTTTACACTGTAAAAACTATATATTCTATCCCCCTACACTAAACCTAACCCTACCAATCACAGGAAACATTCTGCATTTTTACATTTTCAAAAAACATCACTTAGTCTGATTTATAAGATGTTTTCCTCATGGACACCAAAACATTTCCCAACAAGGACAAGAATTTATATAAACATCATTATAGCAACAATTTCTGTAAAAAGTTACATAAAACCAATTATCACAAATTCCAAAACATCTCTTTAGGTTGCCACAATTTTGCTTTAAAGGCTGCAATCTGTAACATTTTTTGGTTAAAAATGATGGTCATCAAGACCAAAAATCTAATTTTGAGCAAGTACATAACCAGCCAGTGTTCAAAACTAGTTAGCCCGATTCACAACGGCAAGTTTGTAATAATGTGTTATAATTTGAGTGGTACTGATACTGGAGTGGTACTGCAGGAAATACAAGCTTGCCACCTTGTGTCATCACATCTGTATACATTAAGAAGGAGTCCTGGCTAGTAGGCGATATCGCATGCAATGATGCAGCAGGTGGCGGATCATTTATAGCCTCTTATCACAGCAGCTGGAATAATTAAACTTTTCACTTTGATGGCAGATTATAATCCAAAAAGGTCCAAATGACAATCATAAAAAGCGAAAGATTGTACTGTAATTAAAATCTACATGTTACGCTAATACACACTAAATACACAGTCATGCAATGCTAAAAGTGTTAACATTAACAATTTGAGAACAAAGTATAACAATTATAATCATTTGCACAGTTTGATGAGCTAAGTGATCGTTTATTGTAATGCTTTTTTTCTCTTAGCGGGTCAAAACAAAAGTGGCAAACATGCTACTTGTTTAGATGACATTTTCCGATGAAAATTCTTCCAAGACATAGAATCTGTGATTCTGAAGTACAGTATCCATACTGGTGTGGTGACTGACAGTCACACATACTGCCAATGCACAACCCAGGTAAGGAAGTTAATTCCGCAAATAACTGTAATTGGCTACAGGTTTCAAACAGAGATGGCAACAAAGAGGCAAAATGTACAGATTGCAGCTTTAAATAAGCACTCAAGCATGAACTCCACGTGTTTAATTTTAGAATGATCAAAACAGCATTTTCTGCATTAAAGGGATAGTTCACCCAAAAATGAAAATTTGATGTTTATCTGCTTACCCCCAGGTCATCCAAGATGTAGGTGACTTTGTTTCTTCAGTAGAACACAAATTAAGATTTTAACTCCAACCGTTGCAATCTGTTAGTGGTATAATGCATGACAATGGTAACAGATGAGAGTATGAGAGCAAAGAGAGTATAAAAAAAAACCCATACACATACGAATCCATATTAAACCCACCCGTGCGGCTCGTGACGGCACATTGATGTCTTAAGACATGAACCGATCAGTTTGTGTGAGAAACCGAACAGTATTTATATCATTTTTTTACCTCAAATGCGATCTATGTCCAACAACCGTCAGCAAGTGATGACTTCTGGGGAGTGAATGTACACAATATGGCATACTGTAACAAACATTACATGACAGACAGACTGCAATGGTTAAAATCTTAATTTGTGTTCAACTGAAGAAACAAAGTCGGGGTAACTATCCCTTTAATAGAAGCAATATCAATTTTACCTTTCCTACAATACAGTTCACATGATCAATATCATAAATTTGATTAACAGTGACTTTCCTTGATTTTGCAACTTTGATTTCAATGTTGTCTCAAATTGTTGCCCCCCCTGCAGTATAATTCAAATTTGTACAGTGGGTTTTCTATACCTAACCTATTTAGTTTTTTTATTCAACTTTCATGATTATGTAGGGGGAGCAAAAGCCATCCACAGAGTCAGATCAATATGACTATGATGAAAGGAAGAAACCAGAGGAAAGGAAATGTGAAGAGAGGAAACGGAGATGCGGGGGTGGTGCTTTTGAAGAGAATGAGAGTTATCTCTCAAAAGCCATTGCCCTTTAAGGATGCTTGTGCAATCAAACCCTAACATTATTAGGACCACAACGATCTATACACATTGTATGTAGCAGGTAAATGAAAACCATTGTAAATAAGCACTTAAATGCATAGTAGACAACACTTATTTAGTCAAATAAAGAAGCTGTTTTACATGTGTTTGTTTATAGGGTTAGTTCACGCAAAAATGTAAATAATGTCATTTATTACTCACCCTCATGCCATTCCAGACCTGTAAGACCTCGGTTCATCTTCGGAAAACAAATGAAGATATTTTTGTTGAAATCCGATGGCTAAGAAAGGCCTCCATTGGCAGCAATGTAATTTGCACTCACAAGATCCATAAAAGGTTCTACAGACGTCCTACTAAAGGTACTAAAGAAGAGATTGTAGAACCACTGTAGTGAGATGGACTTTGTAATGACATCTTTAGTAACTGCTTGTAATTAGAGACAGCAAACAAACTAATATATATATATATATATATATATATATATATATATATATATATATATATATATATATATATATATATATATATATATATATATATATATATATATATATATATATATATATATATATATATATATATATATATATTAGGGCCGGGACTTTAACGCGTTAATTAAGATTAATTAATTGCGTGACTTTAACGCGTTAATTAAGATTAATTACGCAAAAATTGATAACAATTTTAACTTATTTTTGCACCATGAATGTTTTTTTAATGAATGAGTTTCGACGGACCGTTTATACTGGAACACCAACTAGCGTTCTTGACTTCTGAACACAACAAACCACAGTGAACATGAGCGAAGAAGCTGGCGAGACAGCTTTGCTTGGCAAATTTTGTTTTAAAAAACGAAAGGATGGAAGCGTCGACAAGAGCATGGTTGTGTGGAAGCTATGCAACAAGGAATTTGCGTATCGAGCCTCAAATATCACCTCAACGCAAAACGCTGGACATAAATAAATAAACAAAATTTAGTTGATTAAGCTTATGTATTCAGTCATTATTCAATGGTATACTAAAAGTCCATGTGAAAAAAATTACTTCTCACTGTTCTCAGGTCAAATATTTATATGCAATTAAAATGCGATTAATTTCGATTAATTAATTACAAAGCGTCTAATTAATTAGATTATTTTTTTTAATCGAGTCCCGGCCCTAATATATATATATATTTTATTTAATTTATTTTTTTTGAAGTCCTAAGTACAAACAATAGGCTGCCACAGCCAAATTAGGATGTGAATGGGTCTTGCAGAACTGCATACCCAACCACCAAAGTCATTATTACTTGCCCAGTGCCATTGTTCTTCCACTCATGAGAGAGGAACATTGACCTTTCAAAGGCTAGACTGGAGAGGTAACAGCTGCCACCAACAGATAATTAGCCTGCTACAGCTGTGGCAGCTATATTATAGGCCAAAAGCTTCAGCCAGTTGGGTTCCACACAGTTCCACGCAGCTAATACTAAACTAAAGCTCTGGGTGTTACATTATATCACTGCAGTGAAATGAAAATTGGGGAGTTCCTATATTTTTTAAATCTGAATTGTGGAGAAAATTATCTATTTTCATGTTGACATTAACCTCCTTACTTTACAGGTGGAGTAGGCAATTTCGGAGAGGCTAGCTTTGAAAGCATGATATCCCACTGTCAAAGTGTCTCCAAAGCCATGCCTCCTTCAAAACGCATGAACACACACAGCAGAGTCTGCAAAACGTCACAAGAGACAGTGTTAAATGAATGTCTCAAAGCACATAACTTAAAGATCTCTGACTTGTACCATCTGACTGCTGCAGATTGATTCCGGTGTTGATAGGACGTGAACCGCTTCGGGTAGAATGTCACAGGTTGCCATCTCTTATTTACGGCTATTACCACATGACGTGAACACAGCATAAGCTCATTCTTTTGGTTCAGTGGGAACTGTAAGGTGGTGACTGCTGTTTGTTTGTGTTCTCTGTGACTTTCTGGCCACAAATCTGCATAGCCTTATGGAATGCGCTGCTGACCTGATGTCTGCATGAGCAGGGTATGTGGAGGTGTGGAAATAAATAGGTTGACAGGCAGGTAGGACATCCTATCATTCAGTGGGGTAACTTCGTTTTAAAAAGTGGGTGGGACAGGAGTGGGGACAATGATAAGTACATTAACAATTGCAGAAAAAAAAATAACATTAATACACTGAGGTTAATTTATTGTCACAAAAGTCATGTTTAACGTGATAGTTCCATCCTTACATCTACTACAGTACAATAATGTTAGTCCCAAGATTATTAACATCATTGAATAAATATATAAATATGTTTGAAATGCTCATGTGCCATAATGGTCTGGTGGTAGAACTTTTTTGAGCGTGTGTCAAGAGAGGTTCTTGGTTCTAATACACCCTGGTATATATTTTTCTTCTTCTTTATTTGTCATTAAAACCAAAAGTATTCATCAGTGATTCTTTATCAAGAGCAGGGATAGTTTGTGTGCATTTTGTTTTGTGGTTCACTAGAACGAATAAAGAGTCTCCGACAGCGTTAAAGGGCACCTTTTATGTTTGAACATAAATGTGTGTTGGCAGTAGACCTGTCACGATCATTAAATAATTGTTTGAACCCGATTAATTGGTCTAATCGTGGTCATTACAGATGATTGTTATTATTGCCCACTATTAGAAGACATAAGGGGGCCCTGTAGTTAGTAGTGGGAAATTCGGATCATTTTACAGACTCGGATCTTTGAATCTCATTCAGCAAAATGAAAAAAAAAATTGAGTCATTTCGTTCATTTCAGCATAACAGGAAGAACGAAAGACTCGGACCTGGCCGAACTCGAGCCTCGAAAGGTGAACAAATCATTTCTCTTTCCGGTACTGACAGCATAGTCTACTATAGGACTGACAGGAAGAACGAAAAACTCGAACCCGAACGTGAGACTCAAGGGATGAACTAATCTTTTCTGTTTCATGTACAGAACCTATGGGATTTTGCGCGCATATGACACGCGCAGCCAACAAAATGAACGGAATACTCTCTGAGACAACTTGGTAGTCCCGAGTCATATTAAAGAATCATTCGTTCTTGAACGACGTACATGCAGCACTCTACTTCTACCGCTCTGAATTCATTACGCTGAGCATTACGTTCAAATGATATTGCCCTTTTGATTTCTCCATCCTTTTGAGTTAGAGCAGCCCAGTTATTCAACAAAGATGGATTTAGTTTCGAAGCCGAAAACGACAACTCCAATCTGGGCACATTTTGGTTTTACACACAATGATAAAGGACGGCCAAAAGACGTTGACATGGCAGTGTGTCGAATTTGTAGGAGAGAAATACCAGCGAAAGCCGCCAACACCACAAATCTTAGGAATCACCTGAAAATCACATCACCCAACAGAGTTCGGCAAAGTTTTGAAGTCATCCACAGTAGAGGGTGACACGGGAGTGGATTTTTAACCCTCTCCCATCCCACTCCCACAAAAAAATCCTGTCCCATCCCAGAAGAATGACTCCTGTACCCTCCGACTCCCATTTCCTTCCACTCCTGTGTATTCAACAGCATGCCCAGTTGAATAAAAACGTGCCAAAATGTCATTTTTGTTTAAGATGGCTTTCAATTCAATATAATAACGATGCACACATTAAATTCCACGTAAATCATATGCAAACACAGGCACGCACACACATAAACACACACGTGTGCAGTAAATGTCTTGGCTTATACCGTTTTCACGCCTTCTTTTGGTTACTTCAGACTGCCCTAAAATGGCGGTGAGCACAATCAAGGTATCATTTTCCAAAAGGAGTTGTTGCAGCGTGGCTTTCATGTCTGACTAAATTGTGATGATGATTTTTGCAGCTACAAAGTGCATGTGGAAGCCTCCTTTCTCTTATATTATTGGTGGTTGGCATTGGCCACCAACTGTTTTGGGTGTGGAGCACTTAATCAGCCACACCAAATCAGACAGGGCAACTTGAATTGAGTTCAAAATTAAAACATATAGTTAATTTATTTAAACAATATATTTGTATAGATGGTATCATAGTGTTATTATGATTGTCCTGCTGACAGACAGTGTCACGAGATACATCGTTAAGGAAATGCAGCTTTTTAATACCGTGGAGAAATTAGCATTTAAATCCCATAATCTACAAAGCCATTAAGGAGCATGATTGTTTTTATTTCAGAATTTGACTTTTATGGCCTCTTCTGTTATGGTCAGTCCTTTTTGTGTTATCGTAACTTTATGGTGATTGTTTCTATTATTTATTCTTTCATATACATTTACATTGTTTCTTTAAATGTACACATTTCTGAAAGATACATATTTGTAATTGAATAAATTACTTTAATATTAAAAGGCTTTAAGTGTATTAATGTGTTATTGCAAGTGAAAACTTACAAGGGATTCAATTAAATAATCACAACAATTTGTATGACAATTAATCGCCAAAGCCATAAAACAGACAATGAATTGCAAAAGCCCCAAAACAGACAATTAATCGTCATAAATCGCAATTATTTATTGGACAATTAATCGTCAGACAAATTTCATAATAGTTACAGCCTTAGTTGGCAGTGTGTGTACACAACCACCCTATAATGGTAAAAATCCACCCACTCATTGTTTTAAATCCCCATAAATCATAAGCAGTGTCTCAGCACAAGCTGTTTCCAGATTCCTGCAGTGTGATGTCACACTGCAAAGCCCCGCCCGCGAGTGTTGATGGACACTGCCGTTTTAGCGTAGACCCCGCCCTCAGAGAGCTGTAGCTGAGCTGTTCACATGTTTATCTCCTCACCAGAGCATTAACAGCAGCATTCAAGTAAGAGATGTGCTCTTATTAAAGCTACTAAAGTTCAGTCAGTCAAGAACAGTGAGTGATTTTCTGTTGTTTGGTTCATACTAACAGCAGAAAGAGCAATACATACTGTATTAAACTGCTTTCACTTTAGTAATGACAGATGGATCTAATATACACACAAGATTTCTGTAACTGCATACGTGCACAGGCACAACCAACTGTTTTCATCTGAACTTTGTGTGTTTCTGACATTACCTGCATTTGGAAGTTTAATTGCAATAACATATGCAAGATAACTAGTTTAATGACTACTCAGGACTCGCAGACATCCAGCTCTCTGGGCATCAACTCTGGGCATCAGAGTCATGTGCATGTGTTTAAGTTGAGAGCGATAAGTCTTAAAACTAGTGGTGGGCATAGATTATTTTTTAAATCTAGATTAATCTCACTGTGATCTTGAAATTAATCTTGATTAATCTAGATTAAAATAGCTAATTTGAATTCTGCCGAAGGCATTCAGAATATTTGTGCTACCCAAATAATGACTGGTGCTTTCACACTTGGTTTCGATTGCTTCCTGGACTGTGTTCATATTATATTATTTGGGTGGGTCTGTAACTTGGTTGCGTTTGCATCATCAAAGCGGCAGCTGTTTACCCCGTTACTTGGTAACAACGTCGAGCAAGAAGGTGGCAGAATAAATAGCATTGTTTACCTAACTTTTATATTTTAGTTTTTGAACCGTTGATTTTGTTACCAAAGCTTCAGTACGTAATAGCACTTGCGTCTATCTGCCGCGAATGTACTGCAAATGCTCTAAAGAAAGCTGACGACGAGCGGAAATGACTATTTCTGCTTACAGTATGTCAGTCACGCTCGTCGGGACTCGAGTACGGTTCGCGGGTGCACACCCGAGTTCGGAAGACATTGTTCACACTTGATGTGGTAATTTCACTGCATACACGCAGGTTCGAAGACTCGTTCTTGCTCCCAACAGTGCAATTCGGCTAGGTAGCTATACATCCGTGCTAAAATATCAAGGTGAAAGTCATCATAGCTTGCGTATATAGACCTAGCTCACAACCCAACTTTGAGAATAGATTAACAGCGATATTTTTTTTATCACCCGATAAGAGTCTCACGTTAACGCAGCACGTTAACGCCGATAACGGCCCACCATTTCTTAAAACGTATGCAGATGATAATATTTCATGATGATGAAGAACTGCTATGTCACATGAACATGTCTGCGATAAATATGATCATCAAAACACACAGATATCATGTTTCAGTTTTCATTCGCATGTTCTGGTGAGGCTCCCCCCTCTGGGTGGGGAGAAGCAGCTCATTTGCATTTAAGGGGAAACGCACTGAACTGCTCATTTTTCTTCAACCACAAAATTGGCATTTTCAACATGGTAGATTAATTGATCTGTTAGGACTCTTGAACTTCAGAAGCACACTTTGGGGACACCTGAGACTTATATTACATCTTGTAAAAAAGGAGCATAATCGGTGCCCTTTAAGCTTTAGATTGAAACGTTTGTATGTGAAGACAGCGCACTGTGACAAACAACACACACTCACAGTGGGTACGGAAAGTATTCAGACCCCCTTAAACGTTTCACTCTTCGTTATGTTGCAGCCATTTGCTAAAATCATTTAAGTTATTTTTTTTTCTCATTAATGTACACACGATATTGACAGAAAAACACAGAATTGTTGACATTTTTGCAGATTTATTAAAAAAGAAAAACTTAAATATTACATGGTCCTAAGTATTCAGACCCTTTGCAGTGACACTCATATTTTTAACTCAGGTGCTGTCCATTTCTTCTGATCATCCTTGAGATGGTTCTACACCTTCATTTGAGTCCAGCTGTGTTTGATTATACTGATTGGACTTGATTAAGAAAGCCACACACCTGTCTATATAAGCCCTTACAGCTCACAGTGCATGTCAGAACAAGGTTAAGGTTAAGTTTAAGGTTCCTAAAGGTTCCTAAGAGCACAGTGGCCTCCATAATTCTTAAATAAAGACATTTGGGACGACCAGAACACTTAGCTGTCCAGCCAAATTGAGCTATCAGGGGAGAAGAGCCTTGGTGAGAGAGGTAAAGAAGAACCCAAAAATGACTGTGGCTGAGCTCCAGAGATGCAGTCGGGAGATGGGAGAAAGTTGTAGACTTTGTAGACTGGTTGCAATCGAGGGAAAGATGAATGCAGCCAAGTACAGGGATATCCTGGACGAAAACCGGTAAACGTTGGTGGACAGCCATTTTCAGGTCTCTCCAGAGATATTGAATTGGGTTTAAGTAAGGGCTCTGGCTGGGCCATTCAAGAACAGTCACAGAGTTGTTGTGAAGCTAATCCTTCGTTATTTTAGCGGTGTGCTTAGGGTCATTGTCTTGTTGGAAGGTGAACCTTTGGCCCAGTCTGAGGTCTTGAGCACCATCCAACCTGACAGAATGGGAGAGGATCTGCAAGGAGGAATGGCAGAGGATCCCCAAATCCAGGTGTGAAACACTTGTTGCATCTTTCCCAAAAAGACTCATGGCCGTATTCGATCAAAAGGGTGCTTCTACTAAATACTGAGCAAAGGGTCTGAATACTTAGGACCATGTGAAATGTCAGTTTTTCTTTTTTAATAAATCTGCAAAAATGAGTTTCTGTCAATATGGGGTGTTGTGTGTACATTAATGAGAAAAAAAATAACTTCCCGTACCCACTGTATTATATAATATATATATATTTAGACCACTTCTATTTCTGAATCCTATCAGGATGTGAAGACGTATAGTAACCAGTATAACAAAAAGTGTTTAAAAAAAAATAAATAAATAAACATTATATACCCTACCTTTAATATTTAAAGGGGGGTTGATCAGCTTTTTTCATAAGCTTGATTGTGTTTATGGGGTGCAGTCTAGCATGTTCATGCTTCATTAAAAAATAAAATAAATAAAAAAATAGCATTATTTTTTACATAATTTAGCTTTATTCTACACCACTGTGTCCCTTCTTGGAAAAACAGCAGGACAGCTTCCTGGTTCTATGAAGCTCCTCCCTCAGACATACGCAATAGGCTCAGATTGGTTAGCTGGCCTAGTGAGTTGTGATATGCTAACCACTTAGAGCACATTGTACGGAAGCGCCATGCCCGTTACCATTACAGTTAGTTGCATGTACTCAGGTGTATTTTAATAAACAATGGCATCAATATACCTAATCAATTTGAGAAGAGGATTGATCAAAACCTATGCAAGAACAGCTGATACAGGACGTTTCAGAATGGTATGTTTTTTTTTGTTTTTTTTTTGTTGTCTCATGTATTTAGATACGCTGTTATTTGTAAATGCTTGAAGGGATTTAGATTACAGACTGCCAGTCTATAGTGATCGCTACTGACTGTGTAGAGCACCATTAGTTTTGTCTTTATAGAACACTCATGTATTTTGTAGACATGGTGTCAGTCAGGGCGAACAAAGAGGACCTGCAATCGGGATAAAAATGACAGCGTTTTGACCGCATGGCAACAACACTACTAAATAACTCTTCCTCTTCTCTAACGCAGCCCAATATGGCCTCACCCCCTTTGCTGCATGATCCTGGGGGCAGGATTTATGTACATTTTAGGGTTAGTGATGTCACTAACCCGGGAGGAAGCTTGTGTAGTCCTTTAGCCTTTAGTCCTTTAATTTCTGTGAAAGAAAATATCTCCCTTTGCTTTAAACTTTGTGCATCATAACTTTGAAAATGTTGTTTATGTTTAAACAGTAACATAAAACACTAACTATAAGTTAAAAAAGTGGAATCATAATCAACCACCCCTTTAAGATCAAACAAGTGTTTTGTTTAGTTAAAGATGATGTAAAATGCCAGCTGCAAACTGCATTACTTAAACAATCTTTTTAATGTTCTGCACATAAAAGCTTCTAAAATCAGCTATTGAATGCAATTACAGTGAACCTCAGTAGTATCTCTCACAGCGCTGTTCATTCTTAACAGTTCCATTTATAATTTCCATCAGATTTGTGTTGAAGCAAATTTGCTTCCATTGATTAAAACAAACTACTATGTTTCCAGGTGCTATATTTCTTTATAATTCTACTTCTATTTTTTGTAAGTTAATCAACATGCTCATTCTTAGCCCTTTTCTCATTTCTGTGATTGAAATGTTGAATGCATAAGGTTCTTCTTTTTCTTTTCTTTATGAAACTGTAAAATGACAGATTTTTTTTTTTTTTAAATAAAATATGAAACTAAAACTAAAAGAGCTACTCAACACATAAAACTAAAAATGTACTTAATCTACACATTTATAATTGATAGAGTGTTATGTTATGTCTATGTTTGTATTTATTATTATTATTATTATTATTATTGTTATGTTTAGGTAAATTTTGTGTCTACTTTCGTTGTTGTTTCTTTGAGTTTCAGATTGCTGCTGATTTGTCAGTTGTGGTGCCACCTGCCAGCAGTAATAGGGTGTTCAGCTGGTGGTCATTTTAAAACACCTCTTCTACTTGACAGAAGTGAGCTGCTGTGATTCTGGGCCGGTCACACTGTTCCAGACTTCCTGCCAGCCACCAGACAAAAAACAATTTTGTGCTCTGAGTGTTTCTTTCGATTCTGTGTGATTTCACGTGATTCTCACATTTCATGCCATGCTTTACTCAGAAAACTGACACATCCTTCATCCTTTTTTTTTTGTACTTTTGTCAACTTGATTATTTGATGTTCCTTTTATTTTGTAACGTTGCAAGTTAAAATGTATTAATTTTGTTCTGAAGATAATTTTGTTCAGCTTCCCAAATAACCCAACATTAAGGAAACAGTGGATGCTATTTGTTTTTCTAGAGAAGCAACAGTTCTGCAAGTGTGTTTGTTTGTTTCTTCTCACGAGTCAAAACCGCAGGCGTTGAGTGAAACTGTATCAAATGTCTTTGTTGGCAATCGGTGTGTAAGTTCATATAATGTACACAACATTACAGTGAATAGAAAGTTATCCAGGGATAATGTGATGATGTATTAGGCCCTATGTATTGTGTGTGTGTGTGTGTGTGTGTGTGTGTGTGTGTGTGTGTGTGTGTGTGTGTGTGTGTGTGGACTGGTAATCCCTACGGTATGGGGACAAAACACAAAGATGGCAATATCCAAATTTTTGTCCTTGTGGGGACATTTTTTTGGTCCCCATGAGGAAAACATCTTATAAATCACACTAAGTGATGTTTTTTGAAAAAGTAAAAATGCAGCATGTCTCCTGTGATGGGTAGGTTTAGGGGCAGGGGCAGTGTAGGGGGATAGAAAATACGGTTTGTACAGTATAAAATGCATTACGCCTATGGAATGTCCCCATAAAACATGGAAACACAACGTGTGTGTGTGTGTGTGTGTGTGTGTGTGTGTGTGTGTGTGTGTGTGTGTGTGTGTGTGTCATGGTGTCTATAGGTCTCGTTACCTCCGCCCAGAGCACTTCTGCACAAGTTCGGCTGTTTTCGGAAAGAGTCGGTACAGCTTATCTGTCTTTTATAAATCAAATAAAACGAAAGACTTTTTGAGATAATGGAGCAATACTACTCTGTAGGTACTCAAGATTAACATTTAGATTAGCTGAAACAGTGTGCTACCCCCTTTTAAATGAACAACCGAGCAGCACCACATCTGGTGAGTTCAACAAAAAAAATAAAACGCAACAACAAGTCTTACATTATTACATTATCATTGCATCTTGTGCACCACTGATAAGGCTGAAATAAAGATCCACTGTGTAGTTATGTCAACAATTTAAGCTGTGACAAAATGTAAAAGAATTGTGTTGTCTTAGCTCATTATAAGTAAATTGAATAGGGAGTTTTAAGGCATCATTGCACTATATTCTAATCTATATTGCAACCAAGGAAACCTGTTAGGTCGTTTCTGGTTTGTAAGGACTGTGTAACATTTTCTAGCCTATCTAATGTCAAAATATATGCACTGCTGGCATCTATCTTGAGTACTCTCGCACACAAACACACTTTTCCCCTTTTTCAGCTCCACTGATTCTTCTGACAGTGCGCATAACTACGAGAATTCATTACGGTTCTTGACGAATGTGCCGTTAAAATGCTTACAGCTGGAGCGTAGCGGCAGAGGGAAAGTGACAGAGCTCCCGGCATCTCAGTGGCGATAAGGGGATTTCTGAAATTCTAATGGGGCCATTACTGCAGCGACCACTCCACCCGCTGTCTCATACTAACATCAACGGATCAGCGATTCAGCGTTTAATTACAGCAGTGACACCACTGTCTTGCGTCTCACAACAGGGAGGCTGGGAGCAAGGGTAAAGACGAGCCTTAAATTGGATTTTTGTAAATCTTGAGGGCAATCAGTGACAAGAAGTTGGGGATAAGCAATAACATGGCTGTTTAGAAAACAAGGGATTTAAATTTGAGAGACCTGCTATAGAGCGAGAGAGGCGGCCTGAGAGAGAAATGAATAAGAATGGAGAGGAAGTATTCAGTTTGTCACTTTGTGTTATTCTAATGATGTCAGTAGGTGGGGGTTTATGACAAAGCGCTTCCCTGACACCGGAAAAACAAACACATACAATGTGTATCTATTTGTTCCAGGCTATTATGGGAGTGCACTGCAGCGCAGCGGTTGAACATGCACCGCATGAACAAACCCAGAGATTCACTGGGCCCGGAGCGCAAAGGCACTAACTTGACAGAAAACATTTGCCTCTTGTTGAACAGCACTTACAGCAATGCCAAGGGTCCAGTCATTAAATCAATTTATGACTTTACTGTAGGACCAGACACAACTAAAAGTGAAAGTGTGGACAATAAGGCGTTTGTAACCAAAGATTAATGCTTTCCTTGGCAGCTTTCACAGTAACTTAGTTTAGAAGTATCCTACTTAAAGGGTTAGTTCATCCAAAAACGACAATTCTGTCATTTCGAGATGGCGGTTCAGCTGCCGTTCTGTCACAGAACTCGAAAGTGCTGCACTGTATGATTACAATGTATAGGAGACTGGCACAGATAAATTGTTGATTAAGGTAATTATTTTAGTTAGTTTTTTTGCACACAAAAAGTATTCTCGTCATTTCATGAAAGATTGAACCACTGCAATCACATGGACATGGATTTTAAATGGGGTGAAACACTCAGTTTCAGTCAATCTTGAGTACCTATAGAATAGTATTGTATCCTTCATTTCTCCAAAAAGTCTGTAGTTTTATTATATTTATAACAGAAAGATACGCTGTTCTGAGTCCTTCCAAATAAAACCGAGCGGCTGGAGGCGTAACGTGTGGGCGGAGCTAAATAATCACGAGCGCGCACAGCTATTGTGTTGAGAGTGTCTGAAAGCTGTAACATCCTTAAACGTGGAAAAGAAAATGTTACCCTAAATAAACCATGGCTATCAATCAGATTCAACTATACAACTATACATGATCCAGAGGCATCTCTTTGTGGTATGTACTGTAACTGTATTTGCTTAGCGGCTAGTCAACATTTGTGTGTTTACTCATGGTTTATGAAGACATGATTTGGTTTATGGACAATTGTATGTTACTAAACATTTGCAGTAGCAAGCGAAACGGTTTTGCACGTGTTTACATAGAAAACAATGGAATAGTAGCGCATTTGAATGAAGAAGCACGCTTTGTGTGAACGGCAACTAAGTTTAATATGAAATAATTAATTTAGTTCAACACCTATAGTGATCAGCTAAACAATGTGTGTAAAATACACACAATACATTGCATGCTCCATTTATAAATTAACTATACACGATCATGTTGTTTACTGATGTGTACTTGCGCGACAATAGCCAACACCACAGACATTTGAAGCAGTTTTACTCACCACCTTTCAACGCCCGACCATGAACCTTTATCGTTGGGACCGCTCCATCAAAAACACACTTCTTTGGTGAGATTGTTGATTTCGTGAAGTCCTGTAACTGCAGTCCAACGGACCTTCCTAAAGTCGAGCAAAGTGTGTATATGGGCATGTTTTTGCTCTCTCGCTCTGGTCGAGCACGTTCCCTTCCAGACGAAGAGCCTGTACAGCCCATACAATGAAATTCCGCACCATTTGACATCACGCAGACGCCTACTCGAAAAAAAACTTTCTAAAACTTGTGAGAAAGTGGAAGGAGTATTTTTGACACAGAAATACTCCATCAAATGTCCAACTTAATTTGTGAAACTTTGTCCATATTTAGCATTGGGAATCCAAGTCTTTAACAGTGTAAAAAGCCCAGTATGCATGAAACAGCATTTCACTCCCCCCTTTAACTTGGTTTCCAAAGGTCTTAAGGGCTTAATGAAGGTGAGTAATTAATGCTAGAATTTTCATTTTGGACTAAACTAACCCTTTAAAATCACCATGAAATAAAAATTGACATTTCATATTTTTATGGAATATTATACAATTTAGGCAGTCCTATAAGCTCATTATCAGTACAACCTTTTTCATTATTTACAACCAAGTGCTAAGTAAAATTACATGATATATATTATACACTGCTCAAAAAAATTAAAGGAACACTTTGAAAAGACATCAGATCTTGATGGGGAAAAATATAATGCTGGATATCTATACTAATATGGACTAGGTAAGGTGTTATGAACGAAAGGATGCCACATCGTTTGATGGAAATGAAAATTATCAACATACAAAGGACTGAATTCAAAGACACCCTGAAAATCAAAATAAAAAAATTATGCAGCAGACTAGTCAATTTTGCAGAAATTTAATTGCAGCAACTCAAAATGGTACTCAGTAGTTTACCCCGACATGCTTGTTTGCATGCCCGATAACGTCGGGCACGCTCCTAATGAGACAATGGATGGTGTCCTGGGGTATTTCCTGCCAGATCTGGAACAGGGCATCACTGAGCTCCTGGGCAGTCTGAGGTGCGACCAGGGCATCACTGAGCTCCTGGGCAGTCTGAAGTGCAACCTAGCACTGTCAGATGGACAGGAACACAATGTCCCAGAGGTGTTCTTTTGGATTTATGTCAGGGGAGCCTGGTGGCCATTCAATGTTATCAATTCCTTCATCCTCCAGGAACTGCTTGCATAATCTCGCCACATGAGGCCGGGCATGTTTGTGCACCAGGAGGAACCCAGGACCCACTGCACCAGCATAGGGTCTGACAATGCCAAGTATTTCATCCCAATACCTAATGGCTGTCAGGGTGCCATTGTCTAGCCTGTAGAGGTCTGTTCATGCCTCCATGGATATGCCTCCCCAGACCATCACTGACCCACCACCAAACCAGTCATGCTGAACGATGTTACAGGCAGCATAACTCCATGGCTTGGTCACGTGTGCTCAGGGTGAACCAATTCTCATCTGTGAAAAGCACAGGGCACCAGTGGCAGACCTGCCAATTCTGGTATTCAATAGCATATGCCAATCAAGCTCCACAGTGCCGGGCAGTGAGCACAGGGCCCACTAGAGGACGCCGGGCCCTCAGGCCACCCTCATAAAGTCTGTTTATGATTGTTTGGTCAGAGACATTCACACCAGTCGCCTGCTGGAGGTCATTTTGTATGGCTCAGGCAGTACTCATGCTGTTCCTCCTTGCACAAAGGAGCAGATACCAGTCCTGCTGATGGGCTAAGGACCTTCTACGGCTCTGTCCAGCTCTCCTTGAGTAACTGTCTGTCTCCTGGAATCTCCTCCAGGCTCTTGAGACTGTGCTGGGAGACACAGCAAACCTTCTAACAATGGCACGTATTAATGTGCCATCCTGGAGGCAACATGACATCATGACTTTGCGTAAACATACACGCCACTTTCTAAAGCCCAAAGTGGCGTGTAATCTGTACGCATTTTGAGCTATCAGCATGTATGTCCACACCTTTTTTTTTTTCGCGTGTATGTGTACGCCAAACGAACCATCATCTCCGCGTGTATGTCTATGCCGTGTGATTCCGCGTGTATGTGTATGCCGTGTGATTCCCCGTGTATGTGTACGCCGTGTGATTCCGCGTGTACGTCTACACCGAAACGAACCATTATGTGTATGTGTCCTATAATGTAAATGTATTTATAAACATACTAATTTATGTTTTTTTGTAAAAATGCTAATGTTTCTTGTGATTGGTAGGTTTAGGGGCAGTGTGTATGTGTGTGTGTGTGATAGGTAGGTTTCAGAGGTAGGGGCAGTGTAGGGGGATTAAAACGGCATAGATAAACACGCTAAAAAGCGATTATGCGTCTTAATAGCACGCCAAAATGCATTCGAATTTGCGTGTCATACATACGCCATTTCATGAGATCAGTCTGCTGGAGGAGTTGGACTGCCTGTGCAACCTCTGTAGGGTCCAGATATCGCCTCATGCTACCAGTAGTGACACTTACCCTAGCCAAATGCCAAACTAGTGAAAAACAGTCAGAAAAGATGAGTGGGGGAAAAACTCCACTTGTAAAATCATTCCTGTTTTGGGGGTCGTCTCATTGTTGCCCATCTAGTGCACCTGTTGTTAGTTTCATTAACACCAAAGCAGCTGAAACTGATTAGCAACCCCCTCTGATACTTAACTAATATACATAAATAAATAATAATAATAAAAAAACTTAATTCTGAACCAAGAATATCACAAAACATGAACCAAGCACCATGAACCATTCAAACTAATCCAAATGACTTACAAACACTTGACAGGAGACAAAACCAACACAAATGATAATTATACACTAAAACTAATTACAACACAAGACATCTGGAAACAATTTAGAAGGAACGAGGAAACACAAGCAATTAGAACACATGTGAAAACACTTCAAAATAAAGGTCATGCAAAAAAGGACAGGAAAACAAGAAAACATCTGATAATCTTCTCATCCCGTCCTTCCATATGAAATGTTAAATTGAGGTCTTGACTGTCTGTGGTCATAAAAAAAATCCAAAAAAATAAAAATTATTCCCATGGCACGTTTCATAAAAGAGTTGCTTTTTAAACCACCACATGGAAAACTGTCACATGAATAATACCGTTCACACACACACATAAAATATCGCTTATTGTGTTATGCTACCATGAGCATCCCCCTCTGTCTCATATAGCTGAGTGGGCCAGTCTCATATGCCTCTTCACTGGGAAAAATATCAGATTTCTTCTTTTTTTTCACATGCTATATTGGATTACAGTGCCTATTTTTAGTTTTTGCCTCAGGATCAGGTAGTTCAGAAAGAACACAGAGGTATTGGCAAGTCACCTTCCTTTCACAAAGCTGAGAGACTTGACAATGAGAATACAATGTAGGGTTTTTATATGGTTTAACACTGCCCTATATGCCATGTGCTCTACTATACCAAAAAGTAATAAATAAATTAATCTAAATTCGTTTAGATATGCATCCCTTGATTTATTTTTGCAGTAAAATCTTATGGAAACTATGACGTTTTCTAACAGATTCTTTGCTTTTACTTTGATACTATTTTAAAGCTTAGCTGGAAGAAAGTAAAATGACAAGTGGACGTGACTAAACACGAAATAAAGACATCATTATTTACATTAATCATAGGATTTAGTATTGTTTTAGCATATGTAAATATGCATGAAGCCATTTTAAACTTGATTATAAATTACTTTTGTGTAATCAGGCTATGAACTGTCTAGTACACTTATGAACATTAATAGGAGCATATGGATTTTACAGTTTATAAAATTGCAGACATAAATCAAAAGTAAGTTTTAGGAAGCATAAACAGCCTTCTTCTAAAAGACTAATAGGGCCCTATCATAGGGGCACAGCAGGGCTAAGGGCACACTGTAAAAAAAATTCTGGTCTCCAGTTGAAAAGTTTCAAGTGACTGGTCACATCTAATTTTTTTAGTTGGCCAAATTGAATTTCTGTGAATTAAATTTTATCAATTCACAGAAATTCAATTTGGCCAACTGAAAAATTTTGATGTGACCATGTCACTAGAAAATCTTCAGTTGGAGAGGCCTGAAATCTTAAGAAAAAAATATGCTTTTCATTACTCCCATAGTGTATGATTGCAGAAAATTGAACATTTATGAACATTTATGGAGCAACATATTTTGTGAAAAAATAAATCATTAAAGTGGTTTATTTTGTTTAAAATTTGTTTAAATGTATGAGGTGGCAAGAGGGGCCTTTTAGGGGGTAAAAGGCCCCTCTCGCCACCTCATACATTTACTCACCAGCATTGGGCAAAAAGCAAACATTATTTATACAAATACTTTAGCTAAAATAATGTTTTTTTTATATATTTTCTAAGTTAATATTTCTTAAAAATTATCACTTTAGCAAAGTTTGCACTGTTTATCAAATATACTGTCATTAAAATATGTTATTATCAAATATATTTTCAAAATACATAGGAAAGATTAAAAAAAGTTACGATTTTGAAAGCATTGAATTTAGATTTGTACAGTTGTAACATTAAATTGTAACATTAAATCATATAATATGATTAATTTTTAAATATTTCCAAGGTGGACACCCAACTTAATATATGATATGTACCATATGAATCTAGCCATGTCATGTCAACAAAAGGAAAAGTCAGGTAATTATTTATCATCATGTTAATTATTGTGTCTTTTGCCCCAAATACTATACTTTTAGTAATTGAAGACCTGTTGCTTTAATTAGGTTGAACAAAACTTATGAAGGCTTTGTCTCAATATATATTTAATAATTTTTGCATTTCTCATATTAAAAAACATCATATATTAGAGCAAATATCCCACGATCGCATCAAGGAACAGACACATTTCCACTTGCATCTGGAAAAGCAGATATTTTGGAAAGTCTTGCGGCAAGATTTTGTGAGGATAATAAAATCAAAGGAGCCTTTTAATCTGGTTCTCCTTTAGCCTCCTTGCCTTTATTCACTGGTATACCAGTGAATCCAAAAAAGTAATCAGGGCTGGGTTTCCTGAAAACTTCTTATACACTACATTGCTCTTAAGATATATCTTAAGCTGTACCTTAATGTTAATAAGTGTTTCCTGAAATGTTCTTATTTTTTATGCAAATAATACAATTGTTGGTTGCTAGCTTTTTAATTATATTATCCAAAGGTACATCAGCTGGCAAACCATTAGGCAGTAAAGGCTTAGGAGTGTATTTAAAAGGGAATGATAGTGGTGGGGAGTTTGGTCAAACTATGGCAGAGATACAGCGAATAGTTGTGCTAAATCAGCCATTTAGTGTATGTGCACTATTTCATATATGAAAACTTTAGTCCCCTGGCTACCATGTCAGAAGCTGCAATTCAAAATAAATTTCACCTGTCACGGCAGCAAATTCTATAACTTTTAGATCTTGTTGGTCCAGCTTAATCAAGACAAACAAGCGGGACTCAAACCCGGGTCTGCCAGCATGAGAGAAGGATGCTCTAACAAGGAGGCTAAAGGCTGCAACCTCTAGCGTCAGTCGCTAGAGCGAGATCAGAGGAGTGAGGTTTAGTCGCACAGCAACTACTAGCTGGCCCCTGTTACACTCACCCCCCTAAACCTCAGTCCCATCCGGGTCACAGTACCAATGTAACCCCTCCTGTTCGAAAACGCCCTACTCCAAGCGGGACTCGAACCCGGGTCTGCCGGCATGAGAGTCGGACGCTCTAACAAAGAGGCTAAAGGCTGCAACCTCTAGCGTCAGTCGCTAGAGCGAGATCAGAGGAGTGAGGTTTACTTGCACAGAAACTACTAGCTGGCCTCCATTACAGTGACAGTACGTGTATAAATATACTCATAGTGTTACAACAGTTTCTGTCCTGCTGGGCTTTTTCCCCTTACCAGAAGAGAAACGTTACAGCTAATGCTAAGTGGCATGTAGCAACTAACGCAGAGATGTGAATAACCCATCTTTATGAGGATATAACACAGTGTCCTCTGCCATGTTGATTAGTTTATCCATTACGTCAAGTTTCTTTTCCTTCCCCTGGCAGCTATTTTGAGAAGTGGTGGTGGCTGGAATTTCTCTCCTCCCACATACATTATCTCCTCTACCTGCCAGGCTGCACAGCTCAAATTAAAGACGCTGCCTGCCTTGGGCCGTTTTCGAAAAACACAGACCTGGATGTGTGCATGTATGTTTGTGGGTTCATGTTAGAGGATTTCATTAGGTAAAGACGATGAGGACAAATGTGAGGAGACTTAGTAACAGCAGACACATACAGCAAAAGAGATTAGGTGCTTCGAGTACCATTTCATATGCCCTAAATACAACTGAAAGAATTATCTTGTTCTTATGCTTTTTAATATTGAGTTTTTGACTAGTAAAAGCTTTACACAGTCAGCAAAAAACACTGAGTTACTTTCATGTACTGAATGTGATGACAAACAACAACATTATGCTGTTACCATGGCTTTTTGGACATGGTTAGTATATTCTTATCTTACTACATAAATATCAATTCAATATCATGATGCATTACTGTTCAAAAGTTATTAAGATGTTTTAATGTTTCTGATTGAAGTCTATGATGCTCACCAAGGTGAATTTATTTGCTCAAAAATACAGTAAAAAAAAGAAGCATATTGTGAAATATTATTACACTTTAAAATAACTGTTTTATATTTTTTTTATAAAAATGTATTATATATTTAATTATATTATTATCAATGTTGAAAGCCGTTGTTTTTCTTAATATTTTTGTGCAAATCATGATACGTGTTTTTTAGGATTCTCAATGCATAGAAATTATAAATCACATTTATTTATTTATTATAAACAGAGATCTATTTTAACATTATATATATATATATATATATATATATATATATATATATATATATATATATATATATATATATATATATATGTTTGTATTTACGGTCACGTTTGATTAATTTAACATCCTTTCTGAAAATGTTTTAAATATATTTCAATCATGACAACTCTCGGAATGAAATAGATTCAAACAGCATTTTATTAACATAGAGCACGGAATGTACAAAGGCTTGATTTTGGCGGATCAAAATCCGCTGCTGCTGCTGAGCAAATACATAAAGTTCAGCTTTGTCAAGATAAAAACAAGGAAAGGCTGCTGCAGAATGATATAACCCCCGTAGCAGATCTCTACAGGTGGTGCTGGGGAGGAGGTGGGATTATGGGAGTTCTCATAATGTGCGGCGTGCTAAAAGCGGCTAGGATACGGCATAAATAAAGCCACGTAAATGAGGAAGTATCTCTGGTTGGTTGGTGTCGTAGAACTGAAAGAACCAATCAGCGATTAATAGAGTTTCATGACTGAACATGATATTAAAAGTATAAAGTATAAAAAAAAAAAAAAATCAGAAAAAAAAATCTGTAAAATATAATAAATTTTGCCTTTATATACACTGTATCAACATCAACATAATATATGTATTAATATCTATTATTTATTAAAACAGTGAGAATAAAGGTGTGAAATATGAAATATCTGAAATTCTGCACTGTATAGTCATATTCATTATATTTCTTTCAGTTTCAGGTTCTTTCCCCTGACTGTACACATCTCCATGTGGGTTTGATCTATAGTAACATAATTGTTAATAGTGGCATGTTTGAGTTTTAGACTGTTTGTTCCGATTCATTTCCCCAGTGGACTCTGTGGTTGAAAGAGTATTTGACGGAGAAAAAAAAACTATTTAGAGAAAACAATTGAAGTCTACCGTGAAAAATTAATATTGCAGGGAACTTTTCGACAAGCCTAATCACAGATTTAAGAGCGTCAAAGTGGTTTTGATCAATTTACCCAGCAGTATTTACATAAAAGGGCTTGTTTTTTTTCAGTGTGAAAAGAGAGATTTTTGATGACCTGGATGAAAAAAGCGATATTGACAAACGCAACAGAGCAGCAGCTCGCTGCAGTTAAAGAAACCAAAGATCTAAATATCTAACTAATTAAAGCATGCTGTGTTCCTGTCAGAACAGTTTAAAAACAGAATGGGCAAAGCTTTCATTTTCTAAGGACTGAGGCAAGCTTGTTTATGGTCATTTCAAACTCACTTAGAGGTTTTCCCATCAGTGTTTTCATTTGCTTGCTATAAACTGCACGGAGATAGTGGAGGTGTGGGAAATACCTGAGCTGAGAGGAGGATGAAATGAACGTGTGCAAGAGAGTCAGTTGAGGTGGGATACAACCGGAACACCAGTGTAGAGATCAAGGGGGAGGACAATGGAAATTGGATCTTAAAGTGATAGTTCACACCAAAATGAAAATTCTGTCATCATTTATCACCCTCATGTCATTCCAAACCTAAACAACTTTCTTTCTTCCATGGAAAATATACCGGCTCCTAATAAACAAAATACATATACTGAATGCACACTAATGTTCAAAAGTGTACTGCTGAACAAGGCTTCATTTATTTGACCAAAATACAGTCAAATCAGTAATACTGTGAAATATTATTACAATTTAAATAACAGTTTTAGGATGTAATGTATTCCTTTGATGGCAAAACTGAATTTTCAGCATCATTACTCCAGTCTTCAGGGTCACATGATCCTTCACAAATCATTATAATATGATGATTTTGTCCTCAAAAAATATTTCTTATTATTATCGATGTTGAAAACAGTGAAACACGTTTTTTTTTCAGGATTCTTTGATGAACTGAAAGGACCTGCAGTTACATTTACATTTAGGCATTTAGCAGACGCTTTTATCCAAAGCGACTTACAACATAGGAGTACAGGAAGCGAACGGTCATGAATAGGCGCAAAACGCAAAAAGTGCCTTAAATACCAAGTTTTGGATATTACATAGAATAAGCTTAAGCTAGAGTAAGGAAGGAGAAGAGTAAAAGAGAAGAGTTTTTTTTTATTTTTATTTTTTTATTTTTTTTTATGATAAGTGTTCACGGAAGAGATGAGTTTTTAGCTGTCTTTTGAATGATGACAGTGATTCTGCCATCCGGATGGAGGTAGGAAGATTGTTCCACCAGCCAGGAACGGTGAATGAAAAAGTTCTGGAGAGGGATTTCATGCCTCTCTGTGATGGTACCATAAGCCTACGCTCCTTACCTGAGCGAAGGCTTCTGGTAGGGGTGTAGACTCGTAGGAGCGAGTCGAAATATGCTGGTGCCGAGCCTGTGGTGGATCCATAAGCGAGTGTCAAGGCCTTGAACTTGATGCGGGCATCAAGTGGCAGCCAGTGCAGAGAGATGAAGAGAGGTGTGACATGCGCCCTTTTGGGCTCATTGAATACAAGACGTGCTGCAGCATTCTGAATCAATTGAAGAGTTTTGATTGCACACGATGGAAGACCAGCCAGAAGCGCATTGCAGTAGTCAAGCCTAGAAATGACAAGGGCCTGGACGAAGTTGTGTTGCATGCTCTGTAAGGAACGGTCTGATCTTCCTGATGTTGTGCAGAGCAAACCTGCATGATCGAGCTGTCTTTGAAATGTGGTCTTTGAAGGACAGCTGGTCGTCAAAGATTACACCAAGATTTCTGACCGACCCTGAGGGGGTAATCAGAGATGAACCTTGCTGGATGGTGAAGTTGTGTTGTAGAGTCGGATTGGGGTTGGGGTTAGGTGTCTTGCTCATGGACACCTCGACACTTGGTCAGGTGGAACCAGGGATCGAACCACCAACCTTCCGGTTTGCAGACAATCTACATGAACCACTGAGCCACTGCCGCCCCGATTCCCCGCCATTTGATTCCTGAGTTATTTGATAAGGAAATCTTCTGTACCATTACACTTGTCTTTACTGTCACTTTACACACTCAATGCCTTCCTTCTGAATAAAAGTTTTAATTTCTTTTCTTTTTTTCCTTATCTTTTTTATCTACTGACCCCAAACTTTTGAACGGTAGCATAAATATGAAAAATATCCAATATATTACTGAAAGAGAACCTGACTGACAAGCTCCAAAAAGCACAATTAAAAAATAATAATAGCTTAAAGCTATATAATATAGCTTTGATGAAAGTGTAATTAACAGACTATAATTGAATTTATGTACCAATAATCTTTGTCTCTTTGGAATATCTCATATCATCTGCACTGTATTCAATCTTGCATCATCACAAATGGTCTTGTAGCACAACTGTCATTTGCAGGGCCACATTAACGTACAGGCTTCAATGGGCTAAAGCCCAGGGGCCTTTACTGGGGAAGGGTGTATTCTATAACCAAACATTTTCAGGAATCACAAAAAGGCATTTTCGGTGAAGCCCTGCTGTGTGAACGTAACTGTTTTCTGCAACGTCATCCAGTGCTAGAGAGCCACTCTTTGCTGAATGTGGGTTTGGTAACTTACAAAGGTATACTGTGTGCCATTCAAATGCTCACATATCTCACTCAGGTATTAAAACTGCTTTCGGTTCATTTGATAGATGAACTTGCACCTCGACTTTTGTCATTTCAAATGTTATTATTTTTAACAGTTTAATTCATGTCGCCATCTTTGATATTACTTTAGTCACTGTCACTATATGGTTACAGCTGATAGGTCCCGTTTCACTTTCATTCAGACAGTATTCGAGAAGCTATTTTAAGCAGTCTTGTGTCTACGGGATATCTCAAATTCTCAAAACTGGCCTTGGTTAAAAAATTAAAAAAAAAGTTTATCGAGAGAGTTCACTAAAAATGGGATTTTACTGATGTTTTCAAATACATTTTTTTTAAACTAGAAAAACAAGGAAGAAAAGTTTCTAAATTTATGCCAGTTGAATTTATTTATACATGAGTACAAAATGAAATGTCTATGTACTGACTAATGGCCTAGTGACATTTTTATTCTGGTAGGGGGCAGGGATCTCTAATTAATTGCACCCCTGGTCATTTTTGTCATGTCGCAATGACATCCAACTTGCCATGTTCTGAATAAAGGCTCAATTTAGGAAAGAAAGAAGAAACCTGGGAGACACCAGTGCAAACTTGCTGCATCACGATTGGACACATGACAGAATTGGTCATTGCAATTGACATTTATCATGTGCAACAGACTTGATGTGTAACATATACAGTAGGAAAGGAAGAAAAGGAAGGTATGTGGGATGTTAGGTAGTCACTGCTAACTGTGAATCACTGTTTTGAATCAATCTTTAAGAGTCTGGTATAGGGCTGTCACTAACAATTATTTTGGCACGTGAGTAATTATTATTATTTTTTTTGTAGTAATAAAAATAGACCTAACTGAACAATAGCTTTTAAAATGACTTGAAGGGGACATATAATGAAAATCTGACTTTTTCTGTGTTTAAGTGCTATAATTGGGTCCCCAGTGCCCCTCCCAATCCAGAAAACATGAAAAGGGACAATCCAGTAACTTTGTTTTGGTAAGCCTTTCTTTGCAAGCATGCTGAAAAATGTGTTGTTCAGACTTGCAGGGTTTTTAATATTGTGGCTCTACTTCCTGCTCTCTACTGAGGATCAGGTCCCGAGGTCACTACTGCGCAAACAAATTAGATGTCAGCGTTATATTCGGACTCTGGCAGCTTCACTTTTCTACAATGGAAGATAGTGAATGTGCGTCGTCCATCTTTTTTTACAGTCATGTTTTCCAACCATGCCGCCGTTTTTTGTTTTCGCAAGCGATGGCGGTGAACAAGACCCTTGTGAGTTTGACATTTTAAACACAAATTACAATTGTGAAAGAAGTTACTCACAAGACTCTGACAGCCAGTTGTCTGTGTGGATCTGCTTCAGATAAGTGCGCTGAGAAAACTATCCATTAGAAGTTTAAGCTAATATAGCTTCAAAACGTGTGGAAATAAACTTCAATGATAGAACTATTGCTATATGGGAGAGTGATATAGATGATAATCAAAACCAAGCAGATGTCTTTTTAGTATTTAGTAGAGAATCCGATTGAGGCAGAAACTGTGGAGAGGGGCAGCACACAGCAGCTCATTTCGATTTAAAGACACATGCACGAAAACAGCCTTTTCTTGACTGTATATGTACACTCACCTAAAGGATTATTAGGAACACCATACTAATACTGTGTTTGACCCCCTTTCGCCATCAGAACTGCCTTAATTCTACGTGGCATTGATTCAACAAGGTGCTGAAAGCATTCTTTAGAAATGTTGGTCCATATTGATAGGATAGCATCTTGCAGTTGATGGAAATTTGTGGGATGCACATCCAGGGCACAAAGCTCCCGTTCCACCACATCCCAAAGATGCTCTATTGGGTTGAGATCTGGTGACTGTGGGGGCCATTTTAGTACAGTGAACTCATTGTCATGTTCAAGAAACCAATTTGAAATAATTTGAGCTTTGTGACATGGTGCATTATCATGCTGGAAGTAGACATCAGAGGATGGGTAAATGGTGGCCATAAAGGGATGGACATGGTCAGAAACAATGCTCAGGTAGGCCGTGGCATTTAAACGATGCCCAATTGGCACTAAGGGGCCTAAAGTGTGCCAAGAAAACATCCCCCACACCATTACACCACCACCACCAGCCTGCACAGTGGTAACAAGGCATGATGGATCCATGTTCTCATTCTGTTTACGCCAAATTCTGACTCCATCTGAATGTCTCAACAGAAATCGAGACTCATCAGACCAGGCAACATTTTTACAGTCTTCAACTGTCCAATTTTGGTCAGCTCTTTCAAATTGTAGCCTCTTTTTCCTATTTGTAGTGGAGATGGGTGGTACCCGGTGGGGTCTTCTGCTGTTGTAGCCCATCCGCCTCAAGGCTGTGCGTGTTGTGGCTTCACAAATGCTTTGCTGCATACCTCGGTTGTAACGAGTGGTTATTTCAGTCAAAGTTGCTCTTCTATCAGCTTGAATCAGTCAGCCCATTCTCCTCTGACCTCTAGCATCAACAAGGCATTTTTGCCCACAGGACTGCCGCATACTGGATGTTTTTCCCTTTTCACACCATACTTTGTAAACCCTAGAAATGGTTGTGCGTAAACATCCCAGTAACAGAGCAGATTGTGAAATACTCAGACCGGCCCGTCTGGCACCAACAACCATGCCATGCTCAAAATTGCTTAAATCACCTTTCTTTCCCATTCTGACATTCAGTTTGGAGTTTAGGAGATTGTCTTGACCAGGACCACACTCCTAAATGCATTGTAGCAACTGCCATGTGATTGGTTGATTAGATAATTGCATTAATGAGAAATTGAACAGGTGTTCCAAACAATTCTTTAGGTGAGTGTATTTACAACATGGATTTATAAATAATATGTGAGGTATTTTAAGCTGAAACTTTAGACACATTCTGGGGACACCTGAGACTTAAATTAAATCTAGTAAAATGGGCATATAGGCCCTCTTTAAAAATACATATATAATAACAATGAAGCAATAATAATTGGTTCGAATATAATATCAAAAAGCAAGTAATCATATGGTTTTCATTGTAGAACCAAATTTTGAAGAACCCATTATGAATCCCCATTGAAAAATCTCAACTTCCGGGTTTTGGCATCATACCTATACCACCCTATAATGTGTTTTATGAATTCTCTTTAAGGGTCTTAATAGTCTTACTTAAACTCTTAAATTAAATGCAGAAAAAAATATATAAAAAAACATGTTTCGCCTGCGAGTTGTTTTTTTTTAAATAACAGATGTTTAGGTTGAGCCATAGAACACATGGAAGCCTCTGTGTAATTTTATCTAAATATAGGCATTAACACATACACAAGTTTGTTGGTTTCCATCAATGCTAAAATCTTCCATTCCCAGTGACAGGCCACCATTTTTATTTTTTTCAGTATTAAAACCTGAAAACCTGCCAGCACACGCACACACACATATACAGAGTGTGTTTCCACAGCTGTTTTATACCCCTCAAAACACAACAGGCTTTTAAAAATGCATGCCAAGCTATTATGACAGATTTACATTCCCAAACCGTTCTTAATGCCTGTCTCTTACCAGGAATACACCCATGGGTAACGTTTAAACATAACATCTCTAAAATGCTCCAGAAATGTCAACATGCCTCGTTGAAACATAATAGGCAGCAGAAGCATCTATTGCGAAAGAGTCGTACAACCCCTCTAGACCAGAACGCCACAAGCACTAGACCGCTTGGCCTTGTTCAAAAGCAACAAAGAACAAGAGCTGACAGAAAAGCCACTGCAGTGCTGAGATAGACCCTAAAAATGGAAATGGACAGAGCTAAAACAAAGCGAAGCCAGAAGAAGACTCAGCTCTTTACATTTAGGAAGGAGACACTGTCTTATTCACAGAAGCACAGTCTGTGACATCGGTACGCCTTCTCTGACCTGGGTGGTGGCACACTGAGCCTTAATCATCCAAACTGGCAGAGATGACTGGCAGGAGACAGTTGGGACACTGCCCTGCTAATTGGCAGAGGGGGGCACTAAAGCTTTGCCCAACATAGTGATCAAAGACTTCATTCTCCAGTCTGGCAAAGACATACACGCTGCCTTCATGCAGGAAGCCAAGCCTGACATCTCCAGATGATTCCATCTCCTTCCCAACATACATCTGGCTCTAGTTTTCACCTCACCGCTAGAGGACAGTTGCGGTCTTACTAGACAGCCAGTCACAATCCTAAAGATAGGCAAAGTGCAGGATGATGATGAGTAATAACTACCTACAATAATAATAATAAATTAATATATGTACCTATACCATTCAAAAGTATGGGGTTTTAATGTTTTGTTTAACTGTATATTTGTTAAGACTGGAGTAATAGAGTAATGCAGTAATCAGCTTTGCCATCACATAGGACACAAATACTAATTACAATACACAAAATAATTATTTTAAATTGTAATATTTCACAATATTACTGTTACTGTATTTTTCATCAAAGAAATGCAGCCATTTCAGTCTTCCGAAAACATTAAAGGCACAATATGTAAGATTTGTGGAATAAAACATCCAAAAACCTACATTAGAACAATGTTATAAATTTTGTTGACTTGTGTACTTACTGTAACGTATCGCTGAGAGAGAATCCACTTGCTCGCACACTGTTAACAAGACTCCACATGAAAATACAAGAACATCTGACCCAGACCACGAACACGATCCACCACAGAAAACAGCATACATAAATACATCCAACAACCAACAAAAAATAATTGAAAACCTTAAATACACAGAACAATGAGAAGATAATTAACTGCAGGTGTGTTTAATGATGGTTACTATAACAACTAATATGACAATGAGGAGAGACAGAAACCAAACTGGAAAAGAACATGGAAACTGTGAAAACAGAGAAGGCACTTCAATATAAAAGTCCATACAAAACAAAAGACACAGAACTGGGATCGCGACACCTATATTAACCCAAATGTTTTCAAGAACGTTTAAATCCAGAGAAATAAGCAATTTTAACCAGGACAAGCACCATGTCCGTGTGTCGTCTATCAATGACATCATACCCGATTTAACCTCGATTTCAGATTTTACTTAGTAGAGCCCAATCACACGAAAATGCGTATATCAATAAAACGAGTGAGCAAATGTTGTGGAATGTATACGCAAAATGAATTTTGGCATGCATATGGTATGCAGTTTTTTGCGTGCATATGATACACACTTTACATCGTACACACAAACCCCCACACACATCGTAACTAATGCCAATGTATTAGTCGGAGCTCTAAAACATCGGTCTGGTGTGCCCCTCTGCTTCACTCAGAACTGTGCTCTAGTCCGTTATTTGATTTAACATAATCTACTAGAGTTAATAATTTCAGAGTAAGTCAGAATAAATCAAATGTAACCATTTATTATTGGTCAGGGAAATGTATCATGCCAATTACCATGCCAAAAGATAATAAATAACATCAAATGTTCTGAAGTAAAGAGTAAAAGATGGATACCTGACAATTAGTAGAAGACCTGATTCTTGTAGACCTGTAATTTACATCTTATTAAGGACAGGCGGTAAAGACCGATTGGCAGAGGACACACCCACCGCAATAAGCAAAATATCTCTTAACTCTTAAAACCTGTGTTACATTTTGCTTTATTTCTGTGGGTATAAGACATTTGCACTAGTCGCACTGAGACGTTTCAAAAGTACCAAACATGTATACTGTATAGTTCACAATAAGATATAGGCCATTAGATTTTGAGTGAATTTCAGCATGTTGAGAAGAGAGATGAGGGTGGGGGAGGAGGGGGGGTGAAATGTAAATTAAGGTGATTGACTTTGTGTGGCTGATTCTCGGGTGGAGATGACACTTTCACAAGAGAGAGTTCAAATGTTAATTCCCCAAAACATCCTTTGTTTTCTCTGGAGTAAATGTACCAGATGTCACGGCATCTTACAGTCTTACAAAACCATGGAAACACTAAAGACGCCTTAATATAATGTGTTTTATTAGACAGGTGAGCAAATGTTTGGATAATTGACAGAAAACAAATCATTGTTATAGCTCAACACAGTTAGTCTTATTGTTTAAATAGATAAAACAGTGATGCCTATGCATGACCGTTGTCTGCGGTCGTCTTCGGCATAATAAAAGCTCATAAAGCTTCATCAAGCTATGCCTTTTTTTGAATAAGCAACCTCTAGTGGCGAAAAAAAAATACATATTGTGGCTTTAAATAAATCTTACCAACCCCAGAGAGAGAGGGGGTCAATGGATGTAAACATACAATAGGTTCATCTTTAAAAATACCCACAATGCAGCAAAACATTTACTGATTTACAAAGGAGGGAAATTCATTTCAGGCTTGGGGAAAAGTGCTTGTCTGTGGTTACTTGAATATCAGAGGAGGAGAAAAATGGGAGACAATTACAGAACAAACAAAATAGGCAGCTATAAAGCATCAGAAAGCCTCAGAAAAAAAAGAAACAGAGGAAATTACAACTCCTGTAGCTGAAAGGTAAAGCAGCCATTTCCATACAAATGTTTTGAAAGCAACATTTTTCAGACAAGGGAAGTCTTAAGACCACTATCAATTAGTATCAGATTTTTATGAACTAAAAAGAGACCATATGAACATACCATGATTCAATTAAAAAACAAAAACAAACAATGATTGTGATGTAGAAAACACTGTTTGTGAAGCTGTTGCATACTTACAAATGACGACTCCCCTCTCTGGGTCAGCGTCAGCACCAACACAGACGAATGTAGAATGTTTCGTTGTGGATTCTTTTTGTCAAAGAATCATGGTCATTTAGGGATAAGATTGCATGGATGTTTTAATCGAGATCACAATCTTTTAATGATTAATCATACAGCTGCATTTAAAAATGCCATTATTAAGTGCAGTACACATATATTAACGTCTACATTCATCATCCTTTGTTTTTTACTGAACACCATATTGAGAGGGAGCTAAAACTAGCTGGATTCTTTCAAGGTCATTGTTGCTTGATACACATGTACATTTCTAACTTAAAAAGCATGAAAAAACCTCAGCGATAACTAGCATCTTAAAAAATGTGAGAATTTAATGAAGTGCTTATCATTTATTCAGAAATATACTTCGGTGTCACTAAGTGTCACAAGCTTTTGTATTAATTATTATTTTGCATTAGTTTGGCTCATGTACTGCATACCATGAGATCTGTGAGCGAGACTAAACAATCCACTTCTAAGATCAATCTGCATTTACATATCCTACAGAGGGGTCCAAAAGCTTGAGACCACACTCAAAATCTGCCACTCAAAATCTTCTTTATACCTTAAAATAAACAGAAAGTTTTGGGAATTTACAAGAAAGAAAGAAATTCAATGTTGTCCAATATTAATGCCATAAACCTTTCACTCAGATTATTATAATGATAATACTGTATATTTTGCAATTCAAAATATATGAAATTGAAAAAAATGCTACATTTGACAATTAAATACAAAAACAAACCGATAAAAATAACTTCAATGCATTAAAATAGTAGCAGAACAAAACTGTACATACATTGTGCTGACAATTTTATATTTTCATACTACATAGTCTGTTTCCTGCATATATGCAAATGCTTATTTGGTTCCAAAGCACAAAGTCAACTCCAAATGGAGTTATTTTCCATTTCAGTAAGGACCATTTCTGAACTCTCTGAAATGCCTTGATTGTAGTTTTGAGTTTTCTTCAGGTTCACAGTGTTCCTTATTTAAATAATTTTCACCTATGAAAAAGGGGCGTGGGCATGTCATTTCCCAAACACTCTTGAACCAATCATAACATACTGGTCCAGCCGACCAATCAAAAGCACATTGCAGTTTTCAGAAGGAGGGGCTTCATAGAGGCTAGAACTAAACAGAGTGTTACTAACAGATTGGGAAGAGAGGTGCTGTACTTAATGTATAGTATACTATGTAGTATACTAATATCAATGTAATAGAAAAATACTTGTAAGTGTACAGTTTCAATTCTACTTGGGACTACATTTGCCCACTGTTTAGTGTATAAAAGTAAATTTTTAAGTAAACTTTAAGTGTAACAGTAGTAAAAGTTGAGTACACAACTAGTTCAAAATTACGTTTTTCATTTGTACTGCAACTATATTACTAGTGAACGTATAGGTATACTGATAGTTTACACGTCCAATACTTGTAGCACATTTTTTGGTTTATGAAAGTACACTTTGAAGTATACTCTCAGTAAATGACTAGTTTAGTAGTTTTATACTGCAAGTTTATTTGTTGTTTTAATTATTTGTGTAGTAGAAAAAAATATTGTTGGTTTAACTTAAAAAAGCAAGTAACCTGGTTGCCTTAAAATGTTGAGTTCATTTACATAAAAAATTTGAGTTAATATAATAAAGGAAATTGGTTTAATAAATAGAAACACAAAATATTATTGTATCTGAACCACATGAATTTAAAAATTTGTGTGATGAATCGTGAAAATAGCACCTTTTTGGCATGTTTCACTGCATTATAACAAAACACAATTACACAATATGTTTAAAAAATCTTTTAAAAATATTTGAATAAAGGGTGATGATGATTCTGAAAAATGTTCATTGTATTAACTCAAATTTTTATTTCAATGAACTTAACTGAGGTAACTTACTTTAAAAAAAAAAAAATTTACAGTGTAGTTTACCACAAGTTTGGCAGGGGTCATATAACTATATAACTGAGAAACATCCACATGTGACTGACTGACATAATTTCTGTTTTCTCAGTAGCCCAATCTGAAAGCCTGGCAAGGAACCAGAGGGATGGAAAGACAATCATGATCACGCATTCGTCATCTGTTTGTAGAAGTGACCCATACAAACCTTTCGCACGTCCAAAGGCATACATTTTCTAGACAAAACGGAAAGACGCGTGCCAGCCCAAAGTTTCTTCCCCGAGTCATGTGTGTTGGAGCTTTTATTCAGAGAGCAAGATGAAGAATCAAAGCTATTTCCAAACAAAGCCTCCTGTTGGCAGAATCTAAAGCGATAAACTTCTCTCCTCCAACTCTTTTCTACAGGGAACAACAGAAAGCGCTACAACAGATGGAGCTGCAGGGGGGTCACTCGGAGGGGAAACACCTCAGAGAGGGAAGTGGGTTGAAGAGGGAGGAGTTAACACACAATCAACGCCGGTACCTGACACATTTTGATTGCTAATATTTATCTGTCACTCAAAAGCCTGTAATTTCACCGCAGGCTTCATGTTTACGGAATATGCACAGTTTGAAATTAATCTAAATCCCTCCTCTGTGTAACTCTATTCCACTGGCTTTTATGTCTCTTTGTTGAGTACAAATTTTTGATTTATTTGATTAATACATTTTTAAAACGTTCAGCCACATTAGTTTAGCTCTTATTAGCATGGTGTTAAATATTTCATGAATAAATGGTTACTTACAAGAAACCATTCCATCTTTTGCAAAAGATTCTTACTGAGGGAGTATCACAATTGTGGCTTTCACAAAATCTTAATGAGCATTTTAGTTATTAATAATAATAATAATAACATGTTTGAATAACATTATCAATATTTTATAGCTGCTACCTGAACTTTACAACATCTAGCTTAATGGACAGCCATTTGAGAATTTTGAAATGCCTCTACCAGTGTGGAAAAAACAACCAATCCTGAACCCTTAAGCTGGGCTCAGACTACTGGAGTTTTTGAGGCTGATTTATGCGCGACACTGAAAGAAAAAAAGAAAGAAAGAAAAAAACATACCAGGGCATCGGTCAGTTCTGATGTTCAGCCCAGATTATCTGGTAATGTGAGGCGTTAACAGATCAAATCTTAAACCTCCCAATCTGCTCATGGACTGTGACGGACTGCAGACACATCAGGCCGCCCTGATGAAAGTACTGTGAAATACTGATGAAAGCAAAGTCGTAATCATCCCGATTTAAAATCCTCAATATCAAACATGTTTGATATTTGAGGATTTTAAATCGGGATGATTATGACTATGCTTTCATCAGTACTTTCACAATAACCAATGAGAAACAAGTCTACATGGAGACAGATGTGACGGAACTTTGAAATGGCGAACACGAAACAACAAGCTACTGTTCAGGTCCAGTGGACAAGGGAGATGGAGGAACGGCTGGTCGAAATGTGGCAACATTTCTTGCTACAAAGAATAAGTATTGATACAGAAAGTTGCCGCAACACAGTTTCCAGTTTACACCTGCTTGCCCGTGATCACTTGAGGTGCTAAATCTGTCATGATAATCTTAAGAATATCTTGTAGTGTGTGCATGCTTGACTTTTAAAAAAGAAAACATGTGAAGATTCTCCTTATGTGTGTGATGCAACCAGATTTCACATTCGAAGATTTAAAAACTCCTGTGGCCTGTAGCACGAAGCTGGTTTCAGTAGCTACCCAGGTAAGTTCGAGATTTGTTTGAGTGAACTCCGATAATTTATTTCAGCTGCCTTTCCTTAAACGTTCACTGCAGCAGCAGTGTTTATTTCTGCCTTGTAGATGTGTTTAATTTCATGATAATTTTCAGAATTAACTCCTAATCTTCAAAAGAGAAGTGAATTGCAGCGTCTCTCTCGCGAAAAGGGTTTGTCAACTCAAAACCTACTCTGAAACTCAGCGTTTGTTCAGCTAGCTTTGTGCAGCAGGCCTCTGTAGACTGAGCCCATTTTCCTAACCAATTATAACATCTGGTTGCATCATGCACATAAGGAGAATTTAGGATGGAGGGATTGATTGCCGGTAAGAATCACGTTTTGGCCGGGATCGTGTTCACGAGGGCACCGCGGCGCGATCGAAAAGGGCACTTTCACTTTTCAAGGGGCAGAATTTAAATTTTTGAGTGAACTAACCCTTTAAATCATAATCATAGTAGTAATCTTAAAGATTTAGAAACAGCAACTCCACACAGCAGAACCACATAGAGCTTCGGTAATGAAGACGGTCCTGTGAGGTAGGCAAACCAGGAGAGACTGACACATAGCAGAAGTACAGAGCAGCACTGTAGGCCTGAGTATACATACATGAGAGAGGAAGCCAAATATATGTTTTAGCTTAAGTGTTCGAATGTCATGAAAAGCTAAAATGATGAATGTTACTTCTAACTTCAAGCTCTCCCACAGCGAAGATCACCCATAGGGATGGCAACAAGTGCAGTATAATCTACGCCGAACATCGGAACCGACCAATGTCATGGACAAGATTTTTTTCAATTGTTGGGAGGGGTAAATCGGGGATATGTCGGCCTAAAACTCCTGTAGTCTGAGTCCGGCTTTAGACCTAAACTAGCTAAACACACAAATCTAGCTGGTCAGCACCACAGCTGGTAGAGAATATATTAAACTGGCTTTGTGGAAATTATCTGCCATTCTCTTTAAATAAAACTTATTTTTATTTGATTTGATTAATTTGTATGATTATACTACACATTGCATAAATAATTAGCTATAAAGTCAAAATTATGTAATAACTCATAATTGTGATAAAGATTGTCAACTTATGTCTGTTTCAACTTTTTATCTCAAGACATAGGCTACAGTAGCTACTAAGCCAAAATTAGGACCAAAACTTTACTTTTATCAGAATTTTGACTTTTTATGCCATATTTTCATTTTTTTTTTTATCTCATAATTATACCATATATCTCAAATTTTCAACCACTGCAAATTTGTAAAACCAATCGATTTCCTCCCCAAATGTGGCACCAAAGGGCCTCCATAAAATCCTGATGATGAATCAGGTTCTTATTAGCTTCACTAACACAGTAATGCAAGAAGGCAACATTTTAATTAGCAGAGAATGTAAATGTTAAAACAAATTATCCACTAATTGAACATAAATAGCTCTCGTTTTTACTGACAAACCTGACACTATCTATCTGTGCGCGCGAGTGTTTGTTTTGGGATGAGCCCACGCACATAACTGCAAGTCCACAAAGAAGAACCACAGAGAGCTTCGGTAATGAAGACGGTCCTGTGAGGTAGGCAAATCCAGGAGAGACTGACACATAGCAGCAGTGCAGAGCAGCACTGTAGGCCTGAGTATACATGAGAGAAGAGCCAAATATATGTTTTAGCTTAGTCAAGCGTTCGAATGTCATGAAAAGCTAAAATGATGAATGTTACTACTAACTTCGAGCTCTCCCACGTCGAAGATCACCCACGGGGATGGCAGCAAGCGCAGTATAATTAACACTACGGAAGGTGACTTCAAGGAAAAACATACAGGATTTATGTCTTTGTCTAAGTACATATAACAAATGTGACTTTTTGTTGATAGTTTTTCACCATAAAGACCAGAAACTCTAATGAAGATATTCTGCGCTGATGTGGAACTAAATGAGAGTCTCATAATCTCCTTTCATGTGCGGATTTTCAGTGGGTTTGTGAATTATGCCACTGTTAGCAGGACAGGCGGAGCTGAGTGTGCCGTCTCTTGACTCACAGTTTCTCGGTTTCAAATCCCCATATTAACAAACTAAACCTAATGGATGAAGGGGAAAATGACTCCCGTAGAGTGCTGGTAACTAACCAAAAGTAGTGACGCTACTAACTTAAACGCATTTCTCAGTAAGCTCGACAGCAGCTCAGCTGTCTTCGAAATAGCAATGCTTTTCCAGTAGCAAACTCTTTTTTTCTGGAGAGTTGCAGTGTTGTGTGACCAAACACTACATCTCTACAGCGAGGCTGAGGGAGCTGGAGGAATAATCAAACATACTTTTCTGAATGGTCTTCTCTTTCATATTTAACTCTGGAACACTCAATTTATTCAGAATCTCTCTGTTCCAAAGCAAATTATGTCTGACCTTAGTATTCAAAAGTACGTGTACATAACATTTGCATGCTTTTCTGTGTTCATGCTAATTAATGTAGGTAAATAAGTAAAATCACTCAATGCTGCATTTATTTAATCAAAAGTACTGTAAAAACAGTAATATTGTGAAATAAAGACTTGAGTAATGGCTGCTGAAAATGTAGCCGTCAAAGGAATAAATTACGGTTTAAAATATATTAAAATAGAAAACAGTAAATGGAAATTACTGTTTTACTGTATTTTTGTCATTCAAAAACATGGGAAACAAATCTGGTAACACTTTATTTTACAGTGACATTGATACATACACTGTCAGAAAAAAAGGTACATTGCTGTCACTGGGGCGGTACCCTAAGGTACAAAACCGAAAAGGTATGTACCTTTAAGGTACTCATATGTACTGTTAAGGTACTAATATGCACTCTTAAAGTACTGATATGTAGCCTACCTTTTAAAGTACTAATATACCATTTAGTGGTGAGTAAGGTACAAATATGTACCTTTTCACTTTTGTATCTTACCCCAGTGACAACAATGTACCTTTTATTCTGAGAGTGTACATTACATGCAGAGTTACTATGGTAATAACTATAAATTATGCATATAATTACATGCAACTAATCTTGACCCAAACCAAGCCCTATATCCTAACCCTAGTAAGTACATGTTAATATTACTCAGTACTTGAATGTATAGGCCTATAATTACAGTTTAACAAAGACACGTTAAAATAAAATAACCCAAAATCATAATTTTTTCCAATTGTTTGACCGGTAGTGATTATATAAATGTGTTAAATAAATATGGTGACACTGAACATATTTCATATAATCGATTGAACACAACAAAATCAACCAACTAATTGCATTAATTCAATATGAGCTTACAATAATTTATAAACATTTGATTGTGTCTAAATTAGGGATCCACAGATACCATTTTTTCAGTACCAATCCGATACCAGAAATTCTGAGTATTGACCGATACCAATACCAATCCGATACCAGTGCAGTTTTGTTTACAAATTTGAATTTCTATACCTCAGTGTGTTGAGCTGATAATCACTCTTTTGAGAGTTTAACACAATCTACAAAATACAGACAACTTCATAAAAAAGATAAACGATAATCACAATCTATGACAAAAATACTACTGTAAACTAGATGGTGGATAAACTAGATTCTATAATGCAGCAGCAAAAGTTACTCTAGAAAAATCATGAGTGCACAATTGTATAAAATCTAAACATTTAGTGGGGAAAAAATAAATAGAAAAATAAAAAAATAAAATAAAAGTGAATGTGTTGCACTAAATCTGGTAAAATGTTACACATTGTTGTAAAATACATTCATGAAAAGCAAGTAGGCTAAATATATTTATAGAAATAGGGCTATATAATAAGAAATTAAAAGACATTTATTTTAAATGTATAGCGCAGCTTTTTAATGAGGCAGCAACATGTCATAGATAGGGCATAATAGGAAAGGCTATTACATTGCACAAAAGTATTATAATACAAAAGGCTCCAATACAGAGCGGTACAAAGTGTGTATGCACATCCCGTGTGCAGGATGATGCGCTTGAAGCAACATGGAGTCACAGCACGCAGCTTTGAAGTTCAAAACACAAAAGGAAGATATAGGCTATCGATGCACAGTGTAACAGTTTTTTAACAGTTTTCAGTTACCGTGTGTGAAGAACAATACAATCTCTAGTCCAGTGTTGTGATCTAACAAACATCCGGAAGAAAGTAACACGATTTACAGCAATAAACTCCAGCAAGATTAAGTCATTTTAAGCAAAACCATAGACCGTTATCTTCAGATCAAGCAAAATAACAGGAACATTGACTCATCTTGGAGAGATTTTTATTTAGTTGACTGTTGTAACCTAACGCGACACACAGTTTGAATGGAGAATGACTGACAGCCGCAGGCAGCAGAGGAAATCATAGACATGAACTTGAATTTAATGACTTAAATATTTATCTGTACCTCAGATTAACTATATGTCACTTATAATATAGTGCACAAAGCGTTGAGGATGCTTTATAATGTTTTTGTCCTGTCTGACCGATACCCGATCCGGCAAATAATGGCGCATTGGATACCGGTGCATCCCTACTGTAGGCTACATTTTAATGGGCTTACATTTTAGTTGGCACTGGACGTACAGATGGATGTACATTTCAATGTCTATTTAAATTTTTTTTTAAAAAGTGTATTTTTGCAGAATATTGAACTAAATTAATGTTTAGTACAAACTATCTGTTTGTAGCTTGTAGTGTAGCAACTGTAGACTCTAACTTGAAATTATAATTAGCTTGTAGCTTGGTGAGCTAGTTTCAAAGTAGTTTCTGCACACTGCTCTTTTCATTTTCTCTGGCTTTAAATTTCTTTCAACACACACACACACACACACACACACACACACACACACACCGCTGCATGCACACGCCTTCCCGTCTCTCCTTTGGCTTCTCTCTTCTTTCTCTATTTCTGTAGGTTTAGCCACAGAAGAGGTGCTTGTATGGTTGTGTGCAGTTACGATGGCATGTCTTCCATGGCAGTGGAGCTTAGCGCTGACAGCTGCACAAAAGCCAAGAGAGCTGGGGTGGGGGACAAAGTGGGAGTCCCATTTTCTGCCTGTTAAAGAGCAGCTCTGTTGATCACAGCACTGTTTCATTTACTTTAAGAGAGCAGATTAAGGGTCTGTGTTTAAATATATGGCCGGTGAATTATCAAGCATTATAACTAGCTTTGGAAAAATTCTTGAATCTGACTGGCTGATAGACCTTGCATGATCATACACCCCAGCAAACCTCGGCGTACCTCCTCATGCTTCATTTATTTTCATGAAAAACAGCGAGCCACCTTATAGCTTAACACTCCCTGAATACATTGGTGCACAGTCAAACGCTGAAATACTGGCTTTACACACACGTACATCCATTTTAAGATGTGTCTTGCTGTACAGAATGGTCATATTGCAGCATAAGTCATGTTGACAGGCCTTTACTGTACTGTGAAAGCTATGTGGATGCCTACTGTCATCAAATATAAATTTTAACACGAGCTGCTGGAATATATTATACACCATCTATAAACTCTGTTTCTGTAAGTTGTTATGTGTTGATCCAGCATAATGATTTTACTACAATAAATTTGCATTAAAAAATAATATTAATTACAGTGGCTTCAACCACACTAAATGAGATATGCAATGATTTTCTTGTCATATATTATACCAGTTGATAATCTTTTATAGTGTGTTTTTAAAGCATTTATACATTCAGTTGTGTTTGTTATGCTTACAGTAGGCTACATAAAAATGTCAACATGAAGAAGAGACGCTGTTGAGGTGAAATGACAGACTTTGGAGTGTTGTCAGGTGTGTGTCATTCTGACCTCACCTCTCACTGTTTCCCAGCTCAAAATGTGTGTGTGAGAGAGCGAGAGACAGAGAGTTGAGTGCACTTGTTCCTGCAAATATTTACACCGAGAGAGCAAATCTCGAGCAACAGTCATGAGTGCTGAGCCAAAATCAGACACCAGATCAAACAACAACCTATGAACCATTTTTCAAAATCTCTACTCCATGAAATACATCTGGAAGACTATTTCTGTTGGATGCAGGAAATGTTGTGGTCCATGGTCCTTTAATGCCAATTTACCGTAGGGTGAGCAGAAGTCTCCATTTTCCGGGGACAGTCCCGGTTCTTGGTGTTCCCCGACTGGAGCTGTCCCAAGAAATGTCCCCGTTTTACAGCTCGTTCAAAACAACCCGCAGATATATTGCAAAGAAAAAGCGGCCAATCGACATAGGCTACAGCAGCCTGCTGGTTATAGGAGCAATCATGAAGTGATTATTTTCACAAGGAGTGCGATACGCTGACCCTACTTGGTCACTACTACTTCATGAAGAATGTAACCGAGAGCAGAGCGCCATCAGGGCCGTTTGAAGGAATTTGGGGGCCCCAAGCAAAAAGGACATGGAGGCCCCCCCAAACGAACACAAAGCCTACAGGAACCACAGCATAGCCTAAGTTGAAGTTGAAGTTCACCCACACTTTATATAAATATTTTTTTTACAATGGAAATACTGTTGTTGCATATACTGTGCATAAATAATAATAAAAAATTACAGTGCAAATACTGCTAATAATAAACACATTTTTAAACATCTATAAACATTACATATATAGACAGACCAGATATCCTTAACACGTTGTTAAGGGTTGCTAGTTGGTTTGTAAACTGTCTATAAACATTATATGGATGGTTATTATAAAGTTGCAACAGATGACTATAATACCTTGTTAAAGAGTTAATAAACAGTACCAGTAAAACATGTGGGTTGTCCTGATACTGTACTTCAAAATGTAACAGTGTAAAAATTGCCACACAGAATAAAGTAACTGTTCAAGATCCATTGGTAACTTATAAAAATAATGTCATATTTGTATAAACTGTAACTACCGTATATCCCGACACTAGCACATTAAGATAAGTTATGAAAAAAAATCATGTTGCTCTGCTTTCTGGTTAAATAATGTTTATAATAATAGTTAGTGTTATGCCACTTTCATCAAAACCTATTACAAAACTATTGCAATGTCATGTCATTAAATACGATAAACAGTGATTCTGGAACAGATCTGCATCTTCCTTATCCTGTTAAAAAACATATTACAGTATGAAACCATATTCCGTCCGTTCGAAAAAAAAAGTTGCACTAACTGTTGGTTACAAGCAGCATTTGCCGTCAGGCAGGTGGCTTTAAACATGTGTTTGCTAGCCTACCTGCTGCAAAATAACACCATTTTTTACAAGACAAGTAGAGCTATTTTATCCAGTGTAATTTATCACTTACCACTATCTTGTTTGTTTGTTTTATTCTCCTATTCCTTTCTCTTTCTCTTATTTTTATTTTTTATTTTCTGGATTTCTGAAGCACAATTCCGCTTCATGATGATGACTGCCAAGGTCTTGTATTCTGCCGGCAGCAGAGAGAGATCGCGTGGTTGGCTGGCTGCTGTCAGCGACTACTGAGAGGGGCCCCCTTGAGGGGGATCCCGAGAACAGTGTCATTGCACTTTACTGCATTGACTATCAAAGGGGCGCGCACACAGTTTGTTGCATTTTATTCTTAACCTGTCGTTGTCCTGGGGCCCCAGGCCAGCTCGGGGCCCCAAGCAATTGCTTGGTTTGCCTGCCTTGTCGCGACGGGCCATTATCAAATATAGTCAAATATCAAAAGAACCATTGTTTTTGCTTTCAAGGTAACATACTAAATAATCATGATAAATTAAAGTAATTCTGTTATATGTGCTTGTGCTTGATTGTTTTGTCCCCAAAAGTTCTGCAGTCACAAGCAATGATTATACCACATATATATATATATATATATATATATATATATATATATATATATATATATATATATATATATATATATATATATATATATATATATATATATATAACCAAACAATTACACTTGCAACAAATACATGTGCAGAACACACATACTTAAACGCATGATTAAAATAAGCCTAACATGTTAAATAACTAAACCAATTAAGGTTAGTAATAGTCATTTTGAAGCACAAACATAACAAATACTTGTTAAATAGTTTTATTATATTCATGTTGTATATTGTTTTTGTTAAGTCATGTTATAATATTTAGTTATATTATTTAGTTTAGTTTTGAACTGCTTATTATTTACAATGGTTACTTTTACCTGTTTTCATTATTTGTTTGTTTTTGTGGGTGAGTTGAATTGTATTAAAGGTAAACTATGTAACATTTTTGCAGTAAAATATCCAAAAACCACTAGCCCAGTGTTATATATTTTGTTCAGTTGAGTGCTTAGAATATCCTAAATGTTTCCAACTATTTGTAAATCGTGAGAAATTGCTATTTTAACCAAGGACCCGGGAGGTTTGAGCTATGCGTGTGAGGGCGTCGCCTGTCATTTGATTCATATCTGCGTTACCCTTGGTTTTCGGTTTTGCAGAAATGCTTTACTCTTAGCAGTGTGCAACAAGTGTCATAGCAGCCACTGAGTGAATGTCATAACTTCCTTTTCAACACACTCAGATATATCTAGTATGATAAACAGAGCTGCGTTACCTCATACTCATAATTGGAAAAGCGGAAGTGGCGCCGGCGACCGTGTCATAATAAAAGTCCTGCCGGCGACTATGCCATAATAACAGTCCCGCTCTTCAATCGCTCCTGCGGCCTTGCTCAGCTCCACAACACTTGGTCCTGCTCTGCTTCATAATGTTAATAATCGCATCCATGAGCATGATTTCTGCCTGAGTCCTATCCTGACTCTTTTCCACCGGCTGTGAGGTGAAGACCACAGATTATCAGAATCCTAATAATAATAATCAAACTAAATCATAATAATTATTAATGTTAATAATAATAGAGGGAGCTCAAAACAACAACAACAAAAACATAAAAAAATGTATTGTCCCTGTTTTTTAATTAAAATATAATAACAAATGGGATTTTATTGATATTTTGACCACTCAAATAGGAAATGTCCCCGGTTTCATTACAGAAATCTGGTCATCTTAATTTACCCAGCTAACATCCATCCTTTTTTCCATTTCTGAGAAAGATGGCTAAATCTATTTCTTAGTAGGATGTGGCTAAATCTGTATTTGATGCAGGGCAGTATTTTGTGAGATGAATTATTATATTACAAGAGCAGAATTACATCTCCATGAGAGGTTATTTTGATAAAAATATCAAATAGCATGCCCCCAAAAACTATACTTAAACCTCTCGAACTAGCCATCAATATTCTCAGAATCTAATTTCTGCCCTAGTGTCATTAAACAGAATTGCAATAATAATGACTGCTTCACTTCACTAAGAAACAAATTCACATCACTAGTTGAGCCAATGTTGCTGTGTTGAGATGCTCAAAAAGTTTAAATTGCTCAAAGTCCCAGAGTTTAAATAGTGCTACATAACGTTACATAGGAGCCAATGTTAACATAGAAATCAAAATACAAGTGACAATATAGCAGATACAGAGAAAGAAAGGAAGGTGTTACACAACAGATACATAATTTTTCAGTTTTGACCTGTCAAGATCTGCTGTAAAAAAAACTAATAAATAAATATTTATATACGTTTTTAAGATTTACACATTTTAGTTGTATGACAAATTTCCATCCGACTGAACTGAGTAATCAATAAATGGTGAATTCTAAATGGATGTGAATTAAGGAATTAAAAGTATGAACTTCTAAAAGCTAAACAATAAGGTTTGTTTGGTTGATGTTAAAGTTTTTACTTAACAAAGTGAAGCATATTGAAATAACCCTATACTAACCCATTTAATTACATTCAATGTATATATCAAACTCTCTAAATCAAATTGTATGGTTTAACATTTCAGGAGATCTGTAAGTCAAATCCAAGATCTAATGAAATTGATAAAACCAAGTAAAACAGCTGTTTAAAGGTTTGTGATAGTTGACGTTAAAGAGATTTTGAAGGTAATAGACTGTATTTTTAGTTTAATTGGCTACACCTTAGGTGACAAACCCATAGAGCACAGAGCACACACTCAAGTGTGAACGCACACGGTATAATGGCTTTCAAACATCACAAAGCACACATGAACACACTTCGATAACATGGATGTGTTCTGTCAGAATTTGGCATCTGGATGGTGTATCGTTTACACAGCTTAAATCTCAGGTGTGTGTGTGTGTGTGTGTGTGTGTGTGTGTGTGTGTGTGTGTGTGTGTGTGTGTGTGTGTGTGTGTGTGTGTGTGTGTGTGTGTGTGTGTGTGTGTGTGTGTGTGTGTGTGTGTGTGTGTGTGTGTGTGTCACTCAGCGTAAAAGTGAACAGCTATAAGTACCTCTGTGAAACAGAAGGACAGAGACAGAGATAGTGACAGTGAGAGCAATGTAATCAGGTTGACACAGCTGTTCACTTATTTGCCTAAATAACACTAATAATAACTCTCAGATTAGAGAGATAGGGATACAGAATGACAGAAAACATGCATGTACTATTATTATAATTAATAATAAATTAATATATTATGAAGTTTGTATCATACTGTGAATTGCTTTGAAACAATCTGTATTCTATAAAGAAATAATTGTTTTAATTGGAATACATTTTTTATGGAAATAAAGGGGACTTGACTATAATATTACAATATAATATAATTAATTCACTCCGCTTACATTATTTCTCTATGGCGGACAAGAAAATACATAATTTTACAAATACTGTTGTTGGTCACGGAATATAATTTTATTTAGGCGAGAATGTAATTATCATGACCTCAAATATGCGCCTTATATAAACGGCACCTATTTGACAATTTGTTTGAACGTTTTCGGGGATGTGAGCTCTCACGGCTAGTCCTTTGTGAATTTGCCGCTCGGCTCTCTCTGATGTAGATCGCTTTTAAACATGAGGTATAATTCATTTTGGGTATATTAAACGGGCAATCTAAAGCAAATTGATTTGGCTAAGGGCAGTTAAGGGTTAAGTTTCATAACTTTATTTAACTGAAATCCTGTAAACAATGTGACATGACACGAAGGCCAAGTACGGTATACCATATTCAAAATGTGACTTTTTCATTTAACCCATCCAAGTTAGTGCTCACATTAGGAGCATATTACACCCTGCACATCACCATAGTGTTCAATGTTCACTGGCTACTCATGTGATCATATAATATAATGTAATGTAATATATAATGCAATATATATATCATGTCACCAGCATCTTAACCAACAAGTCTTGGCTATTTTTTGTTAAACCTTCAGACCAGCACCAAACCACCATTCTGGATCAAGGAAATTAAACTGGACTTTTTTAGAAGAAAAAAAAAGGAGAATAGGCTACTGGAGGGTTTTGCATGGGCAGAATATCTTTGAGTATTGTTTCAGTGTCTGTGTGTGCACGAGCACCTCTGCTATATATTCATAAAGATCTCAGTCCTTATTTTAAGGGTGTGAGATCTAAGACGGCTCACCTCCAAAGAGGAAGCCTTTGATTAGAGGCACATCATCACAGGTGATGTTGTGCACCAGCTGCTGTCGTCTCGGCTGACATGCTGTCAGAGCGCACCAACACACAGGCTCTAATGAACCTCAGGCCTATGCACTCTTAAAAAGAAAGGTTCCAAAAGGGGGTTTTGGTGGCGATGTCATAAAAGAACCATTTTTGGTTTCCAAAAGAACATTTTATTGAACAGTTCATCAAAACAAATGTTTTTTTTTTTCTTAGTGTGAAGAATATTTGACAAATCTAAAGAAACCTTTCACTTTAAAGAACCTGTTGTTGAAATGAAAGGTTTCAAGGATGTTAAAATGCCCCTATTATGCTAATTTAAAGGGCTCCGAATTGAGTTTTGGAGGTCTCCTACAACAGATTTACATTCATCAAAGGTCAAAAGACAAAAAACATTCTCATATTATACATCGCAAATCAACACAGTGTTCAATGGTTCTCAAACGACTTGACAGATGAATTAGTCTCTCTAAATCCATCCTTTCCGTGACCTACTCTGCTCAAAGCTGTTGTGATTGGTCTACCACTTACAGTGTGTGTTTCGGAAGCTAAGCGCCCATTACTATGACTGAACTTCAGCTCTGGAGGCTTCCTCAGTCCTCAGCGACTGTACACACTGTAAAGACAGTAACGATGACGTTGAATTTACCATATCAATCCATGCGCGAGTCCAATGATGAAACATTGGAAGAACTAGTTATTTAAGCCAAACCTAATTACAAGAATGTTTTAAGCAGGATGTTTCTCAGGGATACACTTTCAGTTTGAGGTCCATTATGAGATGTTTCAACTGTAATTTTTAAAGCCTCACAATTATATCCTCAACAAACTCAAATCAGAGATGCTAATCCAACCAGAGTTAGATTGATGAATTTACAGCGAAAAGAACATTAAAGGGTCATGAAACCCTACAGCAAATTTTTTGAGATTTTAACAGAGGTAAATGTGTTGAACATCATTGAACATAATGTTAGCATCTGTTAGATTTAATTAAAAGGTGAAACTGGTAAATTTTTATGTTTTTAACCCTATTTTCGTCTAAACTACATTGCGTCCACGTCACAGCTTGTGACGTAGCAGCGCTCTAGTGCTACGTGACGCATCGGTGTCTCATTATTATTAATGAGACTGAGTTTTCTTATCCTATGAGAAGACATCGTCTCTTAATTATTCATGACAGCACGTGGTTCTTTCCAATGACAGAAGTGACAGTCTGCATGTTCACGGAGTAGATGAGAAGAGTTTATGATCATGGGTCGTAGTGTTTGTTTCCCTGGTGTAAAGGTTCGGGTGTGTTGCATGGCTTTCCCCGCGATGCTGCCAGGGCTAGTCTCTGGCTGCGGGCGGTTGGTTGGCCATCAAATCAGGAGGAGAAAAGTCCTCCACCTCAGCAGAGCCCTGTGTACTGCTATCACTGTAAACTTCACTGTCGCTGTCCATCTTTACTATGGGTGTTCTGGGACGCGCGTAAGTTAGATCTCGGCTATATGTACGGAACGGTTGTTGTTTTTTTCGCGAATTTTTTTATTTGTAAAAATATGCATTTATACTGTGTATATATACAAACATAATTATATATTTATAATGACAATAATAAATGTGTATGTGCATTTCTATATTTTAAACAATTCCGATTAATCTATATGTAGCAAGGGATTTGGTTACTTTTAAAGGTCAAAGAGACGGTTGTCAGTGTATTTTATTGGACTTTAATTTTGCATTTCGTTACGTTTAACCTCATATTTTTGTTGAGATTTGGCATGGGCCATTGCACTGACAGATGACAGTATCTCGCCCCCCTCTTTCTCCCCCCTGCCTCGCTCTGCCACACCCAGGGGCGCAACTACCCAGTGCCAGAGGGGTATGCAGCAACAATTACAGCTTCCATGTCACCCAACAGATGTAGATGTAACTATAGCCTACATGTCTGACAGCACAGCTAACATGAACAGTAGCTAATGGTAAAACAAAATCTATTAATGATTCAATGGATATTGCATAAGTTATGTTTTCCAGCTTCTAGTCATTTATTGTGCATGCTTCCTTATATTCACCAGTTATTATTTTGCATTAGTTGTTTTCCAAATTTATGTAATTTATTGTACATGGCCTGCTACCTAATATTTTCCATCCCTTGACATGCCATCTCCTTTTCCCTCTTTCTTTTTCTATTTTTAGCCCCCGACAGCTTTTTTGCTTTATCCATCTTTCAACAACTTTGCGTATAGTACTATGACAACTTTACTCCAGCTCGCTCAGCGCGCTCACGGGGTGCCGCGCCCACTCGCGATATTCCATTCTTATCCCAAATTATTTTATGGAATCTTATGAGGGCGCCTACTCTAGCCTGTTAGTCCTCTAAAATGTTATATACTATTGAAGAAATACAGAAATTATTTAGAAACGCACAACAGCATCTACATTTAGATAAAAAAAAAAAAAAAAATATACCATCGCTTTGGCGCCCCCAATGTGCTGCGCCCCTATGCGCCGCATATAGCGCATACCCGCTTTTTGCACCACTGGCCACACCCACCCCCTCCCCTCTTCTCACGGGCATCCACGCCCATTTAAGTTGCATTTTTCAAAAAGATTTCGAGGTGGATTTGAGCTGAAAGCGGGGGTTAATGACCCTTTAAAAAAGGCATTAGTTTCATTGCACAAAATACTTGCTTCTGATTGGTCAGTTATGGCATTCAGGAAAATATTTCTGAATAATAATCATTGTCCAGGGCAATGCAACATGACCTTTCAACTAGAAAATCTGTTTCCTACATTTGTGCTCATGTTCCGTCTCTCCACAGTCTCTATAAGTAAGCTAAGAAAATAATGTCAACTCAAATCAATATTTCATATCCATCTATAATTTAGTAAGTAGCCACAGTCATTACTGCACAACAATGATCCTGGACACGCCGCAGTTCTCACATTATAGACTAATTAATAAGCAGAATAATTCACCTTCAAATCGTCATTATCAAATAAAGCCCTTTAGATGATACAACACCCCTCGACTTCACATTAAGTCACTCTGAGGTCCTGTACACTAGTATCTCGAAATTTTCAGATAAGATAAATTGATTACTAAGAATTAATGAGTCGTGCTGCAACTCAAAACATGTAGCTAGCTAAACTACAAACTAATCGATTAGCTAAACTAAGTTGAAAGCTACCAATTAGAGCAGTGGATCTCAACCAGTGGGCTTCAAATTAATAAATTATTATGAATAATTAAAATAATCAAAAACTCTAATCTAAATGAGAAGAAACACACAAAATCAAGATGTAATATTTCTTTTCCGTCCCTAAATAACTATTGATCTTATAGAATAACATACAGGTCTTGATTTCTGGAATCACAAAATGAATCATTGTAATTAATTTAATATATAAATCCTTCCAGTGTTTGTTGTTTTAGTTTTTTAATTTAGCAGCTTTGTAGCCTATCGTAGCCATAGGAGAATGGGGACCTTTGAATATTGAGGGCCTTATACTGTAGTTAAAAATGATGAGAGGAAGTTGCTAGTCACAGTAAAAGCAACATGGAAAAGTAGCTTGCTACATTAAAAATATGAAGTAGCTTAAATAATTGTGAAGTATTAATAACAGTCAGCTGTACATATTATTGTACATATTAAATTACCTTCACTTCTTCTTTCAGCACATTGCATTCTCTGTGTTTCAGTTATCCCTATGCTGTTTTATTGAGTAAGGAACAAACAATTCAGGGCATAAATGACTTGTTTAAATAATTCAAACTTTCAAAAAAGGCGATTCATTCTCACCTTTCTACTGAAAATAGTCAAAATAATAGCTTCACTATTTGGCAATGCAGGCTCATTGGAAAAACTTGCCTCTACCTATACATTTTTGCAAAACTCCAAAAACAATTCACAATTCATTACTGACAGTAACATGGTTGCTTCAGCAAATGGGTTTTTCCATCTCACGTTTGCTTTTAACATTATCAGTGTAACCTTGCCGATTTTTAACCTTCTTTGAATTGTTACAATGTTGGCACGGAAGTAAATGAACAATTTTTACTTATTCTCTGTTTATTTTCTTCAACATGCAGTGTGAAGTATATTTCACTCAGTTCCCTGATCATTACAATTTAATTTCAGTGAGTGGAGGACAAATGTATCCTTGAGTGTATTATGCACGTTATCACCTCTGACAGACTGCATGTTGAAGCCGCTCAGGCCGACAATTCTTGGGTAGCATCCGGTATACAGTGTGGGTTTTCCAGGAAATGCGTGTACTCGCTGGACCTCTGCTTCTTGTAAATACTACTGTCTATCTTGTAAATACTACTGTCTATTAGACAGATAGCGATGTTGTGATACTCAAATGATGTGGATTTGAAAACAGATGGATCGTAAGGTGGTAATTATTTATTTCTTAGCCGGCAAGTATTCAGTGAAGTGATTGATGCCCATGAGTGTTATTTTTAGTTCTAATATTCCAACAGACAGCCAGCATAAGTTTTTGATGGACATGATAACATGTGTAAGTGATGAACTATGTTTTATTTGGGTAATTATAAACCATGCTCAGTTCAAAATGCTTTATGCAAAGTTCATTATACTTATTTTCTTTTAAATCTTTTATTTAAACCTATGAAAATGTGGATCCTGTTGTAAATAAAGAAAAAAAAATTTAAACTGTTGTTCCATTATTACTCTTTAGCAGATTTTGACTACTGTGAACAAGAATTATATTGTTTGGTAGATGCTATTTATACATTTAAAAAGAAAGATTGATTGAAAATCTATATTAACTTACTCCCAGGTAAGCCAACCTGCTTTCTGGAATATACCATTCAACAACATTATCACTAAAAGTTTGCTAATAAGTTTCACTAAAGCAAGGTGGTATTTGACTCTGGTCAAGCATATCCATAGCAAACTGGTGGGAGTGGTCTTGGACGGCAATGCCCAGTGCATGGGTGTTGTTGAGATTTTCCTACCTATCTGGCAAAAGGGAAGACAACAGCCTATTTTCTCTGTTTTCTCTAGTCAGGTAGCACTGTTTTCAGACTTTTTTTAACCTTTCTACTGTATAGACTGACATATTTTTTTAAAGCCAATTTTGAAGTATCCCTTTAGGTTTAGGGTAGCATTTTGTGTGAGACAGGGCTGCAGGTCAGAGTAACGGGTAGTTATGGTAGAGGTGGGCATGCCGAAAGGTACACAATGCTACAACAAAAATTACTCCTATCAGACAGCTTCTGCCGCCAATATGCAGTGTCACCACAGACATGTTTTTGAGTTTCCAGTTTGTGCTTACATATTATGACTAATAATAATAATTATTATTATTATTGCTAATGATATATAATAATAACAATATTTAACAAAATAAGAAATATTACTATTACAATAACATTTTCATTATTAAAAATAAAAATTGAATATTAAGAATAAATATAACTATATAAAAATAGTAATATAATATAATAATATTTATATTTTACAGAAAACTTACTGTACAAAAAAACTGCAGGGTTAAACATGCCACAATTTTGCTGTTTGGAAATAAAATTTTATATGATTAAAGTTGACCTTGGCATGCTTAAATTACTTGATTTTGAGTCATTGTACTTGATTTAGAAGATTTAAAGCCCTTTCAAACTTTCAAATGCAGAGTGACCACCCAAGTCTGGTCAATCTGCATTTGAAATTGCACTCTGACATTGTACAGCTGCATAAAATGATAAATTGATGATATTAGTTATTTTAGTTAGGCTATATAAAAGAACAAAGAAGCAAATTACAAAAACCTTTTATCTTTGTATCTTTTTTCAGATACAGAAGGTTTACCGGTATTTGTATACATTTATTTAACATCTGTAGTTGTTTGATTAACATTACTGACAGACAGGTATTTAATTGGGCTGCTGAATGCATGGACGTAATATTCTGACACATATCCAGTTATTACGTAGGCCTATATGTGTATTTGACTATTTAGGCGCAAGGAGAACTGATCGCGCGTGCGATTGAGAGAGAACGTGCATGCAAGAGAGCACACGCGCGAGAGAGCTTCTGTTGTGTGTCATTCAGCGCGATTCCGACTATCCCGCCTTCACTAACTGCAAGTTAATCGATAAGGAATTGTAAATTAATTGCCATTTTGTGATACGACGGTTGTCATTTAATTTGGCTGTAGGCTGAAATTATATTCAACCTGCCAAAGTGGCTAGTTGGGGCGGCTGCCTACCTGCCACAGCTGAAATCTACCCGCATTTGGCGGGTTGGCGGGTGTTAATGTCAAGCCCTGATTATTATGCAGTGCTAATCGTATTAGACTTCATGTAGCCTATAGAATATTATAAAATAATTAATTGTGTGCCTCACTCTTGTGAGCTATCACCAGACCAAGCTCAATCTTGGATTGAACATTATGGGGAGTATTTTCTCTTCTACACGCACAAGAGGCGTGATCTCAGGCATAGTGGCGCAATTGACCGTTAGCAAAGACCCGCCCCCTTTAGTTACTGTTGCTATGTCTGACAAGCCATGGTCAGAGCCATATAGAGTTAGAGTTGCGACAACGGAAGTTCAAAACGCTTAATAGTCACGTGATTCATGTAGCCCTCGAATAGTTCCAGGAAGTGCTTTGGCGGGCAATTCAAATTGATAGTCACAGTGACAGAACTGCGATTTTTGGTAATTAATAGTCAATAAATGCATTGATTTTCAATTATTTTTACATATCAACATGTGTATGTAGCATGAGTATGTGGTTACAGCGATGTTGTTTTTAAAAGATAAAATCCGCTAATATTTGAGAATTAGAGTGCACAATTACCATAACGTTTAACATAATTTAGGCTAACGTTAGCTTGGATTGAGACGGGTTGCTATTGTTTTTTTATGTTACGTCATGTTCATTTGTTTTCACTAATCTCATGGTTCTCAACTAATGTCATCTTTATGACTTTCAGATAGACAGGTTACAGGTGATTGTCAGCTCGCACCACACAATGAGACACTGAACTAGCAGCAACAGCATGATGTCAAGTGTGATGTCTTCATCCATTGCCAATACGTGAAAAATAGAATTAACGTTAAGTGAAATTAATCTTAATGTTTACAATTCTTATTATATATAGTAATATATAATTCATAAGTCTTATATATATATATAATGCTGTAGTGCTTAATAATCCAGAAGTGTGCTTGTTCTGTTTTTTTGACATTTGCAAACATTTTATTAAATATTGAACATATTTAATATGCAAATTTCTAGGGTCTATAATTTATCAATATGGCCAACACTGCTGAAAAACCTATCATACACAATCTACTTAATGCTTATGAATAATCAAGTTGCTGTAGTACAGTAATTGTATTCCTTACATTTACTTTAAAAGTATGGACTATCAATCGGAGTATAGAAGGCATGAAGTAGATTGTGTACAACGGTTTTCAGCAAAGTTTTGTTCATATTGATAATTTATTTGCCCTAGAATTTTGCATAATACATATGATACAGTAGACAAATGTATTAATAAATAAGCATTATACTTACTGTTCAACAGAAATTTTCAAAAATGTTTTGCTTTAAGTTATGAGAAAAAAATTAAAAATCTGGTTTGCCAATTGTTTTGCCAAACAAGCATTTTTTTTTATTAATTTCTTTCCAATTAATTCATACCGACAAAGGAGCAACATATGCTGGAGATACAAATATTAAAATAAAATAAAAATTTAAATATCATGACATTTTATTATACTGGGATACAAACATTAAAATAAAAATTTAAAGTCATATTTTGAAAAAAAATTAACAAGTTGCATTATTTGTGTCCCAATAAGCTAGAAAGTAGCAATACATAATTTTTCTGATGTCTCTTTATGGTCTTGCCATTTTTATAATATATCATTCTTACAATACTTCTTCATATATGATACATAAAATATTCAAGTTTAAAACAACTTAAACATCTGTTTGTACACTTATATAAATGCATATTTTGTGTGTTTTAAGCACCGGTTCGTGGGCGGGGGGGTTGACGTAAGTAGGCGTGTCTCTACTTTTATTCACTTTTGTTTTATACAAACTATTTAATCAACCATCACAAACTATGCATCATTTGAAAGCTAAAACACTCGAGATTCATGTTCTGAACTCGTTTTTGCAATAAATACACCAGAGAGGAAAAGGTTAAATGAAATGCTGTAGCAGTAGCTATTTAAACATTAGCATAATGAACGCAGTACTCATCTTTCATCTCCTATCGTGCAGATCAGATCGGACCAATCCAAAAACAACTGCATACATGTCCGTGTAAGAGTCCACTCTTCCAAATGCATCCCACTTTTAATCCAAAACAACGAAAAATAAGGAAAAAATAAAAATACTCCTTTGTTTGCTTGGGCGTTTTGAGTTAGAGTAATCAATCGTGTCCATTTTCAATGAAATAGTGATTCAAATCCGTTTCTGACGATCTCCCCTGTGCTGTGGACTCTTCCTGTCACGTTAAACCCTCCCAGGTCTCTCTGCTTCAATCACAGGCTCTCTGAGGAGTCATTACACAGAGTTGCCGCATTACTCGCTCCGCCAGCTGTCAATCAAAGCGCGCATGGTTTTCGTTGGATGAAGGCAATCAATGCCTAGCCAATGCCTTGCCAGCAAAGGTTTGATTGACGGACGTAGTAACCAATTACAAGGCATTATCTTACGTTGTGTTTGTAAGCATTATTGGTGAATATGCCTCTAGTCACAATCTCCATAGCAGCCAAGCGCCTGCCAGTCAGATTGCGCAACACTGCAGTGGAGCGCAGGCTCTATGACAGACTGTTTTATCAACTAAATGAGTTTTTACACTTTAAAAATTCTGTAAATAGTTCATTTAGTTTTTCAGTAACTGTAAATTAATCATAATCAGCAGTTTATTGCAGATTTTTTGAATAAAAACTACTCTTTGCAATTACAAATGTTCTAAAATAAAAGCCCTTTTGGAAAGGACGCCTAGTCTTTTCTTGATATAAAAGCTTACAGAAGCTACATTTTTGAGAGAATCATCCTCAAATTTGAATCAAAACATGATCAGACATTCAGTTTTATATTATGCTTATTTTCAGGACCTTAACATTAAAATCTCATAATTTTTCCTAAGTGAATAATAAATAATAAAAACGCGAGTCACTTACATGTATATTTACATGTATATTACTCTGTTCATATACAACTTGGAGCTATTATGACTCTTGGGTAACACTATTTGAAGTGTCTAGTTTAAAATAAGACCAGATTTATGAATATAGACCATAGGGTTTAAGAGCTGCAGACATTTTCATTTGGGAATGTCGTTTTCAGAAAATTTCAAAAATTGGGGCGCTGGTTAATAGGTTAAATATTTACAGCAACTAATTTATGAATACATTTCTAATGAACTGAATAGCATGCCAAGTGTCTTTCCTCCAAGTTGTCCTTGCATGATCTCTGCCATGGTTTGCTGTGCTGCATGGGGATGCTCCAATCGCTCGGAGAAAGAGTGCGAATGTTTGGCTTCCCCACTGGCATGGAGCGGAGAAAAAAATGGCTGGCTCAAATCAGCAGGAGCAATCTGAATATAAATACAAATTTCAACAACAAAAAACACTATAGCTGATGATCACAGCTATAGTGTTACAGGTGACACACACATATATATATATATATATATATATATATATATATATATATATATATATATATATATATATATATATATATATATATATATATATACATATATATATATATATATATATATATATATATATATATATATATATATATACATATATACATATATATACATATATATATATATATATATATATATACATACATATACATACATACATACACATACATATATACATACATATACATATATATGTATGTCTCTACTATATATATATGGTTACTGTAATGTTTATCTTCGTTAACATAATACAGTTGTTCATGTTAGTTCACAGTGCATTAATGTTAACAAGATTTTAATAATGTATTAGTAAATGTTGAAATTAACATGAACAATGATTAATAAATGCTGGTAAAGGTAAAGTTAATTGAATCACAATGCCTAAAACACTGAATGTATATCGGATGCATTTTATCATTAAAGAAATGTATTCTTAATACACGTGTAGCCTAATAAGGAACAAACTTGGTATCCTCATTTTACCACTTTACACACACCCGCTGTCACACGCGCCCAAACGTTATAATTAACTAATATGTACACTGTAAAAAGTAAATCTATGGGTTTGTAGATTTCATGAAATTTAATATGTAAACTTTATTTAACAAAATTAATTTCTTGTTTTTTTGACAGTTTTTGCATTGAAATTATTTAAAAATTACTGGAATAAAATCTACTAAATGTGGTTGTTACGGATTTAGCTATTCTTTTGAATAATTTCAATTAGAGAGAATAATTAATTAATCCAACATAATACAAATGAGCTGTTTTCAATTTAGAAGCATTTCCTGTTAAAACGCCTGCTTTACGCAGCTCGCAAACACGAGGCACACATGCACTGGAGTTCCTCTCTGCAGACTGATTTCTGACAAAGGTAAGGGATATTATTTAATTTATATTTGAAAAAGTTGTTGTAAATTGTCCAAGTTGTCTACTTGATGTAATATGAACGTCATTATAATACATTTATTGAACGTAGTCAAATCGTATCTACGTGTATCTTGACAAATAAGGCAACTAACTAACGTAACACGTTAACTGATCTATTCATGTCCAATGTGTGTAAAGATTACCATCTTAACTGTAATGGAGAATGAGAAACATCATGTTTAATAATGGCCGTAGTGTCGCATTTTCACGAAGCACACTTCATTTGGCTGGCTCCGTACATTTGAACTCTGGTTGCACTTAAAGTTTTTTTAAATCTTTTACACCGATTCATGGCCATGTTAGGCTGAGTTCTGACTGCACGATTTTCAAACTCGTCGGGCCACTGCTCTTTTCATACTGCATGCATGACTATCTGTTGTAGCATTCACTACTGTGTTCCCACTGAACGATGGATCGGCGACAGGGGTTCACGCTGCAGGACTGAACAAGAGAGAAGAATCGCCGCCAACTCTCTCTCTCGCTCTCTCTGGTGCGCAAACTACGTTTCCCAACTAAACACACGTGATGTGACAAGTAAACAACCCGAGATCGCGCGTGCGTCAGACCTGAGTTCTTTCAATGAGTTCTTTCTGACTTGGAATTGTTATTACAAATTATAAATTGTTGGTGATTCTTCTTGTATGCAGTGTGAAACCCCCTGTCGCTATTTGGATCTCATAAATAAATTTCATTTGAAAAATTATTCAAATAGAAAAAAATTGAAATCAAATAAATGTGTGTGTGTTATTTTTTCCTGTTAAAATGAGAACTGTACTCGTTACTTTTTTTAAACAGGTGCAATGAAATGGAGCTGCAAAGTATGCAGGTATAATGCAACAACAAGGGTGCCCTCCTACAACATTACAGATTACAACATTACAGATTACAACATTACAGATTACAACGTTGGACATCTGGAACCTCATTGGCGTGTCTTCATTTGGATTGTCCATGCTCCTTTAAAACGTGGACTGCTCTCCGCACACATCTGTCAAGGTATCATACACAAGATGAAACTAGGAAGCCGCTTTGTTGTCCCAAACCCGTAAGACCTCCATTTGTCTTCAGAACACAAATTAAGATGGTTTTTAACAAAATCTGAGGGTATCTGATCCACATAATGACATTTGCACCTTTTAAGGTCCAGAAAAGTACTAAAGGCATTGTTAAAACTGTTGATGTGACGGTCACGTGACCGTCCTGTCATATGCTATGATATTTTATTTGCAGTTTCAGTGTTTACGTCTGAATGTGGGCTCAGTATTGAGCTGGACAGTACTGAGCCGCCATTCAGATGTAAACACTGAAGCTCTACATTGAAAACATCATAAATTTGTTGAATAAATCATTATTTTTGTTTGTTTTTGCACACAAGTAATATTCTTGTCGCTTCATAATATTAAGGTTGAACCACTAGTAACGTTGACGGTTTTAACCATGTCTTTAGTACATTTCTGGACCTTAAAAGGTGCAATGTTGTTGCTACCTATGTGTGGATCAGGTTTGGGATGACATGTGGGTGAATACATTTAATTTTATGTTTGTGTGAACTAACCCTTTAATCTGGATCCAAAAAGCATTATTTTTCACATATTTTACTTATCTAAAATGGCCCATTTAGTTTTGGTTGATTTTGATTGGTTAGCTGGAGCAGTGTGTTGGTATTGGCACTGTTTAGAGCATGTGTGGTTAATGTCACAGCCCTTAGTGGAGATCATTAATTAATTAATTATCTTTCTTTTAGGATGAACATTGTCCTGTTGATATGACAAGAGAGGTGGTCATCCGCTGCATGACAGAATTCCTTGGGAGCATGCAGGAGATCTCATCAAAGAATTCAACGTATGCAATCTTAATTTCAATTTACCAAATGTGTGAATTTTATATATATTATTGTTGGTTACTCATAATATTGTTGACTGGACTTAAAGGGTTAGTTCACCAAAAAATTTAATTGTCATTAATTACTCACCCTTATGTCTTTCAACACCCGTAAGACCTCCGTTCATCTTCAGAACACAAATTAAGATATTTTCGTTGAAATCTGATGGCTCCATTGGCACAATACACTCTCAAGACCCATAAAAGGCACTAAAGACGTCGTTACACAGTCCATCTCACTACAGTGGTTCTACAATCATTTTATGAAGCGACGAGAATAAACCTAAATAACGACTTCTAGAGATGACTGATTTCAAAACGCTACATCATGAAGCTTTTGAAGCTTTATGAATCAGTGAGTCGAGCTTCATGATGCAGTGTTTTGAAATCGGTCATCACTAAGTCATTATTTAGTTTTTTTTTTACGCACAAAAACTATTCTTGTCGCTTCATAAAATGATTGAAAATCCACTATAGTGAGATGTCTTATCTTTATATATTTTATTGGTCTTGAGAGGGTCTTCTTTAACTTGTTTGATCAGTATTGTAATATACAAATAGTGTTTGATTTTCTCTTTTAGTATTTCTTAGGTTTTGAGTCTCACTGCTGTTTATGGTTGCAGGACAATGAAGAACAGACAGGAATTGAACAGCTTGTGATGGCAGTAATTGTGACCAGGACAGGAGCTTCAAGTGACAGTCCAAAGGACACTGGAATTGTTATCGAAGGGGTGAAAGTTCTCACAGGCCTTGAAGGTGTTCCCAGGGCTTGCTGTGTCCTTCTTGGTTTGACATATGCATTGAATCTCCAATATCCTAGGCATCTATAGTATACCTTTGAGGTATTTCAGAAACTTCTCCTGGAGCTGGATGCTTCAAAGGTGTCAAACAGAGTCCAGACCCTCAGATCTAAACTGCTGTCTTAAACTAAGCTTGATGCTTCAAATCAAATAGCAAATGTTTACACTGCTGTTTAAGTCCAGTTATTCAAATCTTCATTTATTTAAATTAGATTATTAGTATATTTTCTGTGGTTTCGATGTTTCTTCAAAACATTTTCTTCTGTTTTCAGAAAACAAGGAAACCTTATTTTTAACAGTTTAACTGCATTGTGTATGTTGAACAGTTTGTACTCAAAAGAGAATTTGCACTTTTGCACCCATCCTTGTGAATTTATATGCCTTAATATATGGACAAAATGGAGTTATGTTGGTAAAGAATAGTCAATGTTCACACTGAGAAAAAAAGTGACTTGTTGGCAATAAAATGAGTTTGAAATTCATTTTTGATGTCTATGTCTGTTATTAATCATACCTGCAATCAGATTTAATTAAATTATTTTAATTAATCCACTCATTAAAAATAATAATACCAACTTAATTTTGTGTTAAATCAAACCAATTCCATTAAGTAGTATTCATTAGCATAGTGGGGTTTTTAGTCCAATGAAACCAATATTTTTATTTAAATTTTACTTAATTATTTTGTGTGATGTTTGCAGTTACTCATTTTGATTGGTTGATTTTTAATGTGCACATTTAATTAATTCTAACTCAATTTTTAAGTGTTGTTGAATTTAATTAATAACATTGCTTGTAATCTGCTTGTAATCTGTAATCCACAATTTTATTGAGTAGATAGAGGGTATTATTTTTTACAGTGTAACTTTCCATACCTTGCACACCTTTTCTCTAATTCCAGAACGATGGATGAAACGGAATTAAAATAACAGATTTAACTATTAATACGGTGTTCGATAATAACTTTATCCAGTAGCCGATCCAAGACTAATCTGATAACACTATAATATAATCTAATTTAATGATGAATAATCTACACAAGCAGGCTTTAATGTACAAGTTATTTTGATTAAGATCTGCTGATAATTTAAAATCTTACTGAATAGACGTCTTAGCTTTTAAAATTCCATCACAAACGGTCTGTTCTGCTGTAACTCTATGCGGCTGCTACTTCCGGGAACTATTGAGAGTCTCCACGAGCCGCCATTGCTGTAAAAAAACGTTCCATTGGAGTCTATGGAGTTGTCGCGACTCTCACTCTACATGGCTCTGGCCATGGTGCTCTCACACCACACACGATCTCATGTAGAAAATACATTGCGGAGCAAAGAGGAGGCTGACAACACGCCAAAAAAAAAAAAAAGACAGGACAGAGCAAGTTACTATTGATATGAAACTTTTTTTTTTTTTAAGAAACATAAACAGTTAATACCGTTTTGTGGCTCTTTAATGTGCCGTGGTCGCTGTAATGCCTCAGTTAAAAGATGCTCATTAACCGATCATCTCTTCCTTCTAGTTCATTGATAAGCATCAAATAAACATGAATGAACACTAAAAGAAATGTTGTTTTAACTGCAGAAAGACATCAGTACACAAAGTTTTTCAAGTTCAAGTCCGCCAACATTAATCTAGGAACTATCCTGACTGCTTTGTCAGACAAAACAGCAAATTCGGCGATTTGATTGGTCAGATCGCCTGTCAATCAAACTTGCTGCAAAGGGTGAATTGGATAGTCCTTCAACCAATCAGACCAATGATCCGTTGCTTCTCTATTGTCATCGTGTTAAAATGTACAGGTTTCCAGCCTTAGCTCCAGGCAGTGCAGGGCGAAATCAAATTGCCGGGCAGATCGGGCTGGGTTTAGCTACCCAGTCTAATAAGAAGCCACATCAGCTCACAAAATGGAAATATCAAACACTCGATTGACAATATGAAGTGAGTTAAAACGTTATTAAACGTTGTCTTTTTTGTTTGTTTTTGTATAATGGTAAAAATACACCCACTCCTTTTTTTTTAATCCCCATAAATCATAAGCAGTGTCTCAGAACAAGCCGTTTCCAGATTCCTACAGACACACTGCAGAGGCCCCGCCCACACATGTTGATGGACACTGACATTAACACAGACCCCTCCCTCAGAGAGCTGTAGCTGAGCTGTTCACAGTCCGCCATGTTTATCTCCTCGCCAGAGCATTAACAGCAGCATTCAAGTAAGAAATGTGTTCTTATTAAAGCTACTAAAGTTCAGTCAGTCAAGAGCAGTGAGTGAATTTCTGTTTATCTTCTGTTGTTTGATAGAGAACTAGTCTAGTTTAACAGACTACTCACGGATGTGCTGACATCCAGCGCAGTGTGCATGTGACAGGAGCATGTGTGTGTGTGTGTGTGTTTAAGTTGATAGCAATAAGACTGTAAAACGCATGCAGATGATAATATTTCATGATGATGAAGAACTGCAATGTCACATGAACTTGTCTGCGATAGAGATGATCATTAAAACAAATAGATATCATGTTTCAGTTTTCAACTGCTGTGAATGAGCTGTGATTGAGATGTGTAGGCTCCGCCCACTCGGGTGGGGAGCAGCAGCTTATTTGCATTAAAGGAGCCATGCACAGAACAGCTCATTTTTCTTCAACCCCAAAATTGCCATTTTCAACATGGTATATTAATTGATCTGTTAGAAATTTTGATCAGAAACTTCACAGGCACACTCTGGGGACACCTGAGACTTATATTACATCTTGTAAAAAGGGGCATAATAGGTGCCCTTTAATTAATTAAAATCGCAGCCTTTAGGCTTTCATAATCGCACATAAGCCAAATCATGATTGCGGGTTGATTTTGATTAATCGTGCAGCCCTAGTAGTCATGCTACACACAATCAAAATATGTAGTTAAAAGAAACAACTGCAATCTCATCTTAAACCTGAACAAGAAGCTTTAGTGGAAATTCTGATAATCTCCTCAGAAATAACAAGATCAATCCATTTTAAAATCCCTACAAACTTTCCTCATAAATACACCAGTCCAGAAATGACTCACCTTTCTATCTGTGAGAATACTATCTTAAATGCTATATATATATACAAACACACACACACACACACACACACACACACACACACACACACACACACACACACAATGTTTGTTTTTGTAAAATGTGGTGACATTCCATAGGCGTAATGCATTTTATACTGTACAAACCGTATTGTCTATCCCCTTACCCTGCCCCTGCCCCTAAACCTACCCATCACAGGAGACTGCACAGTTTACTTTCTGTGAAAAAAACCTCATCCTGTGTGATTTATAAGCATTTTGAAAAGTGAGGACATGGGGAACGTCCTCATATTTCACCCTCTTTTTGTAATACCTATGTCATACCCATGTCATTATACACATTTGTGTCCTGATATTTCACAAAAACATGCCCACACACACACACACAATGGAACAATGGACTGGAAGGCATAATGTATGCAAAGCAAGTGATTTCAAGATGTCTTAATGTAGATGTTTACACGAACTAATCTTCGAAACAGAGTTGCACTCACTCAGACAATGGTCTGAGACTCTTTCAAATGAAAGTGGTTATGTTGTGGAATTTCAAAGAGGACTTTTCCTTTTCCTCTGGCAACCCCAAACTCTGAAGCGCTCTTGCTCTTTCTGATCATAGGCCACCAACACACCGTCAGATCAGCCGGGAAATTGCAGCAATTCACCCGAAATGAAAACACGATCAAAAAGAAAATGGGCTCAGCCGAAGACCTCAAGCACATAGTCAAACTCGCTCACGTCTCATCACAAAGCAAAAATAAGCATGATGAAAAGAGTTATTGTGACACATCTGAAATGATGACATCATGCTAGGTCGTGACTCGCAAAAAGAAAACTCGCATAAAGCAGCTAAGTTTTCTTTTTTACCCAAAATGGCACATCTTGGTTCAAATCCAGAATTCTTGATTTCACAATCCAAGTTTCCAGCTAGCTCAAAGCACTCCCACAGAGGTGTAAAACCCTTTGCAGGATGGGGGAAGCTAATTATCTCTTCTCATGTACTACCAAAGGTACTGAAAACGCATACATTGTTCCCGCACACATTCTCTCAGAGTAAAATCTACAACACGGGCGATAGAAACGCTAATAAAGGAAAATATGTTTTATAATTAATAACTGAGGAATAATTGGCACTGTTATGAAATTTGAGTCCAGGCAGTGAAGCATGATGACTTCTGATTACCCTAGACATCATATATCACATTTCCTCAGCACTCTACTAATAAACTGATTAAGTTTAGTTGGCCCAGCTGTCTCTGATAGCCCATAAACACGCAGCACAATCACAGGGAGATTATTTACTACCAACCCAGCAGAAATACCTCGTTCCTAAGAGAGGACATTACAGATGCCTGCTGCAGAGTAACAAAGATGCACTGAGATTAACAATCATAAAATAATAATAAGAAATGCCACAAAGTCTCTCATTATGCTCAGCTTGCAGATTCCACTAATCGCTCCGTGAGGGATACTTTAAGGCCCTGCTATAAACAGCAGAGCATGCAGGCTTTTTAAAGGGTGCACTCATGTGGAAGAGACAATGGTAACTAATCACACCCAAGAAAATAGTGGTCATATGTGCATAATTGACGTGCATCAGTGTTAATGCAGATCAGTATCAGAAAATAACATTTTCAATTAAGGGGCCATTTTAGAAAACTAAACCGGTCATATTTTAATGTCAAGTGGATCACTATCATATATTTTAAATATGACACATGATTATGTATTACCCATAAAATCAAGTTTTATGCAATATTACTTAAAATTAGGCCTAGAATTGAAGAACAAACTCTATTGACAACTCAAAAACTATTTTACGCTTTGGCTAATTGTGCGAATTCACATGAATTTGCCACCAATTTTATGCATATGTATTAGTACGATCCATTAAGGCTTAGGTTTAGGCCGGTACATTATGCGTGGTGTTTTTTTCTAACATTTTTGTAAGCATCAAATCATACAAATTCAAGCAAAAAATGCCAATGTGTTTTATTAAAATTAAGTTCTTTCTTGAGATCAGGTTAGATATATTGCATAAAAGTGAAGGTTGTGAGGGATAGAAATAACTAATGCTGCCTTCACATGCTATCGGAAATGTCCTACTTCCCACTTCTAAAGTCATGATTACAAGCTTGTCGGAAAAGTGTTTTGCTCTCCCTTCCGCCATGTTTTAAGTTTATGGCATGCACAACTCAGATACTCGAGTTTCCCAGTAAATGCAACTTGAGAGGGCGTTCATGTTCAGTTTCCGGCTAGGAAATATCTTATGTAATGAAGTTCTATCGTAACAAGGAAGGAAGAAGGCAGGGTCGGCTTGCTGGAGACTTGGGTTACTTTTATTATACTCTTTTTGTCACAGAACATAAGTCCCGCCCACTGGCGTTCAAAATAAGCGTAAAGGTTTCTGAATGCTCAGTCCAACAGCTCTCCAGAGCTGGGTCAGTCTGTGTGTGTGTGTGTGTGGTTCCCAAGCCTCCGGACAGTCTCTCCCACAGAACACCTCTTCCTGGTGGTTTATATGTTCTCTCCACGCCCATTACTGGAACAAGACACAGGTGTTCATTATTTGCACTTGACCCACTTACTGCGCACCTGTCTCCCGACTCTCTCTCCTGTCACAGACCTCGCTAAACCACACCACCCCCAGCACATCTTATTTATGGTAATTCCGATAGCACGTGTCGCGAAGGCCAAAACAGTCCCAGCATTCAAATGTTCAATGCAAAGGGAGATCATTTATTTTACAAAAATAGATTTTTAAGGACTACAGCAATTGCTGATAGGGCCTACAACAAGCTTCTTCCTGGGTTGGTGACATCACAAACAATAACATTTTCATAGACCCTGCCCCCAGGAACACACAACAAAGGGGGTGAGGCCATGTTGGGCTGCTTTAGAGAAGAAGAAGAGTTGTTGTAGTAGAGAACATTTAGGAGTCTGCTCAAGCTGTCGCATCCATCTTTTCACATTTATTGCAATACAGTACGTAACACAAATGCAATAGCATGTCATAAAATCAAGATGACAATTACATCAGAGACTTATTTCACATCTTGTAAAAAGAGGCATAATATGACCCCTTTAATTAGGCGTTCTTCTGGATTGTCACTACTTCTATTTTTAGACATCTTAAATTGTATGTGATGGCAAGAGAGAGACTGGATATCAAAGCTGGCACTTTCAGCCTTGCCACAGGTGATAATGAATGTCTTAAAAAATTAGTGGAGCTGTTCTCACCTTTTAGCTGTCTTCACTGTTCGTTTCTCGTTCTCCCAGCCCCCATCACACACACCCCTCCTGGCGCCACATACCTGTGCCAACTTAGCCTGTCAGCCTGTAAATTTCAGATAATTGATGGCCATTTTATGACATTGTTCAATAATGTTGATGTAATAGTCTTAGTGAGCCTATCTCCGCGTCTATCTTGTGACCTTCCAGCTCATATTGCTCACACACCATTGGCTCGGCCCTCTTTCACCTAAAGGCCTGTTAAGATTAAGCGGTTCTGCCTCTCTGCTGGATGATTTCTAAAACATTAAGATAGATGGGGGTTGAGAATGGGGTTGGGCTGTTTATCAAAGCATGACTTACCTGGCCAGAGTCAGGAATCTGTACTGAAACATCATGCTGTATGCCAACCAGAGCAACAGTATTGGAGCAGGGCTTTTTCATCTCTTGTGGGCTGATTTATTGCTGAATATTATGGTAAAGAGCCTTTGAGCTACACTGCTATTCATCAGAGAAAAAGCATCACACGCTTTTCATCTCATTCACCTATTTTACCCTCTTTAATGTGTTTTTTTGGTAGAAGATTAAGCAGGTTATTTCTTTAAGAAACCTGCTTGATTGGTACAGTAGATGTGTAAAATTCTGAGAATCTGATCCCATGGGTAAGAAACACTGAAGGTCTGTTTTAGTGGTTATAACTGTATAATTGAGAGAGTTAAACAGTTGTGGTCTAATGAAATGATGTACATACAATTTAAATGTCACTTATCCTTTTAATAAAGTTGGCAATAAATAAAAAAATCACCCAATCTATTTCTAAATGCACGTTATTATGGAAGCTTGTTTCCACCACTGAATAAAAAATAAAAACATAATTGGCGTAGTCAGATAAATAAAGTAGCAATTCTGCGAAATAATCAGAATTACAAGAATTCAGCAATTGTGAATTTTTTTCTCAGAATTGCAAGGGACCCACTTTATGATACATTGCACTTATTGTGTACATACATGTTTTTACATTGTACTTACATTTTAAAAAATATCTGCATGTAATTACATCTGTAATTAATTTCTGTAGTTATTACATTTGTAATTACACAGTTGACACTTTCCTTACACCTAACCCTACCCCTTAAACTTACCCATCCCACCACACCTGTCCCTAACCCTACCCTTAAACTTACCCATCCCACCACACCTGTCCCTAACCCTACCCCTTAAACTTACCCATCCCACCACACCTGTCCCTAACCCTACCCGTATCCCACCTCAATATCAGCAAAGGTGTTTTGCAATACAATATGAACACAGTAAGTACATTGTACTTATATTTTTAATGTAAGTACATAGTAGTTAAGGCCACCTAATATAAAGTGGGGCCATTGCAAGATATAAAGTTGAAATTTCAAGTCATAATTGTGAGAAATAAACTCATTGTTGTGAGCTGTTTTTTTCTCTCTCAGAATTGGACTTTATAACTCGCAATTGTGAGGAAAAATTGCAAGATTGCAGAATTGCAAGATAAAAAGGTGCAATTAACGTTTCCTAATCCATGGCCACTATGTGCACTCGGCTAAGCAAGATAAATGAAGATTCTTTTCATAATTAAAAATAACATCACTAGATTAAATATTTCCCTGAAATCTCGGTGCTTTGTTTCTATCTAGTTTGCAACATAAAAAGATGGTCTCTGTGTGTGTGTGTGTGTGTGTGTGTGTGTGTGTGTGCGTGTGCGTGTGTGTGTGCGTGTGTGTGTGTGCGTGCGTGCGTGTGTGTGCGCGGTGTGCGTGTCAAGATAGACAGGCAGACAGTGAAACCGAAATAGATGAAGACAGAAAAAGAGAAGAACAGGCAAGATGGTGATTTTGATTATCAGCTGTAAATCTGTAGTTCATATAAGAGTGAAAAGAAAGAAAAGCACAAGCCAGAGAGAATTAATAAGGAAAAGACACAGGATAAAAGAGAGTGCATGAAGGGTTGAGAGAGATGAAGTAGATAATGGATGAAAGACAAAAAAAGATAGATGGAGAGGGAGGCGAAGGCTGTTGGTGGGGGTTTTATATGACTCTCTCTTCTGTGTCTGGCAGGCCAATAAACATATCATACTTCCATAAAGGTGGAGCACAAAAGATGGACTGAAGCGAGAGGCAGGCTAATCTTTAAATCCTCCAGCAGCCTGTCTAATACTGACTCTTCAAGGTCAGTTTATTAATGAGCAAACAGATGGAAGGGAGAAATCAGAGTGTGGGAAAAGCATGAAACTTCACCTAAACATGCACTCACATGTGTTTAATGTCCATCGTTTTAAGCTTTGATCACGGTTTATGGACAACCTTCCTTCAACCTTGAACTAACAGAGGAAACTGGAGGAACCTTTAAGAAAGAATACAATATAAATGAGATATCTTTAATGTAAAACGCTTATAAAATTTTGTAATAATCAAATCCAACCATAATTATTTTACATTTACACTCTAAAAAATGCTGGGTAAAGAACAACCCACGTTGGGTTGAAAATGGACTAACCCAGCGATTGGGTTGTCTTAAGCAAACATTTAACCCAACCGCAGGGTTAAAACAACCCTGGGTTAGTCCATTTTCAACCCAACTTGGGTTGTTTTTTACCCAGCATGCAGTTTTTATAAACTCATATCAGTTATTTTAAAATCACCGAAACTCTTTTAGGTTTTTTTAAAATATATTTTGAATTAGTCTTTATCTTTATATTTTCCATTCTATTTTCCTATTTTAACAGTTTGTTTATTTTTTATTTCAGTTAACATTTGTTTTATTTCAAGTAATAATTTGATAGTTTACACATTTTTGAAATATTTGAAAGTTAACTAATAAGCATTCATTTAATATAATTTTTACACCGCAGCACCATTTGAAATGAACCAGTCAAGGCAAAAAGGTGACAAAAAATGATGACAAATTTTAAGTGCCCCTATTATGCTTTCTCAGCGATATCTATGGACTTTTAAGGTAATCAGCTAACCTACCTAGTTCACTTTGTTATTGCTCTTTTTTTATTCTATTTAAATATCTAAACTTCAGTGTGAAGAAGAAAAATAAAAAAAATATCAATCTGCATATGCGAGGGACATTGGTTATGCTCATCTTTGTTTGCTCCTTTTAAATTATCTCTAGTAAAACAGCTAATTTTTTCCCGAAGCACATACAAAAGACCTGACCTGGAAGCGATGCAATCTGTTTTAAAGAATACAGTAGTTAAGTTGCACATAACCGTTATTGTGAAAGTCTTGGGTTTGAATTGATATAGTAAAACCGACGCCATCATTACTGTTCATATCATTGTGTATCAAGCGCTCATGGAGCCTCTGGAGCTGAAATTCAATATGTTAATAAGCCTTTCATTTAAAAAAGCATGCTGTAAGCGGTAGACCATTAACAGACTGGGCCGTTGCAGGATGCATGTAAACATTTTGTAGGAGACCTCCGAAACAAAATTAGGAACCTTAAAGATAGCATATACACTCTGAAAAATGCTGGGTTGTTTCAACCCAAATTTAGGTCAAATATGGACAAACCCAGCGTTGGGTTAAACTTTTAATTCATTTGACACATTTGAGCATTTTTAGAGTGTAATAGCACTTTTAAATAAATGGTGGAAACTAAAGATAAGTACGCTTTCCTATTTATAGCCATAAAAATCTTGATGAATGAAAAATACATTCACCTGCCCTTTATCCTATTTGTTCCTATTATAATTTCTCCTACAGTTTAAGGATTCACAAGCTAAATATCTGAGACAAAGTTGATACTCAAATTAAACATAAAGAAGAACTCTCTTGAGCAAATGAATCCTCTGTGAAAGTACCTCACATGCTGACCTGTTGTAATCCTGGAAAGGCCTGTCAGCAGAGTTTGTTGTGGGTGAAAGAGCCATAATTACTTCTAATGAGAATTAACGAAGGAGCGCACTTAAGGGCCGGATTGTACATGGTGGTATTATGAGTGGATTTTCATGAAGGATTTAGTTCTATTCCAGGCCAGATTGGTAGGATGTCGGGGTGCACTTCCTGTCTTCCGAGCTTCATGCACAGTGGTGTAATTTGTCCAGCCTGGGGCTTAAGCAGCAAAGGAGGAAACATCATAGATCCCATTAGAATGGCCTTCCTGCAGCAGGAAAATTGCTAAAAATTAATCAAACGTTGATTAAAGTGTTAAATCCTGGTCTCATTATTCACATTTTACTAGATCTTTCATTCACCATGTTCTAGGCAGGTATTTTATGTACTCTCTTCTCCCTTTTATATTCAGTATTCAGGGTGGGAAAAGCTGAAAGAAGACATGCAGGGGAATAAGAGAACGATCTGAAAGAAGACATGCAGGGGAATAAGAAAACGATCTGAAGCTCAAGACTTGGGCCATTGTTCAGGCCTTGTACTTGGTGGCGCAAGAGAAAATAAATCCACAAAGGTCACAATAACACATTTTCCCAGCTAACAAAAAATAGGAAGATGGATGGACAGATAGAAAGATACATAGATAGAGGAAGATATGGGGGACACTATGTTGACTTTGACGGATGAAAAGTTTTAGTGGCGAACCAAATTTTTACTGCCGCAGTGAAACCACCCCGAGGGCTTATTCTGGACTAACAATATTTGCAATGGTCAATTTTCCGTGGAAAAATACATTGGTATAGAAATGAATCTGCTAAGATGCATTTTATCATTTGGGTTTTTGTACTACACACTTCCAAGCTCTAGAAAGTAGTAACAAAACAATATAAGGTGAATTTGGTCTCCATAAAATTTACTTTTATCCTCCACAGCGTGAAAGTAATGGAGAAAATGAATGCAAGGCTGACCAATCTAACCCTCAAGTTATGCTTTAATGCAGAGATCATAACTCAAAATCACTGGCAGATTATCAAACAGTTACAACCTATACAAATGGTTTTACAGCCACAAATTTTAAACTATATACAGTTATAGGTGTAGATATTGATTTATGAACGGAATTTCAGGGCAACTCATTTCTCATTCATATGCTGTCAGGATGTTTACTGTACAAATGAGACCTGAAATTGTATTTCTTGACAGCTCCAATTTTCTCCATGCCGATCAGGCACAGAGACCAGAAACATCAAGCATGCTTTGGAACAGTCAGAATTTAAATGACTAAAATGCATAAATCGATTCTCACATGATATTTGTAAATAAAATATTTTACTACTGAGGGCATGTTGCAACAAGTGCTTCCGCATTAATTATAATCAATTAAATTATATAATAAACAAATCTCATAAACCACAAACTTTTAAACAGTATAAAAATCTATAAGAAAAGTATGACAACATTTTAGAACAAAACAAATTTCAGACAATTTGAGACCAAACTGAACAATGTTGCGGGCCTACAATATAGTTTGAAACTTTAAAACACAGAAATTGGAAAAAGGAAACATTCAGTTCAACAAACATCCACACGAAAAACCCTATTGAGGCAGAACGACAAAAGCAAGCCCTATTTTCAGGAACGGGATTCAGGCGTGTCCCTCATTTTATTTCATCCTATCTCTATAGCATGCCAAGAGCACATCGTTACATTTACAGGCATCGCTGCATTTTAAAATTGAATCTCTGACTGTGTTTTTGCAGAGAGCTTTCACCGGGATAAAACTTACCATGCAGGTTTTATTCCTTGCTTTTATATGGCTTTATCTATCCTGCCTTAATTAATTTAAGTAAAAAAGCTTCCTGCTGCAAGCTATTATGGAGCAATAAAGAAGCAATTTATGAGTTTATCAATAAGAAACGTTTAGATTTCCCCATTGAAGAGGAAAAGAAAAGACGGAAAGCGAAACAAAAGAGAAGCGAACGTACGAGTCTGACAGGCGGTTTCTGCTGAGGTGAGCTGTTCGACGGACTTCATTCACATAGTTTCTTCTTCAAAATGGGTTCAAAGCTACTAAATGCCCATTTGTCCTTCAGGATATGATAGACATTCAAGCCTCATTCTGGACAGGTCAGTGTAACAGGACTGATCTGCTGCATGGCCATGCATGAGAAACAGTCTAATAATGTGGCTGTTTCCCAAACCCTCAAAAACAAAAAAATATAAATGCCTCACTCGCATGAGCATTCAGCAAGCCATGGAAAAGTCATTTCCACACTGGCTGCGCAGCCAGGGAGGATAGGGCCTGTTAATCTGTTTCAGATCCTTTACAGAACAGCATCTTCGAGAGCAGGAGCGAGCGAGGGAAAACACTACATCTGAGTAATCCGCATTTGAAACAAGCTATACATCACGCAGATGGGAAAGCAGGGGAGAGAAGAGAGAGAAAAAACTGTGGCACGGGTGGTGGGCAGAACTAACCGTTAGCTTCCTCTCATCTCTATGCCATGGGATACCAAAGTCTTTGCTCTATTTCTGTCGAACAAACTACCCAGGGCCGATGAAAAACAAAGTCCTGTGCTTATTAAGACATCATTTGTCTTATTTTATTGGTCCGTTATAATGAGGGGGAAGCGTGTGGGTGGTTATGTGGTGTCCTGCCCCCTGTGTAGGACACCATCTATCTTTGCACAAAGCACCCAGCTCAGCTGCTCCGAATCTCCACGTATGTGTGATTACAATATTTGTGTGATTAATCACTTGCAAAGTGACATTCTGTGTCGTAACCCCACGTTGCTGTCGAGAATGTAGTGGTGACCGATTTTTTAATAAGCTGTGCACAGTGGAACGAAGTTCACTATGGATTTTATTGCCTGAACGTGGGGACAGAATTCAGTGTCCTGCATTTCAAATGCCTTATGTGTGCGACAACACTTCCTGAATTACTAGTGCTAAAATGTCATTGAAGTGCTCAAATTTAAATGGCTCTGAAGCTCTTCTATGAATATGAAATAAGAACATATAAGAGATGTTGAGGAATTAAGGAAAGGTGGTCTAGTTTGGAGAAATGTGTATCAGTAGAAAGGAAAAATTGACTAGGATAGAACGTTCCTGTGTGATCTCAGCTCTCCTGCTTTTCCTGCTGATATAAACTGTTAATGTCCACTCTTAAAACAATTAAGGTTCCAAATGGGGGTTCCACAACAATGCCATAGAAGAACCATGTTTCCCAAAGAACATTTCAGTGAACAGTTCTTAAAAGGACCTTTTTTTGTTTCTTAAAGGGTTAGTTCACCCAAAAATTCTGTCATTAATTACTTACCCTCATGCTGTTCCAGACCTGTAAGACATTTGTTCATCTTTGGAACACAAATGAAGATATTTTTGTTGAAATCCGATGGCTCAGAAAGGCCTCCATTGACTGTAATGTCATTTCCTCTCTCAAGACCCATAAAAGGTACTTAAGAAGTCGTTACAAAGTCCATCTCACTACAGTGGTTCTACAATAATTTTATGAAGCGACGAGAAACGCATGTCAACCTGCCGAACGGCCGAAATCACAGGACTTTGGCGATCCGAACTGCTGATTTGATGCGCTAATTCATAAAGCTACGAAGCTTCGCGAAGCCGTGTTTTGAAATCGGCCTATCACTATATAAGTTGTTATTTAGTTGTTTTTTTTGCGCACAAAAACTATTCTCGTCGCTTCATAAAATTATTGTAGAACCACTGTAGTGATCTTTACTTTGTAACGACGTCTTTAGTACCTTTTATGGGTCTTGAGAGAGGAAATGACATTGCTGCCAATGGAGGCCTTTCTGAGCCATCGGATTTCAACAAAAATATCTTCATTTGTTTTCCGAAGATGAACAGAGGTCTAACGGAGAGTCAGTAATTAATGACAGAATTTTCATTTTTGGGTGGACTAACTCTTTAATGTGAATAACATTTAAATAATCTAAAGAACCTTTTTTCCACTATAAAGAAACTTTTGTGGAATGTTCATCGAACTATTGCTGCCAATAAAGAATATTTATTTTTTAAAAAGTATACATTTCCTGTGTTAGGAAATCTGTCCACACTTCGATAAATAATGCTGTACGACGGGACACAATACCAGTCAATCAGTTCATGTGTGATGTTATACAGTATTAGTAGGATGTATATTTACACTAGCGTTGATCAAAAACAGTAAGAACAGCAGCCATTACTCCAGTCTTCAGTGTCACATGATCATTCAGAAATCATTCTAATGTGCTGATTTGAAGCTTATTTCTTATTATCAATGCTGAAAACAGCTGTGCTCCTTAATGTTTCTTTTGGAAAACTTGAAATGTTTTGTCAGGATGCTTTAATGAACAGAATGTCCAAAGATACAGCATTTGTCTGATTTTTTTATAACAATGTACAAGTCTTTACCCGCCAATTTTAATCCATTTAATGTTTAACCTTTCATTAGAGTACTATTAGTAGACCGGTAGGGTTAGGGTTAGAAGAAGTTGATATGTAGTTGAGAGTAACTTCTAGTCAGTAGAAAGATTTTTACCAGACTGGTAAAAATGTCCCCACAAAGATGGCAATATCCAAAATCCTTGTCCTTGTGGGGACATTTTTTGGTCCTCATGAGGAAAACATCTTATAAATCACACTAAGTGATGTTTTTTTGAAAATGTAAAAATGCAGCATGTCTCCTGTGATGGGTAGGTTTAGGGGCAGGGTTGTCTGAGTTGAAGTTTTGCTGATGCATGTGCTGGCTTGTGGGTGCGCGCTCGTCTGTGTGTTTTGTGTTTGTTTGATAAAGACAATTAATCGTTCTGGTTGCCGTTTCTCCTCATTGGAAGTTTAAAAAAAAATTGCTCATGTGTAAGGGAGCCGAAGCTTGTTATAATATGCAAAACTGTTATCCAATCCTAGCAGTAGGCGTTTACTTTCAAGTCTTGGAAGGACTTGGAAGTACGTCCTGTCACTTTATCCACTACAGTAAAAGACCTGTGTTATATTAGACCGCAACTTGTCTTTCGAGTATCATATTTCATATGTTACAAGAACGGCATTTTTCCACCTTAGAAACATTGCTAAGCTACGTAACATGCTATCTATTTCTGATGCAGAAAAGTTAGTTCATGCATTCATGACCTCGAGACTAGATTACTGTAATGCTTTATTAGCTGGTTGTCCTGCATCCTCAATAAACAAGCTACAGTTAGTCCAAAACGCAGCTGCTAGAGTTCTTACTAGGTCAAGAAAATATGATCATATAACACCAATTTTATCATCTCTACACTGGTTACCTATTAAGTTCCGTATCAATTACAAAGTATTGCTACTGACCTATAAAGCCCTAAATGGTTTAGCTCCAGTGCATTTAACGGATCTTCTATCGCCCTACAATCCATCGCGCTCTTTAAGATCACTAAACTCGAAGCTTCTGGTCGTTCCTAAGTCCACTAAAGGAGGGAGGGCATTTTCACATTTAGCTCCTAAACTCTGGAATAGTCTTCCTGATATTGTTCGAGGTTCAGACTCGCTATCCCAGTTTAAAACTAGATTAAAGATGCATCTCTTTAGCCAAGCATTCACATTATAATTACCTTTTATACTACAGTTAAATCGGATCAAAAGCATTAATATTCTGAACAGCAACTATGCTAATTATTTCCCATCTGCTTTTCTGTTGTTATCTCGGGACACTAGTCCCGAGGTAAATAGTTCGTCAGCTCCAGTTTGTATCCAGCCTCTCATGGAGACTTCAAATGCCCCAACACCTGTGATGAGACGACTCAACGCCAGCGCTGTTATGGCCTAAAATAATACATGATTGATTAACTTTTTCTAACATTTTTCAATGTACATTTATGAAATGCACTTTCTGTAAAGCTGCTTTGAAACAATGTGTATTGTGAAAAGCGCTATACAAAAATATTTGAATTGAATTGAATTGAAGTCTTCAATGCTGCACTCCCATAAAAACTGAGCGTTTCAAGAGCTAGGGTCAAAACCAAGCGGCAACCTCCCACGGTCTCCCTTGAAGCCTTTACGGAAGTGACTTAAACTGCAATTCATCAGCTGCTAGAAACAGGCTCCAGAAGGGAGCAGAATATTATTGAAATGCCCAACTTTACAGCAGAAAAAAAAACATGTTTACAGCCTGGTACAAATTGTGGTTTTGGTCTATACCGTTTATTTTGCCCTTCATGACAACTGTGAGGGGGTGAATTTTTTTTTTTTATAACTCATTTTTTTATAACTCATTCGCAAAACTGCTCTTCAGAATCCTATGGGTGACGTCACGAACACTACGTCCATATCTTTTTACAGTTTATGCTCAAAACCAGGGTAGAAAATAGCCTATTACTTATTACTTAACTTCAATAGTTAGCAGATATTCAGCAGACAGTCTATTAATACTCTAATGAGAGTTAGTTGACATGTAGTTGCAAAGTTACTTATAGTCAACAGAATGTTTAAACGGAGCCATCAAAATAATTCTTATACTGACAACAAACTAGTACTGTAGATGGTCTCAAATCAGAAGAGCCACAAAACAATTTTGACCCATATCACTAAGAAGCCCCTAAAATAGTCTAACTTGTCTGGCTCTTCTATCAAGATCAGCATAATGACTATATCAAAGCTTCATTATTAGCACTAATCAAGAGGTGTGTGGCTGTATTAGCATTCTAAGGGCTCAATCACAATGTCCGAGAAGAAATATTACTGGACCTTTGAATTTCACAGAGAACTTACTACTACAGTACATACCTCATAAATCACAAACGACTCAACCTTTCACTCATCTCACACTTCACTACAATAATATGTCCCCTGCTTCTCAAGTTGTGGCTCTATAAATACACACTGTCCATGAGTGGAAGAAGAGAAGGTGATAAAAGGGTGACAAGTGTTAAAGATGAAATGGACCAAACTTTATATTAAACCTGAATTTTAAGGCCAGAGACTGGAAGATGGTTGAAGATCAGGAGTGAAGTTAAGACATAAACATTGCACAAAATATTAAACATTTTGCTAACACTCTACAATAAGGTTTCACGTGTTAACCATTAAAGGGATAAACACAAAAATAAAGATTTTGAAGAATTTGGTTAACCAGTTGATGGACCCACATTGCCTTTCATAGTATACAATTTTTTTTTTAAAACACACTTTGGAAGTCAGTGGGGTCCATCAACTGTTTCCAACATTCTTCAAACAGAAGAAAAAAAAAGAAACTCATACAGATTTGGATCAACTTGAGGGTGTCGAATTTTTTGGGTGAACTATCCCTTTAAGTAACAATGGAAAGCATTTCATAATCTTAGTCATGCTAATTTTACCTTTCACCAATACAATATCAATAAAATATAATTTAATGGACCAAAAATGAACACTTGTTTTTTTGTTACCTAATGTCAACAAAGATTAATAAATTTTCTAACGAATGTATTGCTCATTGTTTGTAAATCCAATAAGGTTAACTAAGGGGACCTTATTTCAAAGTGTTTTTTAAATGCACTGAGACAGTGAAAGATGCACAGACACACACACATCTCAAATCTCACAATAGATTTCAAAGGGTATTATTTCAATATGGTAAAGATGCACCCATACATTTTTAGCAGTAAAAACATAGAAATGTGAGTATAGCATCATGCAAAACCATTTCAGTTACTATTGCCACTATAATTTCACTTCTATATTCATTCAGCCACGATTTATTTATTATCTGAGCAGAAGTTTCGGGCTACAAGTGAGCTGTTTTTAGCTGGTCATGTGATCTTAAAATAAAGTTTTTATAATGCTACTGATGAGTAAAAGAGGTGAGGCTGTTTTGACATGGGCAAGTAAACAACCACCATGGAATAATCTAAAACAAAAACAGAACAAAGTGCTAAAAAACAGTCAGGACCAAGGGTTGGGTCAAGGTTGGGTCAAAATAACCTCTCACGTGAACTGACAGGGGAGCAGAAGCTCATTAAATATGCCAACTATTATCCAATCCTAGCCATGGCCGTTTACTTCCAAGTCCTAAGTGCGGCATTCCCATTAAAACCAAGTGAGCCTTAAAACCAGGATATAAACTAGCCTATTACTTATTCATTATGATATTTTTGAATGTAAAAACCACACAAACGTCATAAGTTGACCTCAGACAACAGTATAGTTTTTTTTTTTAAAGCCAGTTCATGACACCTTTAAATATTAACTGATGGTTGTCACTTCTAGTTAATCTTTATAAAATCATTCTTTAAAAATGTTGTTTAAAAAAAAAAGGAAATTTTACCCATTAAGCACAGTCAGACGTTTTGCATTTAATGATGTATATCTTAATTTAAACGCTTTTGTCATTTAAAATTAAATTAAATACTACTGTGTGAGAGATTAATATTTTATTTTAACATAACTTGTACTCAAACCTATACCATGTGCACTAAAATGTTTCAATGTAGATTTTGGTGAGCTTAATAGGTTCGTTTACCCTATACAATAAAACAAAGATACAAATGAAATATGGTGGTTTAATCTCAGGAAGGTCAACTGTTTGGGTAATGGCCCACAAAAGACATCTAATAAAGTAATCAAATATAAAGTAACACTGTATAGTTTTCACTGTACAAACGGATAGATTCATGTTTTTTAAAGCTGCAAGTATCTTTCGCTATCTTTTGTTGTTTGATTCACACAAATGGCACAATCGTCAGGGTTTTGAAAAAACAAAAATATAGTTTTACCTCTTCTATTTTTAATTCTTGGCAACCTAAATCGAAAATACAATTAGATTAATATCACAGGCCTGAAGTGTAACCAGACAAAATGTTTGTTGGCCATCATTCATCACTCATTAAGCAGGGACTGTTGTGTTGTGCACGCTGTAGTTCTGCTCTCTCTCCCTTCTGGTTTGCGACTAGCAAAAATTTAACACATGGTTTAATATTATTTCTTATAGAAACGGCTGGCAATAAAGAATTCGCAAAATAACGTCTATGTAGCAATAATAAATAGTAAGTGTATTTTCTTCATTGCTCCAGTACCGACAGCAGAACCGATAGCATAATTTAGCACCGGGGCTCATTTAATACCAGGTTTCGATACCCATCCCTATATATTAGGCAGCAAGTGAACATTTTGTCTTCAAAGTTGATGTGTTAGAAGCTGGAAAAATGGGCAAGCATAAGGATTTGAGCGAGTTTGACAAGGGCCAAATATTGATGGCTGGACGACTGGATCAGAGCATCTCCAAAACTGCAGCTCTTGTGGGGTGTTCTAGTCTGCAGTGGTTAGTGTCTATCAAGTGCTCCAAGGAAGGAACAGTGGTGAACAGGGTCATGGACGGCCAAGGCTCATTGATGTACGTGGGGAGCGAAGGCTGGGCCGTATGGTCTGATCAAACAGATGAGCTACTGTAACTCAGATTGCTCAAGAAGTAAATGCTGGTTCTGATAGAAAGGTGTCAGAATACACAGTGCATCGTAATTTGTTGCGTATGGGGCACCATAGCTACAGACCAGTCAGGGTGCCCATGCTGACCAGTGTCCACTGCCAAAAGTGCCACCATTGGACACATGAGCATCAGAACTGGACCACGGAGCAATGGAAGTCGGTGGCCTGGTCTGAATCACGTTTTCTTTTACATCTTGTGGATGGTTGTGTGCGTGTACGTTGCTTACTTGGCGAACACATGGCACCAGGATGCACTATGGGAACAAGGCAAGCTGACGGAGGCAGTGTGATGCTTTGGACAATGTTCTGCTGGGAAACCTTGGGTCCTGTCATCCATGTGGATGTTACTTTGACACGTACCACCTACCTAAGCATTGTTGCAGACCATGTACACCCTTTAATGGAAACGGTATTCCCTGGTGGCTGTGGCCTTTTTCAGCGGGATAATGCGCCCTGCCACAAAGCAAAAATGGTTCAGGAATGGTTTGAGGAGCACAACAATGAGTTTGAGGTGTTGACTTGGCTTCTAAATTCCCCAGATCTCAATCCAATCGAGCATCTGTGGGATGTACTGAACAAACAAGTCCTCGCAACTTACAGGACTTAAAGGGTTTGCTGCTAAGATCATGGTGCCAGGTACCACAACACAACTTCAGGGGTCTAGTGGAGTCCATGCCTCAATGGGTCACGGCTGTTTTGGCAGCAAAATGGGGACCAACATAATATTAGGAAGGTGGTTACAATGTTATGCCTGAACAGTGTATATATTTAATGTAAAAATATGTAAATATTTAATTATGTTATATTAGACGGTTTGCCAGTGCCAGAGGGCTCTTAACATTTTCCATCTGCTACATTTGACGTCAACATAGTTGCTAGTAAAGGGTTTGAGGTTGCGCATATTAAACATTCAGTGTTGTCAGGATGTCAAAGATGGAATATTGAACATTTAGTAATTTCTTCAGATGTTACAGAACCTTAGCAACACCTTGGCAACCACCATCAGTTCTGCACAGACAAGCACCACTCAAATTGTCTTTATAAATGTAATTTTGAGGTAAATTAAGACTTATTACATTTTATTTTGTTAAATCGGCAAATAAGCACTTCCTAGGATTGGTAACCCTTACTTGCTCTATAGGTCTCAGTTTGTTCTGCACCTTGTGAAGAACAAAATGAGTTTTTAATAGAGCTCTTCTCTGAGCAATTGTAACCCTTAAAACACCATCGGAGGCAAACTCTCTCAGGCCTTACTCCATTGAAGTAAGGATTGAATTAGCAAGGCTGCTTTCCATTTAACGTCACATTAAATCTCCACACACACACACACACTAGAGCCGCTGTCTACATTAGAGAGTGAATAACCGGGGCTCTCTACGTCCTGCTCACAGGGGAGGTAATGGAGCATGAGGTACGGGGCACGGACAGAGAATGAGAGAGTATGAAACACTGCACTTTATGATGTCTGCTAAAGGCTCTCTGCTATGAGAGTAAGTGGACCCGAGTCTCAGTTTTTATAATATGCTCTTCATTCAGTTAAACACCATGAGCGAAATATGACCCACGTCTCGGGTGAGTTATGGATTTGAACAGGGCCATTAACCAGGGCAGAATCCATACTCTAAGGACGCATTCACACTTGTAGTTTGGTTAGTTTGGTCCAGACCAAAAAACAAAAACAGAACTGGTCCTGGTCCGATTAGCGCGCACACTGGCATTTTTGACAGCGAACCTAAAGTTACCAAACCAAAGGCATAGGGATACGGTCACAACCTGATTGGTATATTTCGCGACGGAGCTTGCTTACCGAACATTCAAAACAATGCTGTGTTCTGGATTAAATGCAAACATTTTATGCGTGTACATATGGTTTTATTTTTACCAGCTGAGAACTCACGAAGAGCTCATAAAATGTTCAAAATATTTGAAACAACACAAGGATTTCCTCCGTTGTATGCAAAAACAAAGATCTGCAGCAAAGAGACGGCAGTTCCGTCGTCTGTACCGACTAATGGGCAACACAGGACCTTTGATGAGAAGAACCAGGTATGCTTGTAGCATCACATCTTGTGACATAACGTTCTGTTTTTGGTTCGTTTACATGTCTTTGCTGCGTTCATATATCAATCGAGAGTTGATTTAGAAGCAGACCAAGACCCATGATCTTTTAGCAGTCTCGGTCCGCTTGTTTGGTGCGCACCAGGGCTCGGATGGCAGCGTTCACATATGTTCAAATGAACCGCACTTACCTAGCAATCGCACCAGGGTTCGTTTTAAACTAACCAAACATGACAAGTGTGAACGCACCCTAAGATTCCTAAAGAGTGGGATCAAAATGTTTGAGACAAATAGAAAACAATTTGTGTTTTTCCTAATCTAATTTAATCTAATCTAAAGCCCCTTTTCCACCAAAATTACCCGGAACAATTTGACCCAAGAACAACTCCATTGTCGATTGGAATAGAAAGCAACTATTACTGCAAGCACCGCAACAGTCTTTTAAAAATGATGGTTGAAATAAAATGCTGCGTGGAGTCAACCAATCAAAATGCTGCGTGAACTAAACCAATCAACATGTTCAGCACCCACAATCCCACCCTCGAAAGTTCCTGAATTTTGAAAAAGTACTACCTCATGAGACAAGGCCGTAACCATGTCTTGAACATTGGTGGGGACCCATTTTTATATTTCTATAAAGCATAAAGAAACAAAACAGTGAACGTAATTCTAGGTCTAATTCTAGTTGGTAAATAATCCTTTGGGACTATTTGCAAACAATATTTGGATTAATTTGCGTGAAGTAGCCTATATGATTAGTCCCGAGATTCTTCGCACTGACTAAATGCATAGATCTGCTGTTGACATTTGAATTCTCTGATGGTAAAAATTTTGTAAACAACGTCAAAGTTTCCGGGTTCTAATCCGCCATTAATGTATGGTAATGTGTAATGTAATGGTAATGTAAGGCTTGGATGCAGCTGCTCGGCCATGGAAACCCATTCCATGAAGCTCTCTACACACTGTTCTTGAGCTAATCTGAAGGCCATACGAAGTTTGGAGGTCTGTAATTGAGGTCTGAGGTCTCTGTGATTTTACGTGACCTACTACTTCATGGCTGAGTTGCTGTTGTTCCCAGTTGCTTCCAATTGGTTATAATATCACTAACAGTTGACCATGGAATATTTCACTAGTTCACACATACATATAATTTATAGAGAGTAAATTTAATTGTGTATTTGGCGTGCTGTCCGGAGGGAGGGCTTCGAGCTCGGACTTTGGCCCGAACCCAGACTACCCCCCGTATGTAAGGGGTTTAGAACTTAAAAAGGAAAAAAGAGCTAAATGTGGAGAAGGGGTGGTGGAGGGATGCTGGAAAACTGTCAACAAAATGGAGGTAAGACGGCTTCGTATATATACCCTCTTTTGTTGATTGGCTGAGTACTCTCCACCTGTGTCAATTATCTGACATGTTCCTCCTGAACCTGGTTTAGTAAAACAGCATTTAGTAGTGAGGGAATTTCACAAAATGACTTATTGCACAGGTGGCAGCTATCACGGTACCACACTTGAATTCAAGTCTGTCTGTGATTACATGAAGAAACAGAAAATACTGAGATGGACTAAATCCAGGAGAACTGTGGCAACGTCTCACAGACACTTTCTTTTAAGACATTTTTGTTTACTGTAGTATGATAATGAATTCTGGTACTCTGTTGGGTCAGCACTTGATGTCCAATATAAAACCTGGGTCCTGAATCTACAATCCCTTGAAAACCTGAAATAAAGTGCATTCGTTTCAGAGAATAAAGCTCTGGGCAATTCCTTTCCCCTCATGGAGATGTATTACTTTAATATTCTGTGAAGCATCATTTATAGGCAAAGTTCAAGTGTGGTCATTCACAGGTAAGGTCCTTGCTCAGCTTGGGGCAGCTTGGTCCGTTTCACTTCAGCAGTGCCACATTTATGCGTTTCTGACAAACACATACACACATTCGTGATGACTCACAGCGATAAAGTGAAACACTCACACTCTTATAACTTAAAGTACAGCAGTGACAGCATGCAGTAATGAATGCGGAATGAAAAAGAAATGTCATCTAAAGACACAGGCCACTTCCCATTGGCTTTGCCAAACACAGCCATTTTTCTTGTTAATGTAGCATGTCGAATTTGTAACGCGACGGCATGAAAATGAAAGGTTGCATGTCTCACTTGGTTGGCAATATGTATTTGATACCAGCAGTAAATCACTGCCCTGTGCAGAAACACATGTTAATGGAAGCCACTAAATTGGAATAGAATTTGTTTAGGGAAGGAGGGGAAAAAAACGAGTGGCTGAGAGAGCAAGAAAAACTAAGCCATCTGTTTTATGTCACTGGAAAATGAGACGATTTAAAAGGAAAAAGATGTGTGAGGAAAAGCTAATTTTCCATTTTGAATCACTTAAAAAGCTCTTTAAAAGAACAGGATGGTCCAATTGATTAAAACAGGGGGGTTCAATCTTTACAGAGCCAGTGATTCCAAGCCAGAGAGGCTTTCTTTTATTTATCCCAATATTAACAAATGTGATATTTTGAATCCCAAAATTAACATATAACCAATTTCATAGGCGTAATGGATTTTACAAACTGTACATTCTATCCCCCTACACTGCCCCTTCCCCTAAACCTACCCATCACAGGAAACAGGAAAAAAAACAAAAAAACAAATAAACATAATTTAGTATGTAGGTGATCTCAGAATACAATGGAATATAAACAGGTACACTCTTTTGCTCTTGAACAAACAATAACAACAACACAGAGAATTTTGCCAAAATGCCAAGTTTGTTGAGTATGCTCATAAAAGGAGTTGTATAGTAAATGATAGTATAGAATAAATAAATGAGTTAAATAGCATCTTAAATGAACTTGTGAGAAAATGAGATGCGCGTGACAGCACGTCAGATTCGCATAATGTTCAGCAGCCGCCGATCTTAAAGTCACAGCAGCACTAATAATGTCTGTCATTAATGTTCATCAGAGAACAAAGGGAACAGAGAAAAGTGTTGCTTTATTGATGATCAATCTATATTTAATGTAGGCTATTATTTATGCCGTTAAGATTTCTGAATTGGCTATGTCTAACAGGGAAGGACACTGGCAAATATAACATTTATTATAAAGGGTTTATGTAAAGATTGTTTTAAGTTTACATAAATTAAAAGTTGTTTTTAAAAGCCTAATACATGTTGAAATTGGTAGGTGTCATTTATACTGTATGTCATGTTTCATAGAGACATTAGTATCAGTTATACTGGCCTTCATTCATAAAAAAAATGCCATTACAACAAATATTTAAAATAAGCTGTCTTAAAATTGTTTCTACATTAATGTGGAGAGTAACTGAAATTAATACAATATCAAAATATTAAAAACTCCAAAAAGTATTAAAAACTTGCGATTAATAACAGAAAAATATTTGATTAATTAGCTAATTTTTTTTTATTGATTCCCAGCACAATTTTTTTATATATGTATGTTCTATACCTAGGAATTGTCAGTGAACAACATTTTTGATACCCCAAATAATGTAGCCTAATATTCTGTGAAAGCCCTTAACTAAATTAATGACACCTATTTTGGTAAAACAATGATAATGCAGCCCCTTACCTTTTCTCTGCGCCTCTGAAACAGCAGCATAATGACAGTTCCATCTTTTTTGAGAGGGGAAAAATGGGACCAAATTTAAAAAAAATGACTTTGAAGATGTACATCAAAGCTGCTCTCCTTGCACTGAAAAATAAAATGCATCAGAATCAAATTTTACATATGTATATACCGAATACCGGTATCTATATTTGTTATGATACGAATTTTGATTATACCGCAATACCGGTAGGCTATATGACGCTTAAACAACGTTCGGAACGCATCGCAGCGCGACACTGTTTGAGAGGGGTCCCTTTTCCCTGTTGCGAAAGCACAAGATCGCATTACAGGGCATGGCTGAATCTGAAAACGCCCCCTAAAGCCTCATTCACTATTCCCCATGTTATCCATATAGTTCACTTGAAGGAGTGAATAAAAACGAGTGAATGAATTTGGACAGCCGTTGTTTACAAGTAGGCTACATCGGCTGTAGGCCTACACTCGTTATTACGATGCAATGTAAGATTGAATGAGTGCACTCAATAACGTCCACTATGGTTTCGGACACCACTATAAATAGTTGTCTCCTCAAATAATGGAGGTTATAGGGGGTGATTTCGCATTCAGCCTTTGATTACAGCGGATAATTCAAACTACACGTGGCGTGCGAGCGGTTTGTGCGCAGAGCACTGCGATGAGATTAACAACATTCTCCACATGGATATAGCACATATATAGACCGGAGTGAGTGCGTTATATAGTTTTTTTATGGACCTGTTTCTTATACTCTATAGTGCAGAGGTCCTCAACCCTGCTCCTGGGGACCCACTGTCATGCAAAGTTTATTTCCAAACTGCTTCAGCACACCTGCCTGTGTATTTTCAACAAGTGATCCTGAAGAGCTTGATTAGCTTCACTTGTCTTTGATTAAGGTTGGTGCTTAACTCTGCAGGACAGTGGGTCCCCAGGAGCAGGGTGAAGACCTCTGCTCTAGTGCTCTAAACATGAACCAGCAGCGTGTATGCGTATTCTTCAAATGTATGCAAAGGACACGGATATATCATGGCCACGATGACACCATAGATTACTCTGCTACACGGAAGACAATGATGTAAGTTAATAAATAGACTGATAATTCAAAGAATTGGCCAAAAAATAACTGCTCTATTCTTTCTGCGTTAAACTTACGTGTGCTATTTATTTAGACACTGTACTGTTCTTAAATGTATTGAAAATACCCTTAGTTCTTCTGCGTTTCTCCCTCGTTTTAACAGTTTGTTGTTATAGGGTTAAATTTTAAAATGCTTAAGGTTCTCTCAACTCAGTTTTTTTCTCTCCGTGGTCATATTGTAATATTCAGGTGTCTGTAATGAGCGTGCAGGTCTGTGTTTTATTGTGTTTTATCTCCCCACAGCATCGTTTTGTGGGACTTGCAAACCTGTCTTAAAGGGTTACTTCGACGATTAACATTAAGCTTTGTATCAGTAGAAACCCCGGAGTATATTCAAATTATCATACTTTCCCCCCTCATATGACCCTGAGACGAGAGAATTATGTATTTTATTTCTGGAAAAATTCCTCCGATGACGCAAATATCGTCATTTTGCGTCATCAGAGGAGTTTTTGTCCAGAGGCTAAAGACTACAGCCAGCAGAGGGCGCTATTTCCACATGTTTTCAACATCACACTCACAGCACTCGGCTCACGGAGCTGCGGAGATTCATGTAAACGGAGCGGTGGAGACCAAAGTGAGTGTTTCAACTTTTAAAATGAACTTCCTATAAAAGTTAAGCTTCCAAAGACATGAACTGAAAATGCGGCAGACTGATCACGTGCTGTGAATGCAGCCGCAGCCGCGAATCCCGCGATTACCTCATGATAAATGTAATCCGATCCTGCTGCGTTTGTGCTGTGACGCTCAATCGGCTCACTTGCATTATATCGAACACGTTCAGTTTTTAATTGTAGTGTCTCTAACTGAACTGATTTTCTGAAAATAAACGTGGTAGGCAAGTGATCCAGTAATCCTGTAGCCATGCCTAGAGTAGGGCAGTGAAGCAGTGCGTTCTGGGAATTGTTGTCTTTCATCACCATGAGACAAAAATACATTTTCTGTGTTTTCTCAGTCTAGAAGGCACCAAATTCAAAAATAATTTCACATTTCTACTACATTAATGACCGAGTTAAAATACAGATTCATCTTCCCAGCACTGAAGTTACCCCTTTAATTCTAGTGTGGAATTTTTCTACAATAATCACTCGTCACTCGTATAATAATGTATTTTTAATTCTAAACAGGAGTTAAACTGGTATTTTGGAGGTGGATGCTTTCTAAAATCTGGTGCAGGTTCTCCCTTGATAATATGACATGAATAGCTAGCTTACATTTGGAAAGTTAACGGAGACACGCTAAAGCTAAATGAAAATGAAAGAACCAAAAATTCCATGTCAGTAGGCAACAACTTTAATGACAAAGCATGTACACAATGAGGGTATTACTGAACAAATACCAGCAAAGGGAAGTTAACGGATGTTGGTACTTCCGTGAAATGAGAACCTAGAGCGTTGCAAGTGTGTTACGTCATTCTTTCTGCTCTTAGATCTGTATGATTGTACAAAATCATGGCGTCTGCAGGTGCTAAAATGTATTTATATGAAAATATAGATTTGTATACATGAACACAAAGTTGCTTTATCAGACAAATATGTTTATGGGAAAACAGGTATCCATATATCAGAATACAACATGGTTTATGAGAAAATGTTGAATACCGAATGAGTATTTAGGAATTGACTGAAAATCTCACAACATAGAATATTAGTAAGCGGATGAATATGGAATAAAGACGAGTTAATATTCTCCATCTTGAGTCATTAGACATTGCGACACTGCATCTAAGGCATCGTGTGGATGGTGAACGAAGAATGTTATTGTTACAATCCAGTATATTGCCTTTGTTGAAGAGGTGTCAGCGATGGCCTTGGCAAACACATGAGCTCAACATCTCTCTCTCACATTCTATCATACAGTTTCTCTGTAATTTACAGTCACAACTGACAATAAACCGGATAGTGCTTAAACCAAGCAACGTAATAAGAAAACAGTCGCTCTGCTGTACCGAGAGTCAAGGCCAGAACGAAATGAAACTTGATACAGTAAAAGTCAAACCAATCCCATGAGGAAACCTGGAAAACAAGATATCCTGTCATTTCACCTTGATAAAATGAGGGGTGTTTTTTGGGGGTTCACTCCATTAACTTGTAGCTATTGGAATTAAGTTTTTTTTTTTTGTCTTAAACTTCAAACGTCAAAATATTTGAACATTTCATTGTATCTTTAAGCATGTAGATGGACTCACAAACCACTTATGACAGAGCAATTCTGATAGGGGAGAGCAGGTCATATAACACTCAGTAAATGCTTAATGTACTCACCCTTGCCATGGAAGGTCTGTGCAGGTGCAATAAAATAATAATAATAATAATAATAATAATAATAATAATAACAATAATGGACAGTTGTATTAATAGACAGATATTTGAGTTACAAGTACAGTCTAAATGTTTTATGTAATTTAGAAATTTAAAGTTGAAATTTAGCGTCAATTTTATTTACAATCAAATCATATATCCTATTAATAATTTATAATTTCTTCAGAATTACACACAATTTAATGTTTTTTGGGCCTGTGGCCTGTTGCACAAAGTTTGTTTCAGTTTCTACCCAGGTAAGTTCAAGATTACTTTGAGAAAACTCTGGCTTTTCGGGCTCAAGACGGTGGATTGGTTTTTAGTGGTGTAACTTACACTACATGGCTAACCTGCTCTGGAGCAGCTTTTATTCTGGGTTAGAGATCACAAACCCAAACTGGACCAATCAGCTGCAAGTAAAGATGCAATAAAGCCACACCTTCTGTATCTCTCAATCCAAATTTGCAGTTTATAGTGAAAAAAACGTTAGCGACACAATTGCTCATCCTTTGGTGCTAATTATTTATTATATTTATATTCCATGAATTATAATTACTTTTAATTAATATAATATATTCATATAATTATTATATTAATTGACAAGTAGCCAAATATTAATATAAATATAAAACATGCATTCATAATTCTTTTAAACGTGTATTCATTTGAGCTCTTTGTGAACCTAAAATTATTAGGCATATTTCTTTGATTCACATCATGCATTGATATAGTCAGATATTCTTTCAGCTGCCTTCTCAAACCTTCTGCAGCAGCAAACGCTTTGTAAACGTATTTAATTTCATGATAATTTTTAAAACGATCACTCAATCTTCAGAACAGAAGTGAATTGCGAGAAGTGAATCAAATGGACACTGTGATTGTCTGTTTGCCACACGTGTCACACTTTCAGGTGCACGCGCTTCAGAGTAAATCGCAAACTCTGAATTAAACCTGAGTTGACAGAGAAAGTTTATACCAAGCTTTGAGAAACCATTGAACTTGATCTAAACCAGGTTGTATTTATCTGGATTTGTCAACTCTAAACCTACTCTGAAACTCACAGTTTGTTTAAATAGCTTCATGCAACAGGCCTCTGGTGTCTTATATTAACCAATGACAAAATAGCTGATCAAAACAACTGAACTAGTAAGCATCTATTAAAAGTGTCTTCTCGTCACATGATCAGTGCACTATGGTCGACTCGAACAGTTCCTTCTAGATGAGCTGATGGAATTGAAGCGACTGTTATCCACCTGAATTACATTGATACAGTGTATTGTTGGCTATTGCCACAGATATATCTGTGCGACTTATGACAAGTTTTGTGGTCCATATTTTTTTATTGAATTGTTTTTGTGCTGAATTTGTATTAAAGCTGTATTCGCTTTCGATTTTATTTCTATAAAAAGCAAAACTAGAGTGGAGGTGTAATGTAAATGTAGCGTTGGCATATTCTATCCTAACTTCATCCTCACACTCAGTAGTAATGACCAGGGCGCGTATTATAGAAGCATCTTAACTTTAGAATCCTATCTTATCTGTTTGGTAACCATGGCAATTTCAGTTTGGACCATTAAGGACAAAAGCTATTACGGAATGACATTTCTTAAATGCATAATCTTATCTTCACTATGGATAGGAAACGGTTATTACAGAAGCATCCTAACTCAACAAAAAAATCCTAAAAGCTATCTTAACTTTAGGACAGCCTCACTGGTGTCCTAACTTAAAACCTTTCTGAAATCCAACCGTTAAAATCACTGTACAAAAATCCTTTTTTGAGAATGGCGTTACATTTATTAATTATATAAGATGATATAATTCGTTCCTCACTGTCTGGCATACAGTTGGTTTGATGCTGGACATTAGATAGTCGAAAATTTAAGGACTGTCTCTAAAGTTACATGGGCTATGACATTGGTATACCTACACATTTCTAACTTTAATAGCATTAGAAGGGAATATGTAAAAGGTGTGCATCATAGCTGACACATAACACTTTACAGTTGGTTTCGATACTATAAGTCATTCCGTTCAAATGCTAGAAGTTAGAAATGTGTATACCAATGTATGTAACTTTAGAGACAAAATTGGAATGTCAAACCAACTCTATGTTAGTTCATTACTCAAGTGACTAACGCCTTATTCTTTTTTTATTTGTAAAACAGGCTTTAACTTTTCAACGGAGCTTACAAAAATTTCAATTTCAACAACACGCCGTTGTTTTTCCATTTTGATTTTAGGTTTCCCTCAGAAGCAGTTTGCGTGTTGTTGGTTGCTTGGTAACAGACCTGACAGTTGATTACCGAACTCGATGGAGCAGTTTAAGATTTCCTTCAATTCAGCTCCCCACGACAAGTCCCAATGAGTCTGTGTGCATTCAGGTTGAAGTCCCCACATGGATAGAAAACCATGTACACACACAACCAAATTACAATGAACAATTCAATGTGCTCTGCTCTCCCCTACTTCTATAGTACCTTTAAATAAACAAAACCCTTTAAAACTAGCAGAAATGTAATCAAAGGAAAAGACTGACCCCTGCGCAAATGGGGAATCAGATGCTTTGACAGAACCCATGATATATCTATATATTAAAGCCTATCATTTTTTATTCATATGGACATATGAAACATTTAAATGGCCCCATGACTCGTGACGATTGTGAAAATGTAGGCAACAGCCTTCTTGCAGTGTTCACAAGAAATTTTGAAACATTTTATTTACATCCTATCTAAATAATACACTTACAAATAAATATTGCATTCTTACAATCTACATTTCAATCCTACCACTGTCCAACTGTGAGCGTATTTTCACCTGAGCTTTCAAAGAGAAGGTTTCCACATCTGTCCTTCCCTACAACTCTTCAGTAATATAAACAAGGATTGAGGTTCAGGAGCTGGGTAAATGCTGGGGTTAGTGAGGCAGAAATAGAAAGTTGCTTTAAAACCTATAGGACATGTAAAAACCATGGGGAGGTGCTCCGGCCATGTAAAAAGGGGGCAAATGATGTACATTTCGCCTCAATAAAAAGAGAAACATTCATACATTTACCATACTGGAGAGTAATAGACCATATCTACTCAGTATATTTTTCTATCACAGCAATCATATGGTTTTATAACACAACTCAATTTTGTGAGCTTGTATTTCTACACAGTCCGTCCCATGTTCATCATCGCTTCTTCAAACTGTCAGGTTGTACTTCTGGATCAGTTGCTGTACGGACAGTCAGATGGGCCATTCTCAGATCAGCTGAGGGCCGCTATGCACTCTGTATTATTTTTATTGTGCAAATGAACAACCTCACGATGGGGCTCAAAAGAAGTCCTCGGTCCCTTTTTTCCACATTCACTTGATAAAATGGACAGTGCACGAGGAGTCTTTATTCTCATGTTGCTTTTCATCATCTATGTCTTGTGTTTTTCTCCCAGAGGAGAAATGGAGATGGAGGACTGTGGTGTTTTGGTGTTTTACATAGACTCCTTAAACGGTGTGTGTGCAGATATAGCTGGTACAGATTCCAGCCAGGGGGAATCCCACACGTCCACGACCACATCTCAGAAATCACGCAGGAGGGACAAACAGTACAAAATAAGCGTTAAAAAACAAACACGCACCTGGATCTGGGGCAGGCTGGGTGCTTTGAGGGCCTGTTTTGGTCTAGTTACATACTAATCTGGAAAAGCCTGGATTATCTAAAAAAAATAAGATCTGTTGTATCTGTCCACAATCCTATGATTTGAATCTAAATAAAAAAAAAAAACTAAATTACATTAGCCATAACAACCCACGTTCATTGACTTGCATGGACTGTGATTTTCTGTACAGCTGTCAAGTTTGTTTCCTTTCTTTTTCTCTCTGGTCTTGTTTGGGCTTGTTTATTCAGGGTGTCGTAACTGGCATTCTGTCCCTGCACAAGCCAATTGGCAGCCACTCTCTCTGCGCCACCTGGACCGATCGTAGGAGCCAGTGCAAACGTGCCAGTCTCTCTTCACCCGTTTCCCCTTTCTGTGAATTTCCTACTTAACTCGAGACTCCGGATGGATTTTTTTCATTCCTACTCCCTACATGCATCGACTTTCGATTGTTTAATAATTCCTCCCTCTTGTCCTCTCTCCCTGCTTTCCCCCCACAGTGCAAAGGCATTTCTGGTGAGTTTTTGTGTGTTCGCACTCTCCCTTTCTTTCATTCCCTTCCTAGCTTCTACAGATTGTCTTGCAGTCTCTCCATGTAGCTTCTAAGCTCGGCTGACTGTCCCAGGTCTATGTCTTGACAGACCCACTTGATGTCGTCTTCATTCCCAATAAGGATGGAGTTGGTGTATGGCCCACCTTCATCTGGTAGTACAGTGGCAAAGGAAGTAAACTTGACCCTTTTGCGCTTGGCAGCGCTGGGAGAGTTGTTAAGGGGTTCGACTTTTCCGCTAGGGTCATTTCCCGAACAGGACCGTGGATCGGAGTGCACATGGGGAATGCCGTGCCCGTGCAAAGAGCCACTTTTCTGAATGCCACTTCCATTGAGGAGGTACTTGCTCTCCTCGCACCCCTCATTGCGATCTATCGCAGTCGTGCACTCATCGTTGTGTGCCAGTTGCCCGTGGTCACTGTGATGATCCATCAGGTCAGCTTCATTGCCGAGCCACACCCAATCATGGGCGTGGTTCATGTTGCCCTGCTCCAGAACAGGAAGTTGTTTGTGGCGGTAGCGGAAGGCAAAACTAACACAGTTTATGAGGAAGACGAGGATAGCAAGGCAAAAGACACCAAGCAGGGCATACATGCCAATTTCTAGGTCTGACAGACCTCTCGGAGCCTGGGTCAAGTCGCTCTCCGCCCCGCCAGGGAGATCCACCTGTGCTGGGTAACTGGTATAGTCCACAGGGTTGTTGTTTTGTCCCCCACCCTGCTTGTTGCCCCCGGAACGACTAGTTAGCGTAGTCTTTGCGGTCGTGCTGACTTTCTTCTGGACCGACTCTTCCCGTTCTACCGCTGTGTTTGTGTATTTCCAGCTATCTCCTCCGCTCGTTTTATCCGTTTCTAGTACCTTATGTTTCTGTTCATTTGTGCTATTGTCCAGACTGTTCTCCTCTTGAGTTCCACTTCTCTGCTCCAGGTCGTTCTGTCCGAACTTCACCTGTACGCTTCCTATGCCCATTGCCAAAATGCTCTTCCTCTTAGATTTTTGGCAGATTTCTGAGATCATCATCTCCACACGCAGCAGCGCCCCCTGGCCCTCGCCTTCCGCCACTACCACAGGCCAGCGCTGGGATTGCTCTTGATTGGTGGAGACCACACTCTCATCCAGTGAGGTGATGGTTAGAGTAAAGTCTTTGGGATCATAGATGTCGAGAGGTGTCACAGAGCCATCACTGTACTGAATCCATGCACTGATGATGGCCTCCTATAATGAAAAAAGAGAAATGTGAGAAATAAAAACATGGTTTAAAAGGATAAGTAGGCCCAAATTGAGAATTCGGACATCATGTACTCACTCTGATGTTGTTTCAAACTCATATTACATTTTTGTCAAACACTAGACAAAGATTTTTACTGCTTGCTCTTTAATAAATTATTCATGTTTTCACTGAATTGGTTGATCAATTTCACAAAACTGAATGATTTGCTCACAGATCTGCTTCTCAACTCAGTGACTCAGTCTCAGGTTAACAGGAGGTGAGGAGAAGATTATCAGTGACTTCAGCAGAAGTCACTATATATAGTGCATGAGTCATATGGACCACTTTTATGATACTTTTAAAGAGTTTTGCATCCTTTTTGAAGCCTCTTCAAGCCAAAGTATCCATTCATGCAACTGCATGGAAAATTACTGAATTTTCATTTTGGGGTGAACTATCCCTTTAACAACAAAACCAAATTAGTTAAAAGTTAGAAATATTCTTATTTATATAGGTACAGCATCATTGTCTTTGGAGAATGATGTTTTACATACTGTATGCCATTTCATTGTGAAAATGAGGGTTTCTGCTCTGAACATGTGAATCAAAGCACAAACTGCCTGTTATTGGAACTGACATTTAATAGCCATGCTGTCAAGGTTATTTCTCTTAATACATGTTTAAAATGTCCCATGACAAATGCAGGAGCACAAGACAAGATTTACCTTTAAAAGGCTCAGTCATTTATACACCAAATAAAATGGAAGAGGCAATTAAGTCGGCGTGCTGAAAACAATAAACTTCCTCTTCACTTGACTGAGGAAAGTGTGTGCCCAGACGAAAGTCCTGCAGTAAAAAGTCCTGCAGTTTCACATCTTTCATCACCATCAACTACAGGGAAACACAACTCAAACGCACTATGAGTTGCTTTGAAGGGATAGTTCACTCTAAAGTCAAAATTCTGTCATGGTTTACTCACCCATGTTGTTCTAAATCTGTATGACATTATGCTTATAGAACATTCAAAACCTGCTTTCAATGTATGTGGAAAAACATGTTTATCATTAAAAAATTCCACAGACGAAATTAAGTCATACAGTTCAGAATGACATGAACGTGTGTAAACAATGACACCATTTTCATGTTTGAGAAGTTTTTAAGTCAAGATTTCCAGAAGCGCATTAAAAATATCTATAGCTGAACTTGCAAACTGTACAAATAAATTTGAGCTTATCTAAATATGCAGTCATATATAATTTAAGAAACACTAAATACTGTGCTAGGGAAGAGAGAGGTAATTATTGGACTTGGATTATAATTATATAGGCTGTAGAGTGTGTTGAGTTAATCACAAACGCATGAGAGAGTGAAAATGCAAACTGCAGATCAACTACGCTAGTTTCAAAAATAGTGTACAAGAACAACCTCCAGATATGTGGCCACCTTAAATTTGGCAGCTTCTTCAAATGAGACAAAAAGCCTTTTTCTTAATATCCGTAATTGCCAACAACTCCAAATGAGACTCTTGCAGTGTTTTCCCGCCCACTCTCATTCACTCATAGTTAACCTTGGGCCTTGTGCGTGGGAAAACGCTGGCAGAAGCCAGGGAAAGCGTTTCGATTTTTAGCAGGGCCGCTATTTTAAATACTTTTAATCAGATGATTCCAAACAGCACTGTAGGAGGAAGTAGAATATTAGAGCTATTCACTTCTCAGTTACAATAAGGCCTGCCAAAATGAACACCGGTGCCTTAATTGAGGGGCCATGGGTTAATAGAGCAAACAGAGGCCATTTTGCAGAAATGTGTTTGCATACTGAATTATTCCAAAGTTTTCCAACAAATGCCAGCATCAACTTGATGCCTAAAAACTTTAGGCAATTGTCCATGACAGGTGCAATTCTAGTTTGTTCTCTCAGCATCATGTACTATTTTTGCAGTTCTCCAGTAATTCTCAGTGAAGTCAAGTCCTTCCAACATTCCATCTGATTCACAGTAAACTCGGATGTTTTCATACATTCAGGGTAGCTTCAGTTTTTTGTTTTTTTTCCACCTTCTTTTTAATGTAAGCTGCCTCTGCCATTTGTAACTTGAATGTACAAGGTTTCCATTGTTAGCTGCTTGGTTATTTTAGCTGTACAAAAAAAACAGTCTGTTATTCTGCACGATGTTGCAAACTGGCGTTTTTATAGACCTTTATTATTACCATGTTTGATAATTATGCAGCATTATGAAAGAAGTCACTTAAGCTCATCAAGCCTGTGCGGCTCGATCGCTTCAGTAAATGAGTTTGGATCACTTGCGCTGTGTATTTGAAAAGAAAAATGCGCCTAACATTAGGCTATATGTTTTTACTCCACATTTTTTACTTCACTTCATAATGGCATAATGTATGAAAACATTTGAGGTAACAAATGATAATCCATATAGGCTATTTTTCTCTAGTCAAGTCAAGTCACCTTCATTTATATAGCGCTTTTTACAATACAGATTGCTTGAAAGCAGCTTTACAGTGATAATAGGAAATTCATTTTGTTTTTGATGAAAAGTTTATGATTTGTTTATGTCTGTTGTAAAATTTGATTAGTTATTTAATTTGGTGTTTTTTAAACAACACCATCTTTAATTAAAACAGAAAACCCCCAATGTGGTTTGGTGGCCTGAGAACGCAAACCATGAAATAACCATCATCCCTGCGGAACCCCTAAAAAGGCAAATTCGTGAAAACAGTGACAGCATGTGCGCAAGCATTACGTGTTCAGTTCATGTCTAGGTGTAGGTCCACCTTCTGATCTGGATTTTTACTTTTTATGATAACGAGTACATCAGGTGTTATGGGAAGTGTTCCCGGTTCCGGCTGACCTAGTTAATGCAACCTAACAATCATTTAACTGATTTGAATGATAGAAATTGATAATGTTCTATGTGTATGCCACAGTATAGAGATGTGTTTTAAGTCTAGATTTAAACTGACAGTGTGTCTGCTTCCCGAACAATGCAACAAATTATCAATTATCAACTGGCCAGAGTTTTGAGAATGCAATAGACGTAATGGAGTATAATGTGTTAAGAGCTTGTTCAGATACAGAGGAGCTAAACCATTAGAGCTTTGTAAGTAATAAGCAAGATTTTAAAATGTATACAATGTTTAATAGGGAGCTAGTGCAGGGTTGACAGAACTGGGCTAATATGATCATACTTCCAGGTTCTAGTAAGAACTCGAGCTGTTGTGTTTTGGATCAGCTGCAGTTTATTTATTATGCAAGCAGGGCAACCACCCAGTAGAGCATTACAATAATCAAGCCTTGAGGTCATGAACGTATGAACTAACTGTTCAGCATTTTGCATTGTGTCGTCGTTTAGACATACTTTTAAGATGGAAGAATGCAGTTTTACAGATGCTAGAAATGTGGGTTTCAAATGAAAGACTGGTATCAAAGAGCACACCCAGGTTCCTCACTGACGATGAGGACTTGACGGAGCAGCCATCAAGTGTTAGACAGTATTCTAAGTTACTACGTGCAGAGGGTTTTTTTTCCCCCCAATAATTAGAAAATCTTTTTTTTTTTAAGTTAAGTTGTAGGAAATTACTAGGGATTTATATCAGCTATGTATTCCGTCAATCTTGTGAATTGGTAAGTTTCGTCAGGGCACGAAGACATATAGAGCTGAGTATTGTCAGCATAACAATGAAAACTAATGCCATGCTTCCTAATGATATCTCCCAAGGGTAGCATGTACTGGGTGAAAAGCAACAGTGCTACTCCATACTGAACTTGATTGGTGTGACATCTCTTCTTTTACTGCTACAAACTGATAACGGTCAGATAAGTATGATTTAAACCATGCCAATGAAATTTCACTAACGTCAACGATTTTCGAGTCTATTCAAGAGAATGTTCTGGTCAATAGTATCTAACGCAGCGCTAAGACTAAGTAACACTAATAGAGAAATACAACTACGATCAGATGATAAGAGTAATTAATTTGTCTAAGAGCAGTCTCAGTGCTAAAATACGGTCTAAATCCTGACTGGAAATCCTCACAGATACCATTTCTTTCTAAAAAGGAGCACAGTTGTGAAGACACTGCCTTTGCTAATATTTTGACAGAAGGGGTAGATTTGAGATTGGCCTGTAATTGACTAATTCTGAAGGATCAAGGTGTTTAATAATAGCCAACTTAAATGTTTTTGGTACATATCCTAATGACAAAGATGAATTAATGATATTAAGAAGAGGATCTATGAACTCTGAAAGCATCTCTTTTAATAGCTTTGTCGGTATAGGGCCAAGCATACATGTTGTTGATTTTGATGATTTAACGAGTCTAGCCTATTCTTCCTCTCCTATAACAGTGAATGAGTGGAATTTTTCCTTAGTGACACTACGATACACTGTCTGATGTGATACTGTAGTAGATGGTTGCAAAGAAGTTCATAAAGTCATTACTGCTGTGCTGTTTGCAAACATCAGAAGTTTAAGCTTTATTTCTAGTTAATTTAGCCACTGTATCAAATAAAAACGTATGGTTTTCTTCAAAAATAGTCAAAAAAATTAAGCAGATCTAGCAGATTTTACGACCTTTCTGTATGCAATCATGCTCTCTTTCCACGAAATGTGAAAAACCTCCAGTTTTGTTTTCTTCCAGCTGTGCTCCATTTTTCTGTCTGCTGTTTTAAGGGCCCGATTATGCTTGATGTACCACAGTTATTTTTTTTTAAATCTTCATTAAGCGCAGAGGAGCAACTGTAAAATGAATATTATAACAATTTTTTAGCAATTTTATTGCACTGAAGTATGATGTAGAGCAGGAGAAGGGAAAAGTCACAAAGTCCATTTAATTGAAAGACATTTCATGAAATAAATAAGCTCAGAATTTACAGTGGATGGGCAACCGTCTTGAATTGCTCTTGCATCATATTATGTAAACTGCATTTACAAAGAAAGACAAAAGAAATACACAGATCCAGATATCATAATCTATCAATAAATGCACACACGTTGTCCTCTGCTTTTGACGCTGGTGCTGCGCTGTTATAAATCGAAGAACACGCTGAATAACATGCAGACTAAAATACTGGGATGAGCCGAAGCCTGCCGCCAGATTCATATTAGTTTTAAAGAGATCATGAATTAGTGTATTACGGAGTTAATTGCAAATCTTTAGGGGGGCTGAGTGGAAATTGTTTATGTTAGTAAAATGAATTATTTTATATACTTCTTGTGTCTCTCACCTGTTTGGGTGTGTGCAGCAGGTCCTGAGCAGTGGTTGTGATGTAGAAGGCTCTGTTGTTGGTGGAACTGGGCTGCAATGACAGACTCAAAGAGCCCACCAGCTGAACTCCCAAATCAGTGATGGTCACTTTATCATCCAGCACTGTGATGGTCTTCTCAGCCAGAATAGAGTCAGACAAAGGGGATATCACCTGGGAAATACAAAGAAATGGAAGCACCAAGGATCCAATCATCACACAGTGCATACCTATCTATCTATCTATCTATCTATCTATCTATCTATCTATCTATCTATCTATCTATCTATCTATCTATCTATCTATCTATCTATCTATCTATCTATCTATCTATCTATCTATCTATCTATCTATCTATCTATCTATCTATCTATCTATCTATCTCCTTTTGCATGCAATTTAATATAATAATTATTTGAAAACCCTTTCCTGTCCCTGTTTCCATTATATAATATCTCCCATTCTTACAAAAGTAAAACAACGGCGAGGAGATACAAACTGATTCTTTACAATTGTTACTATGACAGACAGGCAATATGACAGGTGTACAAAGAGCTCTCAGAATCAATGTGTCATCGTCGAGGATCATATTCTGTTTACGTGGACATAACTGACACCATGAGGATTCCCGAGCTGAGGAAGGAAAGGAAAATGACAAAAATAGCAGGAAATCAAAGGGGTGGCGAAAGCCTTAACAATAGGGAGAGAGACGACATGAAAAAAAGAATGGAGAGAATTCCACACAAAACTAAAAACATAACTCAAAACTACAAGCGTCTTATATAACCATCACACATTTGGACCAACATGTGAAACATGATAAAAGTGCAAATGGAGCCTGACAGACAGGAAAACGAGAAAATGGACATTAAGTCACAGGAGCCTCTTAGTCAGCGGGTTCTCAACAGAACACTTGACTGTGGAAATTCAACACAGCATTCAACACAGCTGAGATTTTAACACCTGTAAGCAAACAAGCTTGTTATCACTCACATACAATGAGGGGTGAATATTTCTGGTGTGTTTGACAAGGGAGGTGTTACTATTTCTCAGGTTCTATCTTTATTTGTCATTGGTGAATACTTTACAAACATATATATACTAATACTAATAATGTATGCTGACTTTATTTAAAAACTTAGCTGTTCAACCAAGCAGATAGAGTCAAACAAACTGACTATGAATAAATTAGGCATGAGTTTGATTCCCAGGGAACACATATACTGTACCAATATGTCAAATATATAAATATAGATGTAGATGCCTTGTATGTTAGCATGATGATGGATGGATGGATGGAAAGATGGATAGATAGATACCTGTATAGTGGTGATGCCCAGGTCTCTTCCCACCAGCACTCTTCCATCAATTAGTCTAGCAATGCGTGTATCTTCCACTTTTAGGAAGTCCAGGACCATCTCTGTGATGTCGGCTGACCAATCAGAACCCAGCATGTGCACAAGCTCCCCACCAGGGTCAGCTGGCTCAGCTACGAAGTGTGTGAGAACACGTACCAGAGCATACTGATACTGCAGGGCACAGCCTCTGCCCTTCCTCTCATCCTCCTCATCGTCCTCACTGTCCCGGGTCGGCCTGGGCATCACAGAAAGCAGATAAGATAAGAAATTTCAAAATCTGTTTAGAAAACAGAAAAACAATTGTATGACTATGAAGTGGTGACATGATTCTGGTTCTGTAATTGTGGCAAGCAGCGGGGCGAGGGACTGTGAGAGCGGGCCGGTGGCGAATCAGGATGATGAGCGCCAGCTGTGCGCCACACCGGTCTTGCCTCATGGAGGAGCATGACAGGAGCATAAAAGGAGGAGCGATGACAGAGCAAAGGGAGAGAGGGCCAGGCCTGGATTTACATTATGTTTTGTTATGTGTGTGTGATTTACTTTCGTTTTGTTTATTCATTTTATTAAAGTCTTTTGAATGTTCGCCGGTTCCCGCCTCCTCCCTTTCCACAACAACGAACTTCGTTACAGTAATTATGCCAAGTGGCCATATTCACAAAACATCTTAAGGCTAAAAGTAGCTCCTAACGTGACAATTTAGGAGAAACTCTTAAAAATAATCAGTGTTTCAGTACTAATTTTAGGATTCATACATTTTTACTGTAAGAGTATTTCACAAAGCATTTTAGCACTAAAACTAGCTACTTAATCCATGAAACGCTAGTAGTCAAGAAGACTCACTAAGACACAAATCACAAACAATCATAATGCCTGTTGTGGACCTCTTCCACTTCGCTCACTGCCCTATCATAATAAAAAGGCAAAAATGCCAAAAATAATAAATAGTATTTATTTAATAATAAAATAATGTCTGATTACCAGTGGCAGTTGTTTCATGAGCTCACACTTACAAATGATTGGATAGAGTACAAGAGTAAAATAAGCCTTTTTGCCATGTTGTCCGAGAGGAGCAAGGTCTCCAAAACTAGAGTAGGCCTACTCCCCTGAATCCCCGGCTGGGCCGAGAGGGTGGAGGGATGCAGAAAACTGTGGAGGTAACTAGGTGATTTGGCTGTGTATACTGTATGCCTCCTCTCGAGCTGATTAGATAGTGCTCCTCCCGAACTTGTTTATAAAACATAATTTGTTGCTTGAATTCTGCAATCTTAAGAGAGGCTGATAAATAGCTGAACATATACTTGTTTAAATAGTGACACTTAGCCTACTTTTTCAAATCTTTATTATGGCAACATTTTTATTTTAAAATCTTTATTTGAATATGGCAACATGATACGTTCTACAATATTTCTATCACTGACTGAGACTCCTCCCCCATCAGCCAATCAGTGTGGGCATAGTTAGTAAGCATGATGACATCATACATAGCAAAAAGGTCAACCCCGCCCTAACTCTTGTTTTCTGTTCCTTAATAAAAGTTGCTCTCAGCAGCTTTGGGAATAAGTTTTAAGAGAAAGCTAAGAACTTTTACTGCTGTTTATGAGAACTCCTAGTGCTAAGATAAAATGTTTTGTGAATACGGCCCCTGAAGTACAAGGGCAGAAACATTATTATTGAAATTCCATTATGCATAATATTCAGTAAACACAACACAAATGGGTTGATTTATTTAACGGTCTAAGCACATGGTCTGAAGCAAATGACGCAGGGATACTTAGGATGCGTCCGAATCAACTTTAGCTAATTTAACAATGAAAAAAACGGTCAGTATGCCAGGCACATGGTCAAAAAGTGTTGTACCTAGTCTCTTAATGAGTCAGATTGGTCATACGGGACATTTCCTTACAGTGAAAGAAAGTGAACTGAGACAAGCTTCAAAAATTAGGAAAAAGCAACACAAAAATGTTAGTCCAAACATTCTGTACACTACATTACAGCTCTGTGTGAGGTAATTTACTTCATTATTTACTTGTTGTCACATCTCATTTTCATTTTTGCACATTAAAACATGCCAAAAAAATGTGTGGAAAAGATACAGTTGACCTGACTAATTAGAACTGAGAAAAATAGCCTGATTTCCTCTTTTTCTTTTTTTTCTGCTTTCTATTTTATGGTCTTTTATGGTTTTATTTTGTCTGCTTCTTTTTTTCTGTTGGGTTTTTGTTTTGTTTTCCTTGCCTCATCTTTCTTTCCCCCCATTTTATTTCTCTCTCAGAAACTGTGATTACTTCAAATTTCCAGTTCACCTAGGGGGAAGCATTGCGTGGTGTGTGTGTGTGTGTGTGTGTGGTTCTTGGTGGTAACAGTGGTTTTGTTGTTACAGGCAGAGAGACAGAAATTGGCCAAATTGAAAAATGGGCCCAGCAGACAGACTGAAGGCCAACAAGCAGAATTGGGCCGTGAAAAAACAGACGTATGTCCACACACACACAGCAAATACCATGGAAATGAAAGGGATGGTGCTGGCTCTCTGTGGCTAAAAACAGTGTGCCCTTCTCCTCTGATGTCAGCTCACATAGGCAACATATAAATAAACCTTTACCAACATCTAAATATACCTTTTTCTGTCACACATACAGACACACACACACACACACCTCTTGTTGGTGATGATGGGCACCCTCCATCCTTTGACTTGGCTGAGCTCGGCATCAGAGACGTCAATCTGGAGCGGTAACCGTGGCACCCAAATAGTGAGCTCTAATTGGCTGGTCAAATAGAGGTAGGTAAAGTTCACTTGAAGAGAGACACGCCCCCTCATCTCTTTCCCATTCACCAACACCTCATCACAACCAACAGATACCTGCAGTGCAAGAGAAACAGAAGGACACAGAAAAGTGAAGTAGAGGTGGATCGAACAGTTGCGATTGTTTTGTTGATTTTATAATGGCTCTGGCATTTTGCTATATTTTTCCCCTAGCACAATCCACAATTAAACTTATCTGAAGAAAATGGAGACATAATTATGTGAAAACAGGGAAAACAGTCTAGTGAGCATCTCCTTGTTAGTCTCACTGTCCTTTTCCTCTTCTGTTTCTTTTTTTTTACATGGACTTCATTTTTCCCGCATCTTTTCTCTATATTTTGCCCTCTTTACTCTCTGTCGTGATTAATGGAGGTCTGTATCCGCTGGACGTTTATGACACTTTGATGGGCTGTGTCTGTGTGACGTTGTCATGGCGAACAGAGCACCATCATTTTCCTACCAGTAAATCACACACACGCGCACGCACACGCACGCACGCACACACACACACACACAAGCTCAAGCAGCGTGAAGCAGTCACATCTCACTATTACAGCTCAGGGTCACCACGGGGGCATGATGAAATCTGAAATCAACAGGCATGTGTGTCATGTATGACTCAAAGTGCTCAAGCTTTTGTGGTTTGTCGAGTGCTTTTATTTCATAAACATGTCCCTCTTCCTGTTAATAATAATCACCAAAGTAGAAAATTGAGAGAGAGAGAGAAATAAGAACAGTGAACACAGCTATTCAGAGCAGACCACACTTTATTAATTTCATGGACTGAATAATACAAAATAAAAATGTAACAATGCCTGTCTTTTGCAGTGTACCAAGTAACTTACCAATTCAATGAGTAGTTTGAATATTAAGGGTGTCGAAATTAATTGTTTCTTAGATGCATCGCGATGCAGATGAGCATGATTCGGTATCGGTTCAGTAATAGACCATAACCAATTATAATATACTGATTATTTTCTGACGTCATTTGTCGCGTCCGTGCTTTGTTGTGGTAGCATACAATGACAGAGTGAGGCGAGACTCGAGTGCGAGTAATTAAAATGCTCGAACTACTTTAAAAGGCACATCTGGGCACATTTCGGCTTTTATGAACATCCTGGTAACCATGACATGGAGAACACGCGTGCTTGCTATGTGTAAATCAAAGCTATATGATTTATCAAATTATCAAAGCTATCTGACAAACTCCAGCCAATAGCCGGCAAGAATGATTTGGGGGTGGAAATCATTCTTGTCGGCTATTGGCTGGATGACTGTTTGTTATGCTTCGTGGTCCAGACCAGTGTGTTTTGGTTGCAGTTTGTGGAGCTTATACGGACTACAGAGACTGTGTTTGTTTACAGTGTGTTCAGGGGACAGGCCGCTAGCGGATAGTGAGGAGATCTTTGCTGTATGTGACAAAAAATGTTTTGGCCTAAAAAATGCGTGACATTGCTTATTGCACCTTTAATGAAGAGATAGTCGTCTGTGGCGATGCGTGCTTCAGTAGCGCTGTCATATCGGGCTATAACATGTCATATAGCCTACAACACGCTCTCACACGTTTATTTTTTTAGCATTAAAATTGACATATGTGGTTTCAACATCCAGATACTTTTAGACTTTAGTTTTGACAGTAATGCGGCCCAGACCACCTCCTGAAGTGGCTTTTAGTAAATGCTCCTGTTGTCTTCTGTGCCCAGACTTGAGTTTTGTTTGATACAAGAAGCTTGTTTTCTTTGAGCAGGTCAAATTCAAGGTTCAGTTCATATATCTGACTGCTTGTATTTATTGACAAAATTGTATACATGAGGATGCGGTGCATCGTCAAAGCATGGAGATGCATCGTGATATTGAATTTAACCGAATCGATGACATGATAATCCTAACCAAACCATGAGACCAGTGTAGATTCGACCCACCCATACAGATGTAAGACCAAGCCAAGACAACCCAATGGAGGCTAACAGTGGCGGGTGAAGGTTTTGCGTGTTTGGTGTTTTCAGTTGTGCAAAAAAGGATTTAATTTTAATTCCTCTTGACTCCATTTAATAATATTGTTTAAATTTAGATTAGAATGCCATTTGGTTATTTGGTAATTTGTATTTAATAGTTAACCACACATTTAATTATTCTGTTTAACACTTTGTTGAAATTCTATCCGTTCATTACCTGAATAATTCCAGATAAAGTCACAATTTATTAACAATTTATTAATATAATGCCAATTACATAATCAATTCAAGGTAATCCATACAGAACATCAAATACTCTGAATACTCATCAAATACTCTGAAGAATGAAATATATACCTGACTTCTGAAAATTACATAACGCTGGGTTGTCTTAAGACATCCAGCGTTACGGGCCAACCTGGTTACAGGATTGCACCCCGATCGTTCTGCCCCATTGCCTTAAGTATTCAAACCAGACAGTAACCGCTTTCAAATGGAACATATGTTAACAATGGGAATTTACATGTAATCACGGTCTCATAGATCTGTATTGACAAAAGACCAAATGGCTGAAAGCCACACCCATCGTAATAAACTCTAAAAAACGTTTATTTTGTTCTTGTTTGCTTCTGTGGAGATGAGATATTTGTAACAGTCGCACTGAGGCATTTCCAATGATATCAAACGCATATATACTGTATAGTGAGGACTGACATAGAATCAAATAGATTTTGGGTGTATTTTAGGTGATCTCAATATGAGAGGAAGCAGGAGTTTGGGGGAAGTTTCATGTGGAAGGAAAGGCATGTAAATTAGTGTCATTCGTAGATGACGTCGCCTCGATGCACAACTGTGAGTTCAGATGCTAATGGCCTTTTTGTTCTTCAATCAGACATTATGGCATTTTGCTAGTTTTTACATCCTTAAACCATCATTACAATATAAACGTAATTTTATATTTATATTAAGACTACAGGTTTTTTCCATTACTTTTCTCCATAGGCATTTAAAAGAATATTTCAATAAAGAGTTACCAAAGTAATCGGCTTTGAGTTGAATCATAACTTAGTCAAAATCTGATAAAAAGTTAGATACAGGTAGTTGTGTACTTAAGTTCTTTTTTGAGAAAACAAACCGCCTATACCATAAAACATTGTGTATGACAATCAAATCATAATTTCAAACTATGAACTTATAGCCATGGTTTATATGCATTAAAACAATATTATGGTATTAATTATATTTGAAGTTTATTGCAAAATATTTAGTTATATACAAATATATTTTGAGAGTGTATTCTAATGACTTCATTTCATAATTTGCATGCTTCATGTGAGTGGGCATTCACTGCTTCTCGGAATTATGGGTACTGTAGTTTTTCACCAGTAATTTGACAATTAAACAAGATTATTTAAACATGAAGTGTAGTTTCAACAGAACCATACATCATTGCTTAACCTTGGAGTCTGTCTTGAAAGGTTTACTGTATGGAGAAAATAAATAGAAAAGAATACTGCTGTGCTGAGTGTGCTCAATATAGCACATTCATTTTAGTGGTTCTGATATTGAGAACTGAAATTCCAACTAGACAACTGAAATATTATGCCTAATGCCGACATACACCATATGGTTGGAACTTTAAAGTGCACTTTTACACTAAACCAAATTAACAGAGGCAAATTATTTAGATAAAAAAAATTATAATGTCAAGAGATCTGGAAATACTTGATCTTGGAGGTGGAGAGCAAAAAAATAGATTAAATTGCCATTCTAATCAGACAGTTAAACAAAGACCCTTTTAAAAGCAAGACCAACTAAAACGCACTGATTCATTCAACGCAAGCAATTAGAATAAAAATATGAGATAAAATGTCATTTCATCAAAGTAAATATATTGTCTCTTCTGCACACCCACACACACATACACGCCGCTACAAACACACACCTCCACACACACACACGCCTGGTTTACTACCTTTGTGGGGACTGTAATGTAATGTAATGTATAAACCTATACATCACACAAATCTTTCTGCATTCTTATACATTTAAAAAAAAAAAATTCTGTATGATTTATAAGCTTGCTGCCTCATGGGGACCTCAATTTAGCTCCCCACAGTGACACAAGTCCCCATGAGTCTGTGTGCATTCAGGTTGAATCCCCACCATGATAGAAAAAAACATGTACACACACACGCAGAAGTCCTGAGAGGATGTATAACTGATCCCATGCTGTGGATATTTTTATATAGGACGTAATGTTCTTCCACACAAACACAGACAACCACAGTTGATAAAAGGCACCCTCTAGAAGCCCTCAAGTTTTTGTGTATATGTGTGTGACTCTTGAAAGAGCAATTACCCAGAATTCCCTGCAAGGATGCTACGCTCAATTTCTCTATCTATGCTTCCATCTCTGTTCTTGCAATTTGCACCTTTTTCAATCCACCCATCTTTCTGATCATCTCCAATGTTGTTCTAAGAGCCACCATCCTGTCATTCTCTACAGCAGAAATGACTGTGTCAGGCCCGAGGACCGCAAGGCTAATGACACAGGAAAATGGCAGGTAAAGTGGCATGTGGCCATATCAGAACATCAAAAACATGACATGAGAAAGACATTTGGAAGCTGGGACACAGCATCACACTTCTCCTATGAAGTTGATAATTGTATAAACCATCAAAGTTCCAAATAAGCAAAATATTCGACTAGATTTAATATACTGAAACACCAGAGAAATACCACTGGAAAAAGTACTCCTAAGGCAGAAAAATAAAAGTGGTAATAAAATGAAATGGCCACTGTTATCATTATGATACTCTGTGAATAGTGTTTTCTGTCAGCTTGAATCAGAGAGGATCAACTTACTGTATATTGTGACACCATTTTAAAACAAAATGGCAGCTATAGTTGTATATGCAAACATGGCATTGGCATTATCATTATTTTGTATGCTCAACATTTTTACAATGAAAGTCAATGGGAGATTTTCATACCTTAATGTTAAATATTTTTTTTGTATATTAGAAAAAAATAGCACACGGCCTGAAATTGTCTACAAAATGAAATGCATGTGCACAAACAGAACAAAACAAGAAATGCAGATATAAGAAAATGTAATGCATTTTAAATTTAAATTCATCAATCTGGTGGAATTTGACAGTTCAAAATTTTGCATACTTTAATTAAACTCTGCATACACATTATTCTACAGTGCCTGTAGACTGAACACATAATATACATGCGCATGATGTCACCTATTTCACAAATTCATGTTTTTGTAGTTTACGCGGAGACGATAACATTATATCATCTAAAACAGCTCCAGGGCCACTGATAACAGTGGATCACAAGTTGATCACGCAAGCAAAGTATGTGCTTCGCAAACATGAAGCGCAATAGACTATATACTTATTTAACATAATATATTAATTAAAACATTTTATCACACACACACACACACACACACACACACACACACACACACACACACACACACAAAGATATTAATAAACGCAAGTAATATATTATTAACACAAGTATTCCTTGACACTGGTCTCGTTCAGTCTTGTATACCTAGTTTAACCAGTTTTCTCTCTCATTTCCTCCCATCTTTGCGGCTGATGGCATATTATTTTGTGACTTCAGAACAAACCTGTATAAACACTTCCCTTCGTCAAAGCCAAAGAGCTGAGCCATGGATTTGATGACACTGAAAAATCGATTTAATCTCTGTCTCTATTTTAAAGAGAGGGGGAGAGAAGACTGGGCAATGAGAGAGAGAGCGAGATGAGGGCCAGTGTTTCTTTGTGGAGAAGAGCACTATAAAGAGAAAATTATGTCTCAACAAGAAAGGCGAACAACCCCAAAAACAATTGGAGGTTTTCTAATACCTCTATAAAATGAATCGTGTTTGGTCCATTTCGACCTTTAGGAAATTAAATTTGGCGAAAATATACACTTTTGATTGAGTATAACATACAGAACTCACACGGACTTCTTCAAGCACCACAAATACATACTTAGGAGGCTAAGAAACCTAATAAAACTTTGAATTAACTGATTTTATTACAATTAAAAAAGTTAACTATATTACTGATCTGCCTGCATTTACACCACATGAGAATTTAACTGAGCTGGACAATGACATGACGGATCATGGCGATATTGCAAGAAGCTTTTCACTTGTGACCTCAGAAAGCTCACATTTTAATATAGCAAGATTTCGTCACACCCCTATAGTGAACACACACTCTGCAAATTGTGGGCACACACCCAGAGCAGTTGGCAGCCACTTTTGCGATTGGAGGTTGGAGGTCTTGCTCAAGGGCACCTCAGTAATTCCCTCATGGTATTGAGAATCAAACCCACAACCTCCGTGTTACCAGTCTGACTCTCTAACAATAAGGCCACGACTGCCTATGTTTAATACTACTATTAAAAGAAGCAAAGCAATTACACAGTTTATGAAGAAGAAAACATAATGAACTTTAAAACAATAATTAAAGCATCTTTTTTAACTTTATATTTGTGAATTTAACACAACTGCGTTGTATTGATCTCTGCTGACTTTTTCTACTACTTTTCTTCCAGCAGAATGCTGCTTTCCCTGTCAGTTTTCTGTTCTTTTCTTCACTTTAATTCCACTCTTTCTGTTCTGTGTCTTTCTCCACTCTCGGCTCATCTCTGGAGTGATAAATCACAGATTATTTGGCTGACAATGCAAAACAGCGCCAGGTGCCGCAATCCACCAATCCCATCATCCACCCAGCTAGCAAATTACTCGGAAGAATTGGCACTTGCCTCTCTGCTGTGGTGAAGAGGAAAAGAGAGAGACAGAGATTGGTAGGGGGCAAAGAGGAGGCAATGGAGGGAGAGAGGAAGAGAAAGAAAGAGAATGGATGAAAAGTAAAAGGAAGACAAAGATGGTGGGCATCAGCTGGAAGGGGTTGAATCAATTTCCTGGACAGGCAAACGCAGCTCAGGTTCACTGCTTGCAGAGGAATGGTCAGATATAAAGAGAGGTTTTTAAAACAGATAGATGATCCCACGCTGGGCTCATCTTCACTTTTACTGCTTTTACAGCTTGATGCTGCAGACTGTTGCGTGTGCGTTTATACTTCCTTATTCTGGTACAGATTTGGGTAGTAAAGATAGTGAAAAACAACAATAGTGCAATAAAACGTGTCATATTTTGTAAAATGAAGGTATTTAATTCCCTTTTATAAATTAAATTATTAATCAAACTAGGCATTAGCTTGGCAAAGACATCTTACAAAAGGTAAATAAAACTACACAATAGCATGCATCTCTAATTAAATCATCATCTACTGCATAATTTGGAATGTTTTGTTTATGTATGAAATCGAACAAATCATTTTATATAGCCTAATATCTTTTTTAAAATAACCGAATCAGAAATGTTAAATTTCAGAATAAAAACAGAAACGTTTTATTCATCCAAGAATTATGTATTAATATATAAACGTGCATATTAAGCTCTCCTTACATTGAGACATTTTAGTTCACAGGGTATTGATTTGAGTACAAGAAGTTACGTTAAAATATTAATCTCTCACACAATAATATTTCATTTAATTTTAAATGACAAAATCATTTAAATTAAGATATACATCATTAAATGCAAAAAGTCTGGCTGTGCTTAATGGGTACATGTTTGTCCCCTTTAAACACACCCCTGTTCCCATTAAGCTCACAACATGTTTTTTGGGAAAATTCGTGTTTGCTTTAAACAACATTTTTAAAGAATAATTTTATAAAGATTAACTTGAAGTGACAACCATCAGTTAATATTTAAAGTCTGTTTATGAAGTATTTACATATACGTTCAATGTGGATGAGCTTAAAGGGAGTAAACAAACTTAATTGGAACAGCAAACCTTAATTAAATTTAAAAGGACAACTTTGCTAAATAAATAATCTAGGTCATGTATTAAATTCATACATATTTTCATTTAAACAGTTATTTTAGAAAATATCTATGAAATTACTTTTTCATATTGATGTCACACTGAAGCTGTGATTTTCATAGCAGTGCACCTTTTAAGCTCACCTTATAAATATGTAAAACCACAGAACATCAATAAACTGTAAATTCATAATATAATGGATTTAAAAGTACAAGCCAGTAATGCCTGTGAAGTAATATTAGTGATGCACATAATCGTATACAGCTAGTAAGCTAACTATGTTCTGTAGCACCTGCGCTATATTGCTAAAACTATCTTTTGGATCTAACTGTAATTATTTCCAACATGCAGGTTCCGGGTTATAATATGCAAAAGTCTAAATGTTAATCTCTTAATTTTGCAGTAAGAAGTTACTTATCGAAAATAAAGGCTTAAACATCTAAAAAAAATGCACATTTAAGGGGCTCCTCTTCTGGTGAAAGTTTTCAGACATCTTTTAAAATGGCCACCAGACAGTGTGAGCACATGAATACCCATGAAAATTCTGTCATCATTTACTCACCCTCAAGTTGTTCCAAACCTGTATGCGTTTCTTTGTTCTGCTGAACACAAAATAAGATATTTTGAAGAATGTTTGTAACCAAGCAGATAGAGCAACTATTGACTACCATAGTAGGGGAAAAAATACAACCTAAGGGTGAGTAAATTATGACAGAATTTTCATTTTTGGACGAACTATCCCTTTAACCCAAACCTACCTACCTACCCATCCATATAAAAAAATTAAATAACAATGATATATATATATATATATATATATATATATATATATATATATATATATATATATATATATATTCAATAATTTAGTACATGAATACTTGTACATCTGTATTAACTGATTTTAAAATGTGTCTTCCAATAAACCTAACCCACGGCCATGAACTAGATTAAGGTTGAGAACAGCTTGGTCTCTGAACTAGTTTGTAGTTTGCACTCACATGAACACTGATATAAAGTTACAGTTACCCGCTCCTCCAAGCTATCCTTTCTTCCAAAGAGTTTACACAGTAATTGAATTTGAATTTAGAGCATTTCCACTGCAGAAGGTGATAAATTCAGATTCCAGGTTCTAAATGTGACACTGCCTGCGGTTAGAGACTCCCATAGCGCCTTGTGGGGGGATTTGGCACTGTTAAACGTACATTATGAGTTTAAAACTTCATCTGTCAATCTTTCTCTTTAGGTGATTTCTCAAAATGCACATCTACAGAGTAAGATTTCTGATATTAGACCCACACAGTATAAACCGTTCTCACTCCTTATGTTGACTCTCAAAGTACTTAACTTAGCATAATTAGATTTTTTGTGATTGATCAAAGTGCTCATTGTTGCCTGTTCCCTTGCATTTATGACGTGGGACTTAAAAGCTCTGCAAATAATCAGAGAGCATCACAGAGAAACACAGAGGCGAAGAAAGATTAATAGACAGAGTAGAGGAGAGAGAGAGCGAGAGAGAGAAAGAGAGGCAAAGGAGAGTTCAAAAGTGTGGCGCAAACCTTAACTATTGTATCTTTAACCAGAGAGTTTCCATTTGCGTGCAGGATTCTTGTTGATGTGCCTTCAGCTAATTCCAAATATGCTTAAATGCTTATTCATTCAGCAGTGAAAATTGCTTTTAGTAGAGCATGCAATCACCAGTCATTAGTGAGTCATGAACTCTCCAGTCTATGGCAATGGTTCTCGAACCTGTCCTGGAGTACCACTAGCCCTGCACATTTTGTATGTCTCCCATTTCAGGTCTTGCAGTCTCTACTAATGAGCTCATGAGTTAAATCAGGTGTGATAGATAGATAAGGAGACATACAACATGTGCAGGGCTGGTGGTACTCCAGGACAGGTATGAGAACCACTCAAATTCATACAAATCATCAAATCTGTGAACAAAAAATTTTTGTATTTGTTTTACTCAGATTCTTACAGGAATTTTGTTTGTTTTTTGTTCTGTTGAACTCCAAACAAAATGATCCTATGCAATGATTCTGGATAAATTGAGAATAAAAAAAACAACTTAAAATTATAAGAACTTTGTGAGGACAATACTGAATATGTAAGTCGTTTATCTTCCCCCTCCATCATATAGCTTTTAAATGTATTTCATGCTTGTGCCCACTTAAACCTAGTGCCTGAAAACACATCAAAAACATGAAACATGAGGGTAAGAGTAAATAATGACAAAAGTGTTCAAAGTCATATGTCTTTAGTGACTCTCTGAATCACTTGGGGCAGGCGGGTTATGTCAGTTTGTCCTAGAATGGTAAGTCAGGTCCTTTTCAAACTTCTGAAATTGATATGCGGCATATTTACATAATATTTGCATAGATATATAATTCATGGGTGTCCCCAATATGTCTGATATTATTATTAGTGGTCTAAACCTTCATCAACATATTCTCTTTGGGAGATGAACTAAAAACAAAGCCCTTCTTTGAGACAAGTCAGAAGATACACATATTCCCACAAATAGTGTCCTTAGAAAATGGAGCAGTTGAGCTGTAACGATAAAGGCACAAAGACCTCAAACCTGGACAGCTTCACTGCAACTTATTGGCTAAAAAAGTATTTACAACCCCAAATCAGAAAAAGTTGGGACAGTATGGAAAACGCAAATAAAAAAAGAAAGTAGTGATTTCTAAATTTACTTTGACTTGTATTTCAATGCAGACAATATAAACACAAAATATTTCATGTTTTGTCTGGTCAACTTCATGTCATTTGTAAATATGCATCCTTTCCTGTCATTCAGACCTGCAACACATTTAAAAAAAAAGTTGGGAAAGGAGCAATTTAGGGCTAGTAATGAGGTAAAATGGTTAAATAATGATGTGATTTGAAACAGGTGATGTCAACAGGTGATTGTAATTATGATTTGGTACAAAAGCAGCATCCAAGAAAGGTCTAATCCTTTAGGAGCAAAGATGGGCTGAGGATCGCCAGTTTGCCAACAAATACGTGAGACAATTATTGAAATGTTTAAAAACAATGTTCCTCAAAGAAAGATAAGAAGAGATTTGGATATTTCACATTCAACAGTGCATAACATAATTAAAAGATTCAAGGAATCTGGAGGAATTTCAGTGCGTAAAGGACAAGGGCGCAAGCCTAAGCTGAACAACCGTGATCTCCGATCCTCAGGCGGCACTGCATCAAGAATCGTCATTCATCTATGCGATATCACCACACAGGCTCAGGACTACTTTGGCAAACCTTTGTCAAGTACCACAATACGTAGTTACATCCACAAATGCCAGTTAAAACTGTACTGTGCCAAAAGGAAGCCCTATGTTAACAGTGTCCAGAAGCGCCGTCGACTTCTCTGGGCTCGGAGGCATCTGGGATGGACCATCACACAGTGGAAACGTGTACTGTGGTCAGATGAATCAGTATTTCAGGTATTTTTTGGGAGGAATGGACGCCGTGTGCTCCGGACCAAAGAAGAAAAGGATCATCCATACTGTTACCAGCAACAAGTCCAAAAGCCAGGGTCTGTCATGGTATGGGGTTGTGTCAGTGCCCTTGGCAAAGGTAACTTGCACTTCTGTGAATACACCATTAATGCTGAAAAGTTCATAGAGGTTTTGGAGCATAATATGCTGCCTTCAAGAAGACATCTTTTCCAGGGACGTCCATGCATATTTCAACAAGACAATGCAAAACCACATTCTGCACACATCACAAAGTCCTGGATGCGGAGGAAGAGGGTACGGGTACTTGACTGGCCTGCCTGCAGTCCCGACATGTCTCCAATAGAGAATGTGTGGGGCATTTTGAAGTGCAAAATGCGACAACGAAGACCCCGTACTGTTGCCCACCTTAAGACTTGTTTGCAGGAAGAATGGGACAAAATTACACCTGAAACCCTTCATCACTTGGTGTCTTCAGTCCCTAAACGTCTTTTAAGTGTTGTGAAAAGGAAGGGCAACATTACAAAGTGGCAAATGCTTTACTGTCCCAACTTTTTTTTTAAATGTGTTGCGGGTCTGAATGACAGGAAAGGAAGCATATTTACAAATGACATGAAGTTGACCAGACAAAACATGAAATCTTTTTTGTTCATATTGTCTGCAATGAAATACAAGTCAAAGTAAATTTAGAAATCACTTCTTTTTTTTTTTGCGTTTTCCATACTGTCCCAACTTTATCAGTAAAGTTAACTTCAGGATACTTTTCTTCTCCAATACTCCTGCATCTCAGCAACAATCTGTCATTGTTTCCCATAAACACCTTAAAGCGCTGTTCCATCTGTGTGAGCGTATGTATTTGGTTACACAGTATCGTATCATGTGAAGTGAATCTCTTGTAACATATTTGATTAGAAAATACTGCCATCACAGCACAGCACCAGCAGCTATGCCAGTCCCATTTTCCATGGCGTCTGTTTGAGTGCTGTTCTGCGCACACACAAACACACCACCTCACACACAGATGGAAGCTTTGTTCTAAGGTGTTTATGGTGGGAAAAAAACAGCATATTGTTGAATAATTCAGGAGAAAAGGCCTTTTAACATAACAGAAAGTTTCCATATGTCTGTCAGCATGCTGCATGTCAGATAACTCACAGTATCTGCCAGCATTATGCTTGGGAGATAATACACAGAAATATACAAGATCTTAAGCAGCGCATACTGTGGCACGCATTTTACGGATTGTGGGGAAAAGTGCCCAACGGATACCCTGTCATGTGTTAAAATTCTATTGGCCATCACATGCAGCGGGTAGCCCTGATAATGCTTTATAATAAAAAAAAGGTGTAATAGCTCCCATTGGGAAGATGAGGGTTTGGAGAGGAAGGTTAACCGCTTCCTCCCCACTCTCTCACATGGGCTCAGAAAAAGAGGAAGGTTAGGTCAAAGGCTATTACCAGAGCTGGAAAGAGCCCCTGGGAGGGTCTTGCAGGGTCCATTAGTTGTGAGTTACGAGTCCACTGGGTAGAGACGGCAGTATTATGGGAGCTTAGCCATATCCACTGTACATCCTAAGCTCAGAAAGAAGCTAGATCTATATAGTTTTAAAAGGGCGTTGTGGTGATTGATTAGCGGCTGGGATGTTTATGGGGGTCATAAGCAGTTTATGTCCACATTATATTTACATTTTTTTGATTATGCACTATAACATCCTACTCTTTACCTTAAACAAAATAATGTAAGTGAGGATACAGTCAACTTGAATATGGATTGCGGTGTCAGCCGCTTCCAAAAGCTGTACAAAACATTTTTTATTTTTTTTATTTTAATTTTTTATTAAAATAATTGAGAATGACTTTATTATATATATATATAATATGTTTATATAAGTCTCACACATTCACAGGAAATAACTTACTTTTGCATTATAATAAAGTGGAAATGTCCGCTTAGTGACAGATTCTATTGTGACAACTTTTGTGACAAGTATTCAATGAACTGTACCATATAACCTTGGTTCAATTGCTTTTTTGTAGCCAAGACTTTGAGGTATGTGCCTTACACAGAAATTGACTTTTAACAAATAAACTCACAGTAAGAAATATTCACTGGAGTGAAAAGTAACAGCTATTTCTCCCTTACTGTGCGATATGCTGAGCATAATTTTCCTCTCAAAAGAAACTTTTGGACAAATTGGAAAGCAAAAAAAGCCTTAAACTTAAAAAATATATATATAAAAATGCAAAATAAGTATGAATTCAGCCTTCTTAAAAATATGGAGGATTTGCAGTAATGCAATTTAATAATCCTTTCAAGATACACAATATATTTAGAAAAAAGTCTTGGTAATCTTAATGAAAGATTGATCATAGCTAAGTAACAATTTCTGATGAGAAATCGTTTAAAATGAACACATACACATGTAACGAAGTTATGTCATTTAATTACAAAATAAACATAACTGTAATCCATTACAGTTACTCAGAATAATTTGTAATTAAATTACAGTTAACAATTACAAAGGGGTCTCTGAATATTTCTGTAAAATCTAGGATATTTTGTATAATATTAATTTATTGCTTTGCCAGTTTTTGATGTGTATACAACGCCTCCTGCCATTTAACGACTGTTTGGTTGAATTTGCAATGCACCATGTGCCAATTACATCAATCCACATTGCTGCTGAAAGCTTTAGGCTATAACCTGTCTGAAAGTTGCCACTATGGCAAGTGATAAAAATGCGTTCCAGTGATGGAAATTAAAAAAATTCAGGAAATCAGGAAAGGGCGCAAATATAACAGTACAGTGGAAAATACATTTGCCAACTATTAAAATGCTATCAACATCGAAGCTTTCAATGTCGAACCTGAGGAAGCATCTCCTATGATAAATGTTAAAGGGGTAATTCAGCGCTGGGAAGATGAATCTGTATTTAAACTCGGTCATTAATGTAGTAGAAATATTAAATTATTTTTTTATTTGGTGCCTTCTAGACTGAGAAAACACAGAAAATGTATTTTTGTCTCATGGGGATGAAAGACACCAATTCCCAGAATGCACTTCGCTGCCCGAGGCTGCTCTAGGCACGGCTTACTGGTTTTCTTGCCCACCGCGTTCATTTTCATAAAATCAGTTCAGTTAGAAACGCTACAATTAAAAACTGAACCTGTCTGTTCAATATGAGTGAGTCGATTGAATGTCACGGCCATCACGGCACAAACGCAGCAGGATCGGATTACATTCACATGAGCTGAGGTAAGTGTGGGATTCGCGGCTGTGGCTGCATTCACAGCACGCGTTCAGTCTGCCGCATTTTCAGTTCATGCCTTTGGAAGCTTAACTTTCATAGGAATTCATTTGAGAAGTTAAAACACTCACTTTGCTCTCCACCGCTCCGTTTACATGAATCTCTGCAGCTGCCCGAGCCGAGTGCTGCGAGTGCTGTGAGTGCAATGTTTAAAAAACATGTGGAAATAGCACCCACTGCTGGCTGTAGTCAAAAACTCCTCCGATGATGCAAAATGACGATATTTGCGCCATTGGAGGAATTTTTCCAGAAATAAAATACATAATTCTCTCGTCTCAGGGTCATATGAGGGGGGAAAGTACGATAATTTGAATATACTCCTGGGTTTCTACTGATACAAAGCTTAATACTAATCGCTGAAGTAACCATTTAACCTTAAAGTCAGATTTGAATGATAAAAAAAATGGCAAGTAAATAAAATAGCTTATCAAAAACTTGAAAAAATAAGCAGCATTCTCTGCTTTCAAACACTGGAGGCGTGTCCGCTGTTGGCGCTGAAACCACGCCCATTCGTGGGGCCGTGGCACACAAGACAACACTCATTGGTGGGCACATACTGCCAACGGTGGCACCGGCTGTCGGCAGGATGGGAGAATGAAGGCCCGGGCAGGAGATGGTCGGTTTGGCCCCATTCTGCAGCAGATTAATTCAAGTAGTTAGTTACTAGTTACTTTCGAAAACCCTGCATTTCAGACTACTTGATGCGCTTTCACACACCTCTCCTTGAAAGGTAAAAAAAAAAAAAAGATATATATATATATATATATATATATATACATATATGCGTGCGTGAATCATGTTTAAAGGGTCATGAAACCCTACAGCAACTTTTTTGAGATTTTAACAGAGGTATGTGTTTTGAACATCATTGAACATAATGTTAGCATCTGTTAGATTTAATTAAAAGGTGAAACTGGTAAATTTTTATGTTTTTCACCCTATTTTCGTCTTCCGGGTTTAAAAACTACATTGCGTCCACGTCACAGCTTGTGACGTAGCAGCGCACTATAGTGCTACGTGATGCATCGGTGTCTCATTATTAATGAGACTGAGTTTTCTTATCCTATGAGAAGACACCGTCTCTTAATTATTCATGACAGCACGTGGTTATTTCCAATGACAGAAGTGACAGTCTGTGTGTTCAAGGAGGAGTTTATGATCTGTTTCCCTGGTGTAAAGTTTCGGGTGTGTTGCATGGCTTTCCCTGCGATGCCGCCAGGGCTAGTCTCTGGCTGCGGGCGGTTGGTTGGCCACTGCACTGCACTGACAGAGGACAGTTGCTCGCCCCTGCCTCGCTCTGCCACACCCACCCTCCTCTTCTCACGGGCATCCACGCCCATTTTTTAAGTAGCATTTTTCAAAACGATTACGAGGTGGATTTGAGCTGAACGAGGGGGTTTCATGACCCTTTAAACAGTGTAAATTAATGGTGTGCTGGGTTAACCAGAGCTCTTTTTAAAACATACTTTGTTCTTATATTTTTAAAGTACATGCATTCTTTAGGTAGGAAAAAAATACAATCCTGTTTTTATTGGTATGTATTTTCTACATTTCAGACAGGTGTCTGTCCGGATTTGTGTATTAATGCAAGACGTGACATTAGGCTTTTCAATTTGTTTCGTTTTCTGAAAAAAAAAAGGATATGTAAATGTGCAGATGTGAACGTTTGTTCGTGGACGTGTGTTGTTTGGAGGATTCAAACGATTTGTCATTGCTTGCACTGAGCGCATCTGCGGAAAACACTCAGATAGTGTGTGAAATAGTATTACAATACGAGAAAAGTGCCCATAGTTACCAAATTACCATTAATAGTGTTCAAATATAGGAATCAGTGTGACAGTTAGCGCTACATGTTTTTTCAGGTTGGAGCTGGAATTCTTGTATGCTGAGATGTCAGTTCGTTTTGGCGCACACAACATGCATCGCATTATGAAACTATTCTTTTTGACATCTTGAAGTGAAAACACTGAACTTGAGGCCACGGGTGATCTGCCTCCCGTAACTCACACACATCTTCCTCTACTTCGGCCATCATCTGCGGACTGAACGCACACTAATTAAGTGGGTGATGCGTAGTCACCTCTCGCGGAGCAGCCTCGCCAACGGTTGGCTAGACTTGCGAACAAGTCATATTAACGTATTAATAAAAATACATTTTTTCAAAAAATTAATTATTACCATTTGACAGTAGCGGAAGAACGCCACTGAATGTAACGAAGTAAAAGTACAGTTTTTTCACAAGAAATGTACTTGATTAAGAGTAAAAGTATCTATCTTTAAATATACTCTAAAAGTACAAGTTACCTAAAAAATGTACTCAAGTAAATGTAACGAAGTAAATGTAATTTGTTACTACCCACCTCTGGTAAAATGATCACTGCAGAGGCAGGTCTTGGTGGTAGTCCTCAGCTCTCCATTAAGGTGGCTCTTCACAAAATGAATCCACCTCTTCTTGATATAATTTTTGTTTTGTAAGTAAATACAGTACAGCGCTTCCGAGTTACGTCAGAGCTATGCCAGCACGCCAGCTTACTATTGGTAAATGTTGTTCACGTGAGCACCATGACGCGTGTGATGCTGACGCTTTAAGCTAGCTGACAGAATTTACATTTTTGGGTGAACTAACCCTTTGACTAACAATGATTGGTAATTGAGACTAAACAATATAATATAACCATCTGTGGCGGCGCTTTAAATAGCTGCGGCCCAGAGGCTTGCTCCAAACACATTTCGTTGCAGTGTACTTGTACATGTGTAATGACAATAAATATGAATCTAATCTAATAACTTTGTTTAAAAAAATATATATCATGACAGCTACGCTGAGGGAGTCTGTTTGGGTTGCAGTGAGTATGAAATTAGAATCTATTCTTGCTTCTGTGAGAAATCAATATTAGACCTTATATGGTATGTTTTCTCTTCACACACACATAGTGGTAAAAAGAATAGTATGCAGATTTGTACTATTTTTGTATGTCACTTATAAGGGGAACCCTGGCTGGTTTAAATGTTTGAAAATGATTAACAGTTAAAAAGATTAATTAGAAATTTTGAAAAGTAATCAAAAAGTAATCAGTTATATTACTTAAAGTAATTGAAATAGTTACACTACTTATTACATGTTAAACAGGGTAACTTGTAATCTGTAACCTATTACATTTGTAAAGTAACCTTCCCAACACTGCACACACTGCAACTCTTTACCTCTATCTAAACAAACATATTTTGTTTCTGTCTTTCTCAGCTGATCCTGAGAATAGGAGCAGTCTGATGCTCCTAACTTGATCAGAGTTTTACACGATTACAGGCTCGCCGGATATCTGCCCGCCTGTCACTGCAAAGTGAATGAGTTATTAAACGGATTAGCACTGTACACCTCTCCACACCATGCTCTCTCTTACATAGAGGACACCTGCAGTGTCTACACTAGCCGAGATACAGTAAAACCCAATGATTTCCCGCAATAAATGGACATAAATAAACATGTTACAACAGAAAGTAAAAAAAGAAGACGGAGTGAGGATGTGGGTGAGGATGTGAAAGATTGATTTATAATCCTCTTTGTTTTGTGTGTCCCCATGTGTCTGAGTGTGTATACACACACACACACACACACACACACACACACACACACACACACAGTCTCACCCCTTCCTCCATGCCTCTGTCCTTCTTGTTCTTTGTCAAATTCAATTACAGCAGACATTACTGAGGGAGTCTTCACAGGAACCAATTAAGGCCATGGCCTCACTCTCACAGACGCTGGTTAAACAGTGGGATTTGAGCACTAAAGCCTATGGGATCTCTTTAGTCGACTCCTTTATTTATTTGATCAGCCATCATTACGAGAGCCCTTCACCCCACAGAAACGCGGAACTGATTAACCACAGCGTGCAATGATAAAGATAAGATCGCATTCACACCTGACCCTGTAGGGTGGCAATGTGACATCTTTTATAAAAGACAACATTATCCTTTTGCTCAACCCTGAATTAATTAATTTATCGCCATTGAAAGAGAATGTGGTAAATGTTTGCAGGCATTATTTTCTGCTATAATCCACTTTCCTTTCTTTATTTCTACTTTAATATTGTACAAATAAAGCTGGTTTTATGCTAGCCTTTTGAACAGTTCCTGTAGTTGAGTTTATCCTGACGGTGCACTTTTGGATATTGTCCTCAGTTGCAACGCTGTCATGTTTCCTGTTTACACCTGTCACGCATGTCACCCGGAGTTCAAACACACATCTTTATGACACCCGCAAGTAGACAGGTACACCTGCTGCAATTTCCCCACCACATGTTTCTGTCATGAAGCAGATTCTCCTCCTATCCTGATGCTCTTTCCCCCATTACAACACCAACAGAAAATAAGCGTCCTGTAATACCCTTAATAACACGCTCTGTTGTTCAACTTTACATTAAAGCTCTGGAATGAGTTTTTCATTGTTACTGGGTATTGATTGTATTTAAACTACATATTGCTGCTTGTAAATGGAAATTGCCTTAGCATAGGGGAAGGTTCAGTTATTAGCTCAGAGCTCAGGAGAGCATGACAAAGCAGACTCTGATGCTACTATCACGCAACCCCCAAGGGGAAAATTGACTGTTGGCCCCAAAAAGTAAGTGTTTTTATATTTTGCAAAAGAAACAGATTAAGAATATATATATATATATATATATATATATATATATATATATATATATATATATATATTAGTGGTTGGCCGTTATCGGCGTTAAAGTGAGACTCTTATCGGGCGATAAAAAAAATATCGCCGTTAATCGATTCTCAAAATTGGGTTGGGAGCTGGGTCTATACTACGCAAGCTATGATGACTTTCACCTTGATATTTTAGCGCGGATGTATTCCTAGCCGTATTGCACTGTAGGGAGCGAGAACGAGTCTTCGAACCTGCGTGTATGCTGTGAAATTACCATATCAAGCGTTAACGCTGACATCCGAACTGGGGTGCACACCCGCAACAAACCGTACTCATACTGCAAGCAGAGAGCTGTAAATCTCATTTCTGCTCATCTTCAGTGTTCTTTAGAGCATTTGCAGTACATTCGCGGCTGATAGACGCAAGTGTCATTTCATACTGAAGCTTTGGTAACAAAACCAACGGTTCAAAAACAAAAATATGAAAAGTTAGGTGAACAACGCTATCATTTTGCCACCTTCTCGCTCGCCTTTGTTGCCAAGCAACGGGGTAAACAGCTGCTGCTCTGATGATGCAAACGCACCCCGGTTCAGACCTAAATAATATAATATGAACACGGTCCAGCAGGGGGGGAGCAATCGAACTTGGGTTCGGTCAGGCAATCGAACCAAGTGTGAAAGCACCAGTCATTATTTGAGTAGCACACATATTCGGAATGCTTTCGGCAGAATTCAAATGAGCCATTTTAATCTAGATTAATCTAGATTAATTCCAAAATTAACCTAGATTAAAAAAATGTATCTATGCCCACCTCTAATATATATATTGCCAAAAATATTAGGACACACCTCCAAAACATTGAACGTTCTCAGGAACTCAGTGACTTCAAGTGTGGAACCATGATAGTCCATTCGTGAAATTTTCTCACAACTAAATATTCCACGGTCAATTGTTAGTGGTTTTATGACAAAGTGGAAGCAATTGGGAACAACAGCAACTCAGCCAGGAAGTGGTAAGCCACATAAAATCATCGTGGCAGCGCATGCTGAGGCACACAGTTCGCAGTTAAAAGCTACAGACCTCCAAACTTCAAAAACTCCAAAGCTCAAGAACAGTGCGTAGAGAGCTTCATGGAATGGGTTTCCATGGCCGAGCAGCTGCATCCAAGCCTTATATCAATATCATGCAGTGGTGTAAAGCACGCTGCCACTGGACTCTAGAGCATTGGAGATGTGTTCTCTGGAGTAACGAATCATGCTTCTCTGTCTGAAGACTGCATTGTGTCAAATGTAAAGTTTCGTGGAGGGGAGATTATGGTGTGGGGTTGTTTTCAGGGGTTGGGCTTGGGCCCTTAGTTCCAGTAAAAGGAACTCTTAATGCTTCAGCCAACCAATACATTTTGGACAATTTCATGCCCTCAATTTTGTGGGAACAGTCTTAGGATGACCCCTTCCTGTTCCAACATAACTGCACACCAGTTTATGGACAGAGCAATGTCCATAAAGACTGGATGAGCAAGTTTGGTGTGGAGGAACTGGCCTTGACAGAGTCCTGACCTCAACCTGATAGAATACCTTTGGGATGAATTAGAGCAGAGACCATGAGCCAGGCCTCCTCGTCCACAATCAGTGCCTGACCTCAAAAATGAGATACTAGAAAATTCCCATAAAAACACTCCTAAACCTTGCGGAAAGACTTCTCAGAAGAGTTGAAGCTGTTATAGCTGCAAAGGGTGGGCCAACTCAATATTAAACCCTACAGATTAAGAAAAGGATGTCATTAAAGTTCACATACAAGTAAAGGCAGGCATCCCAAAACTATACAATATAGTTTATATATAGATTCAGTATAGGCTTAATTTGCACGTCCATTATTATTAAAGCTAATTAAGGTATTAGCTTCAGCTGTTTAAACAGTATTTAAACAGTAACATTTTTTTTCTCTTTTAAAGGTACATATTGTCACTTTTTGTTGTTGTAAACAAAGTTTAAATAATGAGTCAATATATCATCAATCTTACCCTGCTTCACTATGGTAAGCCTCTTAGAAGTATTATATTTTAGACTTGACGAGACGTTTTTTTTTTTTGTTGTTGTGGGAAATTGTGTACATACTTCACTCATCCATGGCTGTCTCATCATATCCATAAAAAGAGTTGATCCAGCTACTTTGACGTGTACGGTGTGGGATTATTTGTCACAATAAGAGAGAAAGGAGGACATGGACCATGGTAGTTCTAAAACTGGGGAATCAACCTTTTTTTTTATGCAGAACAGAGGGGAGTCTGCTGTCAAAAATGCTGTCAAAATTTTTTTTGCATTTTGAGCTATCCGCGTGTATGTCTACGGCGTGTGATTCCGCATGTATGTGTATGCCGAAACGAACCTATCATCTCCGCGTGTATGTCTACGCCATGTGATTTCGCGTGTATGTCTATGCCGTGTGATTCCGTGTGTATGTCTACGCCGAAACTAACCATTACGCGTGTGTGTCCACAATGTAAATGGATTTATAAACATACTAAACTTTTTTTTTTTTAAATGTAAAAATGCTAAATGTTTCTTGTGATGGGTAGGTTTAGGGGCAGTGTGTGTGTGTGTGGACTGGTAATCCCTACGTTATGGGGACAAAATGTCCCCACAATGATGGCAATATCCAAAATCCTTGTCCTTGTGGGGACATGTTTTGGTCCCCATGAGGAAAACATCTTATACATCGCAATAAGTGATATTTTTTGAAAATGTAAAAATGCAACATGTCTCCTGTGATGGGTAGGTTTAGGGGCAGGGGCAGTGTAGGGGGATAGAAAATACGGTTTGTACAGTATTAAATGCTGTACTTTGTCATTATATGAAATGTCCCCACAAAACATGGAAACACAACATATGTGTGTGTGTGTGTGTGTGTGTGTGTGTGTGTGTGTGTGTGTGTGTGTGTGTGTGTGTGATGGGTAGTTTTAGGGGTAGGGGCAGTGTAGGGGATAGAATGAAACGGCGTTGATAAACATGCTAAAAAGCGATTATGCGTCTTGATAGCACACCAAAATGGCATACGAATTGGCGTGTCATACATACGTCATTTCAGAGATCAGTCTGTATATATATATTATATATATATATATATATATATACACACACACAGTAGTTCATTGTAAAGCATTTTTCTATTCTGAAGCTACAATGAAGTCTTCAGCTAGTCAGCTTGAGATCCTTTCCATCTAAACTTGTTATATCTCTTAAGCCTGAATGTTTTATGATCAATTAATAGCATAACCATATTCATCTGCACAGTCACAGAGCCAAAGCCCAACCAAAACAATGTTCTTCTGCAAAATGCATGCAGTTTTTTAACCACTAGAGGGCCAAAAGTTCCATAGACTGTACAGTACTTTTAAATAAATGTACTTAAAAAAAACTTAAAATCCCTTTCATTACACACTAGACATTAGCTATTTTTGAACACTAAAACCTAAGAAAATGTAAATCCAAGAAAAATGTCCAGTTGGGATCAGAGGAACCCAAAACTAGGAAGATTAAATACGCCACAAGTCCAGTAAAATGAGCAGTGTGCATGTAAACATCTTCAGCAAAAATGACTGCAGAAATAAAATGATAGTTGAATAAATAATCAGACAGGTATTACATGGTTGGTTTGTTTATCTTTTAAGGTGTTTCTTCCTGTTACATCAGAATTTTTTGTCCTCATAGTTCCATCATTCTTTTCCAGTTCTGCTACCTTTCATGTCTAAATTTGCATCGGCTCAGTCGGTTCGTGTGATGTGACACATCTCGCGTTTGTCAATCAGACCATTAATCAGTTCTGGAAATGTCTTTTTTTGTGCATGTGTGCATTTCTGTTTGAGCAACACAAACCCACTAAAAAGAAAAGCTTTGCGGAGGAAAAAACAGCTTTCACAGGCACCCGCTGTTTTTCTTGTCTGTTCATCTCCTCTCTGCCACAACTCTGGGCTTCCCTGAGTCATTCTGGAACCTGTCGCTTCTACTTTTTGCAAGATGAAATGTATCGACAATGCAAGGGCCCACTCCTGTTTAAACTTTTGATGGAGAGCCAGGGGGCAGAGGATGAAGAAGGTAATGTAAAATAAAGCAGGTGAGCTCTCACCTTGAGAACGTCCTCATCTGTGGAGATGCAGGTCACAGGATCATCCACCTCTCTCACTGTTCCATCCTGTTCCACGGAAACAACCTTTACCGGAATGGCAACACGCCGTCCAGTCAGAATTGCTGTGTTCAGGATCTCTGTGTCCTATAACAAAAGAGATAGTTGCTGTTTAATTTATATATACATTTAAATTAATCCCAATAATGTTTAAAAATACATATATTTAAGTATTATATTTATATAACTTTTGAAATACATTTGAAACTTTCCCAAATCAATTTTTGGGAACTTTTCAGCCCTGTCCTTTCACTCTCCTAATAAAATGTTGGATGGAATACAGCTTAAATCCACCACAAACACAGATAAATTGATTTGAAAATAACAATATACAATAAATTGGGGTGAAGGGAAAGGCAAGTCTCTCTAATGTAAAGCTGAGGCTGGCTGGCACTGTGATGTGTCATATCTCACGATTGCTTGGCTTTGACAGAGATTAATTATCATATTCTCAATTATGCAATCATTTCATCACATTCAGAGGGTTAATGGGTCTTCATGTGGGTTTGGGTCTCTCTGAATTCATCTCCTCAAGTATTTACTGCATAAATATTTAGCATGAGAACACATTCCTCTCAGGAGGAAACACTTCTTTATTGGAGAGAAAAGAAAACACGAGAGACAGAAAATGAGAGTGAGGACTCGGAGGAGGCCTGGTCAGGCCCATAATTGACATTTTAACTTTATGAAAAGGCTGGTAATTATGCAGAGAGGAGAGGTCAGTTATCGCAGTATCCATAGTGATAATGAGCCATTACGCCATCCAGAGAGAGAAGCTCAAAACCTCCACCAGATAGACACAGAGAGAGACCAGGAGAGAATGGATGTAAAAAAAATAAGAGCTTAATTGATACATTTTTATTATATTTTTTATAACTAGTTTTTTGCTACATAATAATGCATATTTTGAAGGTTTTATAAGGAATATAAAAAATGGTTGTTGGTAATTAATATGGTTGATAGTCCTAATATGGTTCTGTTTAGTTTTACATATGCTATTTTGTTAAATGATGGTGTTTAACCCCAAACAGAATGTTTTGTGTTTCTCATATACAGTACTTAACAAATGTGCAATATACAAGAACATTTACTAGCTCAGCAAGTATCTGTGAATGTCTTTCAAAAACAACTTTCATATATTGAATCCAGTCACTTTGCCACATTTGCATCATGTTATACAATGTATTAAACATAAAACACAAATATGTTGAATTCAATTGAGATTAAATTGACTAAATTTTTGTACACTCTTACAGTGTAAAATATACAAAAATATACAGATCAGGCATAACATTATGACCTAACTTTGTGTTAGTCCCCTTTTTGCTGCCAAAACAGCCCTGACTCACCGAGTCATGGACTCCACTAAACCCCTAAAGGTATGCTGTAGTATCTGGCACCAAGATGTTAGCAGCAGATCCTTTGAGTCCTGTAAGTTGCGAGGTGGGGCCTCCATGGATCAGACTTGTTTATAAAGCACATCCCACAGATGCTTGATTGGATTGAGATCTGGGGAATTTGTCAACACCTCAAACTCATTGTTATGCTCCTCAAACCATTCCTGAACCATTTTTTGCTGTGTGGCAGGGCACATTATCCTGCTGAAGAGGCCACAGCAACCAGGGAATACCGTTTCCATGAAAGGGTCTACATGGTCTGCATCAATGCTTAGGTAGGTGGTACGTGTCAAACTAACATCCACATGGATGGCAGGACCCATGGTTTCCAAGCTGAAAAAACACACTGCCCCAGCCAGCTTGCCTTCTTCCTATAGTGCATCCTGGTGCCATGTGTTCCTCAGGTAAGCGACACACCCGGGCATCCATATAATGCAAAAGAAAACGTGATTCATCAGACGAGGCCACCTTCTTCCATTGCTCCGTGGTCCAGTTCTGATGCTCACGTGTCAACTGTTGGTGCTTTCGGCGGTGGACAGTGGTCAGCATGGGCACCCTGACAGGTCTGCGTCTATGCAGCACCATGCGCAACAAATTACGATGCACTGTGTATTCTGACATCTTTCATCAGAACCAGCATTAACTTATTGAGCAATCTGAGTTACAGTAGCTTGTCTGTTTGATCAGACCACATGGGCCAGCCTTCGCTCCCCACGTGCATCAATGAGCCTTGGCCGCCCATGACCCTGTCACCGGTTTACCACCGTTCCTTCCTTGGACCACTTTGATAGACACTGACCACTGCAGACCGTGATCACCCCACAAGAGCTGCAGTTTTGGAGATGCTCTGACCCATTCGTCTAGCCATTACAATTTGGCCCTTGTCAAACACTTACTGCCTAATATATCCCACGCACTAACAGGTGCCGTGGTGAAGAGATAATCAGCGTTATTCACTTCACTGGTCATAATGTTATGCCTGATCGTTATATACTTAAAAGACAATTTCTATTCATCAAAGAATTGTAAAATAAACAACACACACACAAAACAAATTAAGCAGCACAATCATTTTCAACATTGATAATAACGAAAAATGTTGCATATTAGAAAGATGCCTGAAGGATCATGTGAGTATATGCTGAAAATTCAGCTTTGCCATCACAGGAATAAATACATTTTGAAATATTTTTAAATAGAAAACAGAAATTATAATTTAAAATTATAAAAATATTTTACAATATTACTGTTTTTACTGTATTTCTGATAAAAAAATTTTAACCTTGGTGAGCACAAAAGACTTCTTTTTTTTAAAAAGCATAAAAAATCCCAACACTTTTGAACAGTAGTGTATATATGATGATTTTAAATAACATTCTGAAATATCCAACCAGATTTTTCACGTTTAATATACTTATACAATAAATAACATATAAAAAAGCTGTAGGAAATTTCAGAGTTAACTCATTTTGTAGCCTCATGTACACATTTTACTTAAGTAGGAACAACTTGATTAGATGTGAGATACACAAACATCTCAATTTAGTTGGCTGACATTACATGGGATGTTATAGTGCAATGTTAATTGCGGCAAGTAAACAGTGCTTACTGTTAAGAATAAGCAGCAAATCTATAAGTCTAATTTGCATAAGGAGTTAGCATGTTTACGCTGAAAAAAAAAACTGATTTAACTGAAAGTCCCATGCTACTGTCTTGTGAATAAGAAACAGGTTTTTGCACTGAAATACCAGTTAGGAATATCACAACTGTTTAGTGCATTTGTTCCAATGACTCATAAATTAATACAGAATACTACTTGTAATTTTACGAAACTCTGTCAGATGTTTAGCCATGTATGGCTTAGGCATTAAACGTGCATTAAAATCATGCAGGCAGAAACCTCAGAGATCTTCTCCACATGTGGGGACAGAAGTGTATCACAACTACAGCTACCGACAGAATGAGAGAATGAGAAAACAGCAGTGTGTGTGTGTGTGTGTGTGTGTGTGTGTGTGTGTGTGTGTGTGTGTGTGTGTGTGTGTGTGGACTGGTAATCCCTACGGTATGGGGACAAAATGTCCCCACAAAGATGGCAATATCCAAATTTTTGTCCTTGTGGGGACATTTTTTTGGTCCCCATGAGGAAAACATCTTATAAATCACACTAAGTGATGTTTTTTGAAAAAGTAAAAATGCAGCATGTCTCCTGTGATGGGTAGGTTTAGGGACAGGGGCAGTGTAGGGGATAGAAAATACGGTTTGTACAGTATAAAATGCATTACGCCTATGGAATGTCCCCACAAACATGGAAACACAACATGTGTGTGTGTGTGTGTGTGTGTGTGTGTGTGTGTGTGTGTTTAGAAGAGGAATGGGAATAAGAGAAAAAGAAAGGAGACACAATACAATGGAGGAGTTTTTCATCTGGCGTCCTGACAGATAAACATGATGAATGATTGAAGGCTGTAGGTTCATATCTACTTTATTCCACTTAGCTACATATAAAGCTAAGAATACTACTAAAAAATATGTGCTATGACATACCAGTAAATATAAAAATCCAGACCTACCTACTAGCCAAACAATCACACCGCTCAACAAAAAAAGAAAACAATTTTGTATGATGACATCAGTAATAAGCCACTAAAAAACTGGAAGTAGCGCTACTCTCCGAGTATCCTGGCATGAATGAGCTGCTTCCTCATAAAAAGACACACAAACACAAACACTGCATACAAACACCCTCTTGCACGCCTCTTCATATTCAAGAGATCCAGCTGCAGCTCTCTCATGCAACCAGACTGAATAAATCATAATTGATATCCATTACGTCACATTCCTAATCTCTTTATAACCATTCAGCTAATGAATTTCACACTCCTCAAGTGGAGGAGAAGAGAATGATGCCGTTACAGCAAGAGGTAGCTTGTACTTTACGGGTATCGGCGTGACATTATAAATCGTCTCTGTCAAATGGGAAGCGTGGTAGCGGAATGCGAGCTCGGCCAGACAAAGGCATGGATAACGCTCTTTGACTGGTCACCTGTCTATGCCGAATGCATTTTACAAGTGCTGGAAACAGAGATGACTGATTGGATCTGCGTAGCACAAGAATACCTCTCAGAGAGGAATGACATAAAGATTAGTGCATATAAACAACATGCAACAAAAAGATATCCTGACCTACTGGGAAGAACGAAGACTCAATCTGAATCAATTTAGATATAATGTCATTTTTTGTGTGTTTTTATGGGGGCGGGGGGCACATGATACACATTGTGATACAATTCACCCATCACCACAAGTTTGAATAACAGGCGATCTCACCAATCACATCGCCGAATCTGCCTTTTTGTCTGACAAACTGAAAAAAAATTATTTTTACTGCTTGTTCAAATTGCTTAGTTAAAATGAGCTAAAGCAACACAATTGCTATACATTTTGTCCTAACTTAATTTGATTGTGTTCAATCCACTTAAATATAAGTCAAATTGAAGTTTACTTAATCCATTTGGGTTGAGATTACATTATGATTTGTATTTGTCTGTGAGGGGTCCCTGTGCTACTTTCGTTTTGTTTATTCATTGTTCCCGCCTCCTTCCTTCCCATAATAAAAAACAGCATTACAGTGTTGCATTAACTGAATCTGGGCGGGGCTTGTTAGTTCCCAGCATGCTTGGCTAAATCAAGAGAGAGTAAATGTTGTTTTTTATATGTAAAAGTGTTATTTTATGTATTTTTGAGCAAGATGGGAAAGGAGGAGACTTGATTGTGTTTAATAGTGTTTAATATTCAATTATTTTGGAATTATTAGAACAATTTAAATTACAGTGGGTTACCATTGTGAAGAAGAGTGGGGCATTTGCTTAGGCTGTGGACTAATACAACTACTGTCATAAAAGCTTTGCTGAAGGAGCTTTAATGTTTAGCATTTGCTAATGTGTGCTATTACTAGCTAAAGTTTGTCAACTAGCTTGTCCAGTATTATAACTCAGTTGTGTAACATTAAAGTATATGAAATTGAAGTGGATGAATGAATATGTGAAATTGAATCCTGAATCATGTCAGGGAGCCATATAAAATTCACTTTGAGACTACTTAAATGAGTCACTTAAAATGTTGTCACATTGATGTTGATCGGGGGGAATATTTCGTTCGAAAACAAAACTCAGCCACTGCGTCTTCAGCGGTTCGATTTAGGAACATCAAAATGACTGCTGTGTTCATTATTACACCCAAGAACAGAACACCACAATCGCTTAGACGCTATTTAGACGATTGAATTAGCAGTATACTGTTCCTGCACCAGGATTGTTCGTTTCCTCACAGGTTTCCAAAACCCTCCTCGTAATCCCTTTGCACCTTCCCCTCTGCTATAGAGTAACAGTCAAGTTTCAGAATAAAAAATCCCATTCATTTTCTCTAGACCTACTAGGTTACGAGGTTGTTAATCAATGTTCAACAGTGAAATTTTTGGCAAAAAACTACATTAACCATTAACCATGATTCTGCAGAAATTTGCGACAAATTGTGCCAAAAAAACACTTTAGTGCCCACCCACCCCCACGAAACACTGCAAATGACGTAGAGTTAGTTTCCCTACACTCTCAAACGACCTAAATATTTGTATGCATAATTCGCAAATACAATAAATATTAGCATCTTTAAATCAACAGTTTTATATTTATCTTTTTTTTTTTAATTCCCAATTAAAATTATATTTGGGAAGGTTATCTTTCGCTCACAACCAGAAACACACTTCATTAATGACATTGTTGATTTTGTGTTCTAAAAACAAAATGACAGAGCCGATAAATAATGGATTATTTCCTTCAGCTGAGACAATTTAGATGCGCACTGGTGGTTTTGAATAGCTTTAAATATGATTGAAATCACTCCATTAAGGAAGTGCAACATGTGCAGCGCCAGCCTGTCATATAGGCAACATAATATTATAATGAGTAATTATAATAATCATAAATGTGCGTTTGGAACATGGCTTTTAATGGTTTGACTTTTGATTTTGTAATCAGGCTCTCAAAAATTACATCGAAATTTGGATTTAGATTTATCAGCAAATATATCGGTTATTCGCTTTAAAATAAAAATAATTATCGGAATCGGCCAAAATGTTCATATTGGTGCATCCCTAGAGGGCACTGGTGCACTGTATTGATCAGACAATAATGTGGTCTTGCCCGTGCACTCAAGCCATTGGTTGAGCGAGATGTTGACAAATGGTACAGCCCAACATACAGTAATTGGTAAACAGCCAAATAATTACTCACAGTTTACTCTGCACATTAAACTGGAATTAGAAAAACTATACATTCAAATTTAAATATAAGAAAATTTGTATGCAGACATTAGTATACAGTTGTGTTTTGCGTGGTCTTTTAAAATATGAATGCAATAAAAAAAAGATGACATAAAAAGTAGCATGTAGTTCAGCTAGTATCCTCTAGGGGTCATTCACTTCAGTTTAAGTACTGAGAATGAGTAATGGGGAGACCTTGTTATTGACTCACCAGTAGGGGAAAAATCCATCCATTTAGTTTCATTCACCACTGACTGGGTTATTAGATCTAATAAAATATTACAGATTCTTGTTCCCGCAATCAATAAGAAAATGTTCTTTTCTTATATACCCCTAACATTGAAAGAGAAACCATTTCAGAGTTCATCAGATTGCATTCCCACACATGGAGAAACACAAAAAGCAGCATTACAAATCATCAAATATCAATACATTTGAAAACCGTCTCTTTGTAGAATGAAAAATACATTTGAATAAATGCAAGCCAACAGTAATGCAGGGTGATGTGTAAACGCGCAGACATTTGTGTGAGCATGTATTTTTCTCTCTCTATTGCATAACCTGGCATATGCAATGATATTTGTTTTGTCAGTTTGGCTTGGTATGTGTGAGTGGGTTGTAACGGAGGGACTAGCAACTGAAACTGGGGGATTTTATTTTCAAATTTGCCAAACCCTGTGGGCTTGGCAAATCGGGCTTGATTTTTTTTTCTGGCAATATTTTAGTGAAATAGCCGGCATATTTGGTTCTATGTTTACTCATCTGTGCTGACAATTAACCAAAAATTTACCCATTTTCTAACTCTACAAACTTGCTGTAAGACGAAAAGCAGTCATAACTGGCTGCAGCATATTTCATAACAAGACATATCAAACTTAGCCATGTAGATAACACCTAATTAATCTAATTAATCTAAACTCAGTTTGTATTCCTCTAGTAATTTGGCAGACTGTTCCAAAAAGGACAAACATCAAAAAAAGAAAAAAAGAAAGAACTGGAAACAGAAACACTATTTACTCTCTCACATATTAATGAAAATCCCCATCAAAACAAAGTAAGCTCATTAGGTTTGTCATTTCATGGTACTTTTTTTGTCAAAGATGAGATTGTAAATGTAAATCAGAATTTTACATGTACAAATACATTTTTTGCCAGTATGTATGTTCCCTACAGGAACCCATTTTGAAAATAAAATAAATCTGCTGTAGATATTTTTTTTATTTATTTATTTTTTTAATAATGTGGCAAACATCGGTCTTTAGTCTAATGGATGAGCTCTGGAAAGACAAAAGGAGGGGTGACGACTGCCGCATATAAACATTAACAAACACAACATAAATAGTCCAGGCCAGGTCCTCGTCTTGCACTGTCGTCACTCCTCCTGTTATCCTTCCAGAGCTTTTCCGTGAGACTGGAGACCGGTGCGGTGCGAAGGTTACTCGCTCCATTGCCACAAATAAATAAATAAGCAACAGTCAATTCCATTTTATTATGCATCCTATATTAGAAATACTCTTTATTCACATTAATGAATTGTATTTATCATTATTTACACCAAACAGGATGGAAAAAAAATATTGCAACTGTTATTTTATTAAGCTCTGAGGCATCTGTTAAGTCAAAGTTCATTGAACCCATTTCCTTTTTTTTTTTTTGTGAAATTGACTGACTTAAATTTTGGTTGGTTTCTCACATAAAGCAACTGAAAGAATGATTTCATTTTGGCTCAACTCCTCTACATCATTTCTAACTTGCAAATGTGAACTGCATTGCTTTAGTTATTCAGGTCATTAACTGAATCCTCACTTATAAACAAACAGATGGCCATGAGATAAAGATATAACCTGCTGACTTCGTCCACTCTGCACCAATATATTTAATATTTAATTAGCAACATTTATAAACAAACTGAACAAAGTTTAATTATATGTACTTTTCTGTCTAACAGCAATATAGAAAAAAATAAATGCGAAGCTGGACTTCATGTGTTACAGCATCTAGTCTTTCACCTCCCAGACTGCTGTGGGAATTGTGCCATTAAAAGGGCCAGTGTTCATGCAACAGCCCCTATGTGAATTTATGAGAAAAGAGTAGGGGCAATAATTACTATGCAGCTGTCATGTTCTGGGCCAATCTCCGTATCCTACTGTGCGTCTTATGCTAATTTCTGCTCTCTTGCCCCCAGGCCCAATCACATTGCTATCCTTAAGCCCATTTCCTGTTTTTCTCCCTTTGCCTTGATATCCAATTTTCCGTGAGCTCCTCCTGCCATCACGGCAGCTATAGCGCACAGGTCCATATATATCACAAAGCGTTAAGAGAAGAGAGGTGTCCGTGGGCACAGTCGTGATTTATGGGTCGTGTTTCCTCCCCTAAATAGAGGCTGGATGGAGGATTGGATCAGATGGGCAATGGGTGACGAACGCAAAAGCTATAAAACTGAGAATGTCTGTGTATAGAGGATAAAGTTTCTCCACAGTAAATAACAAACCATCAATCAGATGCCTTTAGCACAGATATTGGATGGGGGATAGGAATTTGGTTATAATTGGTTGCAGTGAACGAAAGGGTTGTGATCTGTGTTTTATTAATGAACCTCTGAGCTGAGAAATACGAATGATTTTGGGCCAAATCGTGATTTTAATTGCCAAGAAGAGACAGAAAAAAATGGCCTAATGATTCAAAATATCATTGTGAAAATGTTCAGCAGATTTGATTGCGAATGTGGTGTGTCTTCAAACCTCCATGCTCTGCCCAATTACTCTGACAACCACAAATGACCTCACCACACAGGCTGCGGTTTAGGCGGCATTGAACCGTAACCCTCAAACAACAGGATCCGTCACTGCAGTCCAGAGAGCAGCCTTCTCCAGGGGCAGACCAAAGCCCAATCAATAAAGCATCAGAAGGAGCATAAGCCTGCATCATTCAACTAATCCAAGAAGATTCCCCACCGCAGAGCTGTATCTGTAGCACATCGGGACAGAACAAGTAGCACAATGCAGGACAGAGCATAAAAGCAGAATCTATCAAGCTATGAACTGACAGAATTAGAATACGCATTACTGTAGTTCTTCTGCAGAATGATGTTAACAAAAATGTACACTATCATTCAAAGTATTACCTAAAACAGGTGTTCTCAACTCTGATCCACTTTCCTGCAGAGTTTAGCTCCATCCCTGATCAAACTCACCAACCTACAACTTTCTAGTAGTCCTGAAAGCCGTGATTAGCTTTTTCAGATGTGTGTAATAAGGGTTGGAGGAAAGTGCAGCTTCAGGGCCACAGTTGAGAACCCCTGTGTTTTGCGAGCAAAGGCAAACGTTTCTCAGGGGAACACTGTTTTGTGAGGGAAATAGGGATTCATTCGAATTTAATGTTTAGCCACGATTTTATAATTTTTAAATCGTAAAATTTTGAATAAAAATGTTAGCGAACGTTACAGTTAGACATGTTGACAATACAGCAATGATAACAGTTAAGAGAAGAAAATGATCCAACCACATGATGGCGGATTAACTGCTCTCGTGTGACACGCTCCATGAACGGTCCCTGCTCACACAGAACGCGTTATTGCATTTAAAAAAACAAGATGCGGGCAGTGGAATGGGACTTTTTTTTATTTTATTTTTAAACAAAGATATTACACGCAAGTTGACTTATACTAACTTGAGCGCCATGTTTTTAGAATGTTTTTTCATGGGTGAGACGCTGCTAAAGACACGAGACATGGGTGCAACAGCCATACATGTCCGCCAAACAAAAAAACTATAGGAAAAATAGCTCAGTTGAATTTATGTTTGCATGATGTGGTGACAGGCTGAAAGGTGCTGTTATTTTCTAAGCATTTGCTATTAATAAGACTGGTGTTATTTATTGCTTTTACATTTTGGAAAATAAATATTTAATATTTTTCTTATTTTATATTATTTCTGAGTATTTAGGATATGTTTAAGATACGTTTGTACAATATTTGCCATCATATTTCATGCATATATTCTGCAAAGATACACAGGTCATATCTTTTACACCTCACGATCACTTCAGGTGTGGTGCACTTGGTGCACTTTTAATCAGATGGTTAATAAAGAGAATGTTACCTGAATCATATTGCAGTTACATTTTTTAAGTCGACTAGTTAAGCATAAAAAAAAATTTGAAATCGAAATTGTGAAACGGTCAATCGTTCTGAAAAAAAAAATAAAAAAATCGAGATTTCATTTTTGTGAAAGCAAAGTTTCTCAAGAGAATGCAAAAGTTTTATGAGTGAACACAATGAGATTTGAATCTATAATATATGAAATTTTAATTGCACACTCAACCAGTTCTCAACAAGCTGCATAATTTCAAACATCATGCCCAGAGCACATGCAGTTTAATACCAGGGGTTTTGAAAAATAGTGATGCTTACCATAGAAAGCACTACTAATTAAAGATCTGAGGATAACGGTCTGCGTATGGCTCTGTCAATATGGATTTTACAGGAAACTGCATAAAGTGCTCTAGTCTCATTTACACTGCATTACTTCTGTAGATGGAGAGCATTTGCACTAAAAATAGATCTCAATTAAGGCACATTATCACTTTAGGAATTATCAATACATGCCTCTAATTATTTTATGGTGTCATGTCCGGGTGATTCCAATGCCAGACCATTCGATCCGGTGCAATTTGGGTTTGGGGGGATATTGACCTTCAGAGAACTGGATCAGGATGGTTTTAATGCCACTCTGGTGAGGCAGGTTGGTACAGAAAGAGGTCATAGTAAATGTCAGCATAATTACAATGACAGGTTATATTGTTGCTTTGTAAGAGAAACTATCCAATTATTCGTAACTTCAAACTTGGAAGCTAAAACACAAATAAAAATAAACAGACTCCCAAGGGGAGGCGACAGCGTCACCTGATCCCCCACAATGCACTGTGTCTAAGTACATCACCGCTGGCTGTCATTATCAGCGCCATGCACCTGCTATAAATGCAATGGCTTTCATCTTGTATTTAATACAAAGCTAAACGGCCATAAAATCAGGGAGGTCACAAACATCTAGCTGCACAGTTCACTTCCAAGACCTCGATGGCAGCTCGTAACTGACCGTAATTAAGCTTTGAAATACAGGCTTGTAAAAGTGATCACGCTGGTGATATGTTCAGGTCACAGCAGAAAACAATGAACTCACATACTGCTCTCACCCTTAAAGAAACTAAATAATTACAACAACAATCTGCACCCACTAGCATGTCAGCAGAACACGAGCCAAAAATCAGACTAATACAGTCGGCCGTCAGCACCTTTGGCACAAGGCATCAAGTAAAACTAACAATAAACATGAAAAATGACGCATAATGTCTGGTCAAACAAGCCGCACGTGGCCATCAGCATAAAACTAAACACACTTCTGACAGCTGTATGCACACTTCAAGTTAACCTCTAATTAGCAGATTCATTACATTTCTCCTCCTGTATCACACAGCTCACTTGAGCATGTCAACATCCAATTAGGAGATGTCTTTCATAACCATTGTATGCGTCTGCATTCCTGTCTCACAATTTCAAAGGCTTATTGTTGACATCCGGAGCTGTTAAGTCCTATGTCCCACATTTCTGTGGTTCAGTTGATTTCCTGTATGTGCTAATCAGTGTTGGGCAAACGTTAGCTACGGTTACATAAATAATAAACTAATTGTGGTATATGGAAAGAAATGTGACTTCTAAGTTACCCTTAGCTGCCAGAAGCTCTCTCTTTTTGGCGCAAACACAAATAGTCTTTGTCTCCATGACTTTTTGTTGGTATTTAATAACTATAAAAATATCTTATTATAGAAAACAAAAATTCAACAACCACTTAGTTCTTTATCAGGCAAAACCTTTGTAGACAGCTTCATTAAATTTACATGAATTCTTTCAAATAAATGTAATACGACATCAATATTTTGTGATTATATACACCACCAAGTAATAAGTACTCTGTTAAAAAATTTGAGGATTGTTTTTAACATTGATACTACTACTAACAATAATAATACTAACAATATAATAAAACATGTTTAATCAGGGTTAGCATGCTTTCTGAATTTTCTAATAAAATAGAAAAACATTTAAATTGTAATGAAATTTCACAATATTAGTTTTCACTGTATTTTTACCAAACAAATGCATCCTTAGTGAGTAAGTAGTGAGTAGTGAGTAACCAAAAAATCTTACCGCCCCAAAATCTTTGAATGGCGGCGTATATATACTTTATAAAAAGAATAATATATTTATTATTATATTTTATGAAAAATGCCAACATAAATAGTATATACAGTGTTTAATACGATGTATAAACAATATTAAAAAAGTACATCAAATACACAACAAACACACAGAAAGGACAACAAATATTAAATTCAAGGTATAACAAATTATGTTTATTTTTTGTTGTTGTTTATTTTATTTGTTAAGTACTTTTACACAACTGGAACAAAGTGCTGTACAATATGTAAAAAAACAAAACAGAAAACAGTCATGACAATCAAAATACAGCACAAAAACCACAGTTAAAACAACAAAGAAAATAAACCCCTCCATTTTTGAGCCTAAACAACTTCTAAACCTCACTGGAATGCTGATGCGAGGAGATACTCCTTTAGCTTGTATTTAAAAAATCTTAATATGGGCGCCGATCTGAGAGAAAATGGTAAAGCATTCCAACGTTTAGGAGCTATCGCTACAAAAGCTAGTAATAATAATAATAATAATAATAATAATAATAATAATAATAATAATAATGTTACTTTCTAAAAAGTTCATTCTAAATGTGATTATGTAAGACAGGAGGCAGGGAAGTTGAACAGCTGATGCTGCCAAACTAAAAATCATTTCAAACTTTAACAGGGGGCACAGCAGGGAGACACTGAGCATCAATTTTTCACACTGTCTAACATTCACTTTTCATCTGATAAGCGTGGACCCTTGACACAGACACACAGACACACACACACACACACACACACACACACACACACACACACACACACACACACACACACACACACACACACACACACACACACACACACACACACACACACACACACACACACACACACACACACACACAGCAATCAAAAGACACTTCAGGCACCATTTCACTCTCCTTCTAAATGTGCATTATCATTGATCACACTGAAATGCGTATATACAAACATTTTAAACATAATTAACCTCCAAACCCCATCTAAAAGACATTCTCTGTGCTTTTTTTTCTTCTTGTTATTCCCTTCTCTTTCGTGTTTCCCATTGATAAGCTGTGAGAGGTAAATTGGTGAAGGCACTTAGTGGCGGTTCAATGCAAAACCATTAAACACACGAAGGGAGAACGGACGCTCAGGTTTCCGCTGAGCACACTGCCTCACACAAATTCAGCTTTAAATGCTTTAATGTACCTCTCATTTGTTCCAGCAGGCCTGAGTAAGGCAGACGTATAGAAGTGAGGCAAATAGGAAAACAGGAGAGAAAACAGGATACAAAAACAGAGCGTACACATACCAATAGCATTAGCACCTACATGCTTTTTTTTCTCAGATTAATCGCTAATACAACCTACTTTTGTTCTCCCGACAAGCCTTATCAAGCAAAACATTGAAGAACTCTGCCCTCGCTTTTTGGATCATAGGGGGAATACAAATACGAACGGGCAGCGATATCTAGCAAATCATTCTCTCTGTCTGAGTTTCTCTCTCATGGACACGCACCCAATTCCATTTCACCGAACCAAATTGCTGTGCAATGGCTCTGCTTTGAAAGAGAACACTCGGAAAGCTCTAGAGGTGAAGAGCTCAGAGGTGGGAGAAGAAAGGGAAAGAGTGAGAGAGAAGAAGACGAGAGCATCTTGGCAGGTCTTGGCAGCTCTGGCACTGAGACTGATAGATCAGATGTAATTGACAATTAGCTTTATGACACTCTGAATTACAGCCCCCCTAATAGGGCCAGAAACAGGAGAAACCTTCCTCCAAACCCTGTTTTTGTGCCATCTATGTGTGTGCGTCAGCCTCATGACCCTCTGGTGTGTAATGATTCCACTAAGCACGCTGTAATATCCAGGTGAGTCAGCGTACGTTGGCCTATGTGTGTGTTTGCTCTTCACTGCAACCCCTTTCTCTGACACGTCAGCGTGTGCTCTTTTCTTTACGGTGTGACTCTTGGCTCCATTACTTTGCCTTTTGAAGAATTAGCCTCTGAAAGCTTTGCGAGAGTGTGCGTATCTGTGCCCTACATTTATTCATCTCATTCTCATCCTGACACACTCGCTGGACCTTCAGATGAGTCTTTAGTAAAGACATGATTATCTCACTTGTGAACAATGTACTTTACAAATAATGATGTGCATTTTCCCTAAATTCAATTAGTTTTTGTTATAACAATTAAGGAAATTCATGTGCTTTTGAGAGAGAATAATTAGAAATGTTAGATGAGCATAGTAACAAAAGTAATAAAGAATGTCCGCCTCTTTCAAATGTTGATTTTGGAGATGTGCCATCTCTCTAGTCGGCTCCTTGAATCAAACAATTAAAATCATATAGAAAATTCAAAATTCAATGAAACTGACACACAAAGGAATTGATATTATTCAGCTCCCTTTCTAAATGAGAAGTTTTCTCTATTGTACACATAGTATTCATGTATTCCTCAAGCTCAAGCATTTAACCTTCTTGCACAGTTCACTTCTGGTGCCCTTTGGTCACCTTTTTGTGGCACTTGCTATGTGAACCAAAAAAATAATTATGGTGAAAAAAATGGTCCCTTAGAAAAAAATCACAGTCACAGTACTATTCCAGTACTCAAAAAGATAAAAAGAAACCACCATAAAAATGAACTGGGGAAAAATACTATACAAAATATTATTGATTCATTAATTGTACTGTAAATGCAAAATATTATTGGATGAAATATCCTACATTTGTAAGATTGAAAATAATCAAAGATATTTGAAAATGAACAAAGACATTTGCTTTACTGTTTCAGCCCTCATCTTTCCTACCACAAGGGCCATTTGTAATTTCTAAAAACAGAGGTGTTGATGACACTCTGTGGTCATTAAAATCCCAGGATGTCCTCTGGAAAAAGAGTAGGGGTGTAACCCCGGCATCCTCACCAAATTTGCCCATTGGCCTCCTAATCCTCCTCCTATACTGACTGGCTTTATCACTCTGTCGCTTCTCCACCAATAAGCTGGTCAGATGCCAGGTGGATGCTGCACATTGGTGGTGGTTGAGGAGATTCCCCCCTTCCATAAGTAAAGTGCATTGAGAACCCAGAAAATGTAACAAATTATTATGAATTATATTATTAACTGTTGCACTCAATTGTTTGGCTATTCTCTTCTTTCTCTCTCTCTCTCTCTCTCTCTCTCTCTCTCTCTCTCTCTCTCTCTCTCAGGTAACATTCTACATATATGCTGGGTACAATTAATGGTATAAGTTATTATCATCTCATATCAATTTTCTATAACAATTTCAAGTTAACCACAATCATATATTGTTATTAAATCCTTTCAATTACAAATGATGTGCTAACTAGTTTTGATTCAGAATTAACTTTAACGTACTACCTATTGCAATACAATATAGTCACACTATAGCAATGCTTTCCCACATAATTTGCTTTTGTAACTGCTTATTTCCGTCATTTTCTACCATCTTGCTGATAACGTTTCTTTAGTCATTCGGCAACCCTGCAGCCTGAACCACTGTAGGCAAACCACCCTTACACACTGATTTCAATGGTGGGGGTTAGAGTAGTATGAGTGTGAAGGGACCCCAGAGGTGAACCAAGACGTTTCAAGGTTAGGCATCTCTTTTACTGACAAAAAATGAGTGCCTTGTATTACCAGAAGTGACTGAGAAACAGTAATACAAAAATGAAAAGTACAAAATAAGCGAAAGCAGCAGATAGCAAAAGTCCTTTAAAAACTCATATGTCACATGTGATCCACCACTGAGTCAGGGCTCTGACAGCTGTAATTATCAGTATTGTTCTTTAATAAACTGTCTACCAGTCAAGAACAATCAGAATTGCTTTCCCTATAAATGGCCTCATATAGATTTTCTCTGCGGTATTTTTGACATGCTGAAGAATCTTCCTCTTCCAAAAAGAAAACCCTACCTATTTCTTCATTTGATTACTTTGTTTTGCTCGTACCTTAGCTATTGATTGCATTTACTTCCTGATGGGTTATATTTTATTTTGTTTTTGTGTTGTTGATTGTATTAGGAGGGTAAAACGGCCCCTGAACAGGGAGTGATAAATCTAAGTTGGCAAGGCAACAATGAATAGAACAGTGATCAAAGCCCTTGGCGGACTGTGTGCCTCCGTTAGGCCTGTTAGGGGCTCTGGTCCCTGGAGCCGCCGTCTTTCAGGCCCTCGGAATACGACTCTCTGTCTTATTCAGAAACACAAAAGGGAGAGTCGGACTATTAAACACTCTGGAAAAAATGCAAAACATTACCATTTACGCTCTCGTTTTAGGACTTTCTTTTTCTGATGCCACTGTTTCCTCCACTATTTCTTTGACCTGTGGGAAACATCCATTCATCATACCGTATTATTAAAACTAGGCATGGCAGCTCCATGTACAGCCTGTGATAAATATAGACAAGACTGCTCTCTCTCTCTCTCTCTATTTCACTCTCTCTCACCACACACACACACACACACACGATAACTCTCTCTTTTGCTTTCTCTCTCCTCAACCATCCTCTGCTTGCTCAAAGTAAGCTAATGAGGAAGACCAACCGAGATATAGAGACACCAGTACGGTGAGTATGTGAAAAAACTTGAAGAAGGTGGCATATAAATGTATGGTTGAGAAATGAAAGGTGATGGCCCAAATGAATTGCTTCAGGCAGGAATTTGTTTAAATTTCCTGTCTTTAATTACATTGAAACACCAATCCCAGCAGGTCTGGCCACTGCTTCAGACTCCTCTTTCATAGGAAGCTTTCATCCAAGGAGGCAAGAAAGGCATTAAGGATGAGAAAATAATAGGGGTATAACAATTTTCTAATAGGGGTGTAACAATATTCAATATTCCTAACTGAAAAACAGCGATACGCTACACACGGTACGTGCGGTACTCTCATGGCGCACCAAACCCCTTGCACCGTGCTGCCCTGGCCCATTGTTGAGATTTGCCTCTCATTTTACCTTATGCAACAAACCTAATTTTCCTTCCTTGACATTTGATTAAAAAGTAATTAGGGGTGTAACAGGTACCCACATTTTCGGTACGTGTCTTATGTGTGTGTATACAGGGTTGTAGCCTAACCACCAATAATCACAAGCTCTTCGTTTTGTTACTTCCGATAAGAAATAAAGTGTCATCTTTCACATTCTATCCATTTCATCATCTCTTTAATGTGCCTTGACGGATCGCTGTATAAGTGCCTCAGTTTCAAGCAGCAGCGCGGAGCATGAGTGAATGTGATCATCTCTTTCTCTTTAACGGTTACAGAATAAACATGAATGAACATCTGAAGGTATGTTGAAAGATACAGTACAGCTTACTGAAACATGTGATATCTTGTGTAATTGCTCAATCAGTTTTTCAACGGCGGAAAGACATCAATAAAACAGCTTGTAGACAATATGTCACTTTTACCTTATGCAAGTCATTTAGTGTCCACAGCTGTTAATTCACCAGCGAAATGAACTCTTTCACTAAATATATGCACTATATTAGCCTATATATTAATTATGTTCTACTTAACCTGTTAGTGATGTCTTGATTATTTAATGTATGTCATTAAAATGACAGCTACTGATTAAATGATCATATTTCAACAATGAATAAACACTTACTTTTATTGTTAGATTTAGAAGTTAATGCAAAAACTGCCTCATGTGGAGTTTACATGTTTGCATACAATTTGTTATTTAAGTGCTGATTATTACATAACAAATAAATAGCAATTTAGGCTAATAGTTCTGTTGTTAACCTTTCATATGTGCAAGTAAGGGCTCCCTATATAATTTACAGCAAGGGTGCCCAAACAGTCAATCGTGGTCAACCAGTCGATCACAGACTGCTTTCCAATCGCAAATTTAACACAAGCTCTTTGAATGCTTTTCATTGGTTGTTAAATATTTGTAAAATCCACTGACAGAAGTAAAGAGTTTATAAAAAAAATGGTTAACACTTAATAATAACGTTCCGTTAGTTTCATAAAGCATGTTTCATAAAGCATAAACATTCTAGTACGCTAAAGTGAATTAACAGTAACCACGACGACATACTAACAAATTAAAAGTAGATCTTTGTTCAAAAAAAGGTTGGCCACCCCTGATTTACAGCATTAGCAGAGATCATTTTGTCTATCCTTAAGAAACTTTTAATATAATTGAATGCATTTAAAGACAGAGATTTGTTGCTCAGCAAACCACTGTTTAATAATAATACAAATAATTGTTTATTTTTGTCCTTCCTGCTGTACCGTGACTTCAAAACCGAGGTACGTATTGAACCGTCACTGTTGAGTACCATTACACCCCTAGATGAAAGAGATTAAATAGTGTGTAAACCACTCATTTTTCTAAAGTGACAGCGAAACCATTGGTTAATATTTCCGAAGGAGGCTGAAACATTCACTGAAGCTCTAAAGTGTGACCTGATTGTGAGGGGGATCATGGCAAATTATGAGAGAGGATGCCTATCACTTGTGATTGGCTGATTACAGTAAGATAATGGCCTCTTATCAAGTTTGCAACCTTTCTGCAAATCAGTTAAGAATGGGTCTAATTGATGGAAATAGATGGACTATGTGCAAAGTAAACAACTCACCATTCACAACGAGTTCATTATTGAAATGAAATGAAATGATCAGTGATCTGAGTCCATTTAAGTAATCACTCTGGTAAAGTTTTAAATCCACCTCCATCCCTCCAAACATCATGGCAACAGAGGTGTTTACCAAGAATTTGTTCAGTAACGGTCCAAAAAGATGATTACAAATAACAAATAAATAGTGACATTACAGATACAAAGAATTGCAGTTATTTCTCAATATAAAAATGTTTAAAAAATGCATAAACATGAGAACTTGACTGGACTTGATATTAGTAAATATGTTAAGTATGAGAATATAATATCAAAGTATGGTAGACGTTACATAATAACAGTGAAACATGTTTTGACATAAAATAGTCCTAATAACAAAAAAAAACCAGTAAAATTTTAAATTAAAGCTTTAAAAATATGGCATATGACAACGCTGTACAATATTTTTTATTTAGTTTTTCTTGAACCTAATTTCTTGAATTAATCGATGGATTCATACTCTAAAAAAATAAAATTGAATTCATCAATTTAACCCTTTAAGCCCTTAAGGAATTTTTTGAGTTGTGAGTGACATACACAAAAGTAAAGTATGAAAAATAACTCCTAAACTATAGCAAGGAGAGTCAAAATGTAGGTTTCGTTAGATAGAAAACTTTTTACATTAAAACATCACATTTGGGTATTCTCATGCTGAGAAACTGCTGATAAAAGACAAAAAAATGTCCTCAAGGGAAATTGTACGTATCTTTCTTATTTGACATGCAATAACTAAGGTAGGAGGACCATTCTTTTTTGGTGAAGTTCTCCTACATGTGAGCTGCATCTGAAACAAATTTTGTGGTGATAGCATTTGGAATCAAGGTAGCCTTATTGTTTAGCTCTTGACACCCGGAAGGCATTTTTTTTTAACATTGTTGTTCCTCTGTGAGGAACTTATCTTGTGATCGACGCAATGGATTATGATGATTTTGGACTTCAATCGGGAGCATCCACTGTAATGATTTTATACAATCTGTGCATGTTTCATAAACCATAAACACCACGTGAAAGCTACATTTTACTTAGCTACTCTACATGTGCGCTTTACATTTGTGAGTTTTGACTCCATGAAAGAATATCTAGATCTAAGTGACGGTTTATGGTGAGTTTGGGCTTTTTAATTGTGAGAATCTGCTGTGAATAATGATGTGCCATTTTCCATGATCAAAGCATGTTTCATGAAGGTACAAGAGAAAACGTGTAACATAAGACATCTGTATATTAATTACATATGGGTCTTGCGGGACTGTATTCTACTCCGTGAGAGCTTTCAAATTATATATTGACACATGTATGATGTTATTGGCATCATAAATTATGAAAACAAGCTCTAAGCTTTCAAATGACATATTTTGTGCAGATCAAGGCAGTAGTTTTGAAAAATATGATTATTATTTTTTTTGTAGCTAGATGGTACACTCCTTTTTTGAGGGACTACTCACCACTCGTTAAAAGAGTTGATCAAAATGGTTCAAGTTAAATGCATTAAAAAGCTATATGAGTTTCTAAGCTTTAAAAATATAGGGTATATGGTATTCATGTTTAGGTTTTATTTAGATTATTCCTAAAAGCAGTTAATTTTTCTCACAATTGTCAGGTGAAACAGCTAACTTTTGCACTTCTTGACCTTTCATAAAATATTCTGTCTGAAATATAAATAATATATAAAATATAAATCAAATATACATAATAATAGTGTTACTTACACATAATTCTACATGTAATAGAATCCCATATCACTTCCAAGCAAATGACTAATTGAGGCCACCTATAAAAACACATTAGTGTAATTCAACTGAAATACAAAGTTGTTCATATTTTGTCATTTTTCTCAACAAAATAAATCGAGCATTCTGCGTTAGTTCAGGCAGGCCACGTAGTCAAGCTCTGCTATCAGCTGATTGGAGAAAAAATTCCAACCCCGCCCATATCAGCTGATCCGATTCCCATGCACTCAAACAGGGTGCCTTACTTAAGCGTAGCTTGCACGCTGCTTTGCAACCCACCTCCTCCCCAGCTCCTCCTTAAACTGTGTTTACCTTAATCAACGTCTTTCTGTTGTCATTGATGCATACTCTGTTCTAAATGGGGGATTTAGGATGCCCTCCTAGTTTAAAAACGTGGGAGGTTGTCCGCAGAGGCTGTTGTTCGCTGTCTTGGCTTTTCACAGAGCTCATGTAAAGGATGGGGAACTTAGAACAGAGCCATATCGCCAAATGTAAAAGTAGCAAAATATACTAATAAAAATTGACTAAAAGTTTGTCTATGGTGTTTTTGACGTAAGTGGACCTGTCTGAACTGATCAGAAATGCAGCAAAATCACGAATGTTGTAGAGGAAACAACATTTGTGAAATTGCAAACTGCCCTATTATTTCCACCATTGCTGTTGTAATTTGTTTTTTAAAGATACTTAAAGAATTTTTTTTGTAATACACCACACTATACAGTGTTATTATAGTATAGTATGTAACTGTAAGTTAAAATTATGTCCCATTGTGCCATATGGAAACTGTATAAACATTAAATAATGAATTCTGAAAAACCCAATCTCGCATACAAGATGTTGCCTCCTCATTTCCGAAGTCTTCTCTACTGCCCTAATTCGTCATGAAACGCATCCATCCCCCTCATTCGCTCATGCTGTGATTGTCTTCATATATTTCCATATATCTCAATTGCTATTACCCATTAATCATTCACACAACATGAAACAGTAATCGAAATAAACCACAATACTGCATAAGCAATTCATTTAAAGTCTCCTCTTTGCCCATCTCTCCATAGCAACGGCTCATCGCCGTGCAAATTTGTAATTTCAAATACGGCTGCTATTAAGCATCGCACACTCCCTGTCTTTCTCTCTCTCTCTCTCTCTCTCTCTCACTTGTCCCTCTTGCTATCTTTCCCTAATGTAAACAAACGCAGGCAGACTGGTATTAAGCAGCGCAGCTGAAAGCCCCGCCCCTCTCGTAGCTACATGGCCCGCTGGGTATTTCAGCAACTCATTGGAATCTTCAAACAACAAAGATAAACAAGTGTTCCAATTAAGAATTAATTACCACTCAGACACTCAACTGCTTCTGCTCACTCCGCTGGGAACAAATCAAACTGCATGAAACACACAAACACATACACATAGCAAGAAAGATAAGATAGAGGGGTCACATACAGAACACACACAGAGGAAAAGGTGAGTATGTAGCATAGACTGTAAAAACAGATGAAGTAAAAGGTATGATGGCAGAAGAAGGTATGAGGGAGCGAGCGAATGAGAGAGAGAGAGAGAGAGAGAGAGAGAGAGAGAGAGAGCTAAGGAAATGGCCTGGAGGTATCACCGTCTGGGGCTTAAAACACCCTAACAAGCCCAAAGCAGAATTACACAGCACCTCAGATGTAAGGAAACAGCCACACTGATCCAATTTATAACTGGCTTTCAACACCAAAGAGAGGAGAGGGGCGAAATAGCCTCTTTCAGTACATACTCATTGTGGGTAAAATAGCGTCTACACAGCAAGGCAAATTACTGCTAATAGGTCGTATCTCTGCTGGAACTCACCAAGTACTAAAAGCTACTCTGAGCACAAATATGTCCTGTTAAGAGTTTATTTATGGGGTAAATCCACACAGGATGGGCTTAAAAGCGTGTTTTTGATGTAGAAATTAAATGACATCTGTGGTACAGTTCATTACTTACCATCACTGATGTATAAAGTCAATCTTCTACAAAAACATTATCTTTATCACACCCTGTACCACATCTTTTCTCCTCATTTTGCCTATCGTTTTTCACCCTTTTGTGTGGGTGTGAGTGTGTGCGCCTGTGTGTGTTCTTCATAATGATCAGTGTTGAGCCACTTCCACAGGAAGTCCAGAACTCCAGCATGGGCCGCCTTTCATCTTCTGACCTTTTCTGTCTGGAAGTCTCTGATGTCACGTGTCTCTGTCTCTTTTTACTGAGAGGTACTAAAGGACTCTAACAAGCTCTAACTTTAAGAGGTTTTGACTGCATGTCAGAGAAGATGGAAAGAAAAATGTATAATTTATATATATATTATATAAAGATAATTTATCATATAATAATAACCACCTTTTTAAATTTGTTATATTTACAATAAGGTTCAATTTGTTAACATTATTTAACTACGTTAGTTCACATTAACTATTAATAAAAAACACTTTTAAAGCTTTTAATTTTAGCGAAATGTTTATTTGAACATTTACTAATACATCTGTTAATATTATTACACGGACCTACGCTAACATGAACAAACAATACGTTGATTTTTTATTAACTAACGTTAACAAAAATTAATAAACACTTTTATTTCAACAAAAGTATTGTTCTGTGTTAGTTGCATTAATGTATTAACTAATGGGACCTTATTTTTAAGTGTCACATTTTTAATCTAGATACATTTCATATATGTACATAAATCAAAGAAAACAAAAATCTGCACACTGTTAATACTGCTCCCAAAGATTTATTAAAACATGCAACGTTTCAACCCAAAAGGGTCTTCGTCAGGCAAACAACAAGCACACACAGGTAGAATTTATATCTGTGTGAACCCTCACACCTAAAAATTAAAATACAAAAAGAAATAGCAAATATTCACAAAAAAGGTTTCAAATCAATCTCCATATTCAAACCTTTTGGAAGAAGAGTATTAAGTGTGTATATATAAAAAGCTTCCCTCTGTTAAAGGATTTTGTTGATGTCACCACCCCTTCTGGGTATTCTTACTTGTTCTGTTTCTAAATATTGGAGAGTTGACAAATTGAGTTTACAAAGATTAAAATGAACAGCAATGGGGTTCTTTTGGTCATTCAAACGTATATTGCTTCTATGTTCTGCAGTGCGTGTTTTTAAGCAGCGCAGCGTTTTACCTATATATGCTAGACCACATGGGCATTTGATCATATAAATAACGTTTTTGGTGTTGGGAGCGGTATTAACAGTATTAACAGTGTGCAGATTTGTGTTTACTTTGATTTATTCTTCATTGAATCTGGCACCTGTAAAAGTTGCATTGGATGTGCGCAACATTCTTCCTCTTTAAATATGTGCATAAGACAATTAAAATACACTATAAATTTATCAATTTTATTATGGGTATAAAAGTATATATATATATATATATATATATATATATATATATATATATATATATATATATATATATATGACTTTCCCCCACAGTGGAAACGGCCATTCAACACTGCGAGAGGCTTCATGGTGAGAGAGAGCTGATGGGTTTGGCTGGAATCATGTACCACAGCAGGAGAGCCCAGTTTGGGGCTGTGAGAGTCACCTCTCCCCTGCTGGAGGCACATGTCTCATGGAGCTCCAAACAGCAGGGGAGGAACATATGACCTGACCTATCTGAAGGTCAAAAAAAGAACTGTTTAGGTTGTTGTCTAGTGGTTATCACAAGTGTTGATGCAGTTGACACTAAGGCCAACATCATGTCCTGGTCCTCTTCTCCTCTCTTTTTCATATTATATATATATATATATATATACAAAATTATTATTATATTTCCTGTCAACTCAATAATATCTCTCATCAATATGTAAATACATATACAATACACAAATAAAAAACTGATTTTCTAAGTCTGGATGTAATGCGGTCAAAAAGGCGGGTATTTTGCAGCGGAAATGCCTCAGACCAGCTATAACTTTGAGCCAAACATACCCATACATCTCTCTTGCTCTTTCATCTTCACTATTGACTGCTCATGCTGTGTTTTGGAGAGCACAGAGATAGCTGCTGCTGTCTATTTGCTATAAGCGTTCTTTGCGTCCTATGGTTCTGACATGACAAAGTATTGTTGTTCATATCACACAGAACCACAGGAGGCTGCTTGTCTAGAAGACTGAAAGACTTAAAGTCTTAAATCCCTATAGAGCGTAATTCCCACCTGCTTAAAGCACAGTTCATGTGGATGATTTTGTTGGATGATAAAATTTCATCATCAAATTCAGCACTGTCTGCCCCTAAATAGCATATATCAAAACACAACAAACTGTTGCGGGTTGCTTTATATGTCAGTTAGACAGTATCATCTCCAGGTCCAAAAATGGACCTAACTTTTGGATGAAGTCAAAAGTCTGCCACTGCGAGACTAACAGGTGCTGGAGTTTCATTAACTGAGAACTCCGGCTAGGGAACTGACTTAATGTGATTTTTTTTAAAGGAAATAAATAAATGGTTTTGCTTAATTGTCATGAAAATTATGTAAATGAATCATAAAAATGAATAAAAAAAATCATTAAAAAAACTAACAGGGGCTTCAGTTTCATTGAATGGGAAATCCGGCTACAGAAGGACTGAAATCTAAATGACACAGCATTGTTCTCCAATCAACAGAGCATTTTCAGGACCTTCTGTCAGCTAAACCTCTTTAAGTGTTCATTTAGAGAAGATGTGTGTATTTGTTTTAATATTAAAATAATTTCCATTATACCTGTTTAAAAGGGACTACATTTATGAAATGAAATATGATTTGTTTTGTTGTTCAAAATATCACTGAATAACAGAAAAAACAGTGGACAGTATATTGGGAAGTATTTGGGAATCAATTCATATTACCTAAGGACAATGCATTGAGATAAGGTTGTGTGAAAGGTGCGTTCTCACCTCAGCGATGGGTACGATACCCTGTATGTCTCTCTGGCTGATGTAGACAGTGGAAATGACTTCGGCAGATGCTCCAGTGGAGGGATACTCTATCTGCCAGCGGATGGACTGAGATGACCGCAGGTTGATGAAATTGTCAATCTCAAAGTCCACCCGCATGATCTCATAGAAGGAACCATCAAGTCTGTTGAGAAAAAGAGAAAGACAGATGTTGGATGAGCGAGAGAGACACTCTAAGATCAAGGAAGATCAAAGACTTTAGTAGCACCACTACTGCCCAGAGACAGATTTTATCCTGTTTTAATGTCTATTCACACATCCTCCACTACAACAGGGGGCAGTATAGCAATTGGCCTCCTACAAAAAACTTTTGGTCACATTTTTTATTAGGTGGCCTTAACTACTATGTACTTATATTAAAAAATAAGTACAATGTACGTATTGCGTACATTTTGTATTGCAAAACACTTTTGCTGTTATTGATGTGGGATACGGGTAAAGTAAGGGACAAGTGTGGTGGTATGGGTAAGTTTAAGGGTAAAGGTGTAAGGGAAGTATCAACAGTGTAATTATAAGAGTAATTACAAAAATTTATTACAGTTGTAATTACATGCAGTTAATTTTTAAAATGTAAGTACAATGTAAAAGCATGTATGTACACAATAAGCGCATTTTGAGAAATGATTAAATGTTAGTACATTAGTTAAGGCCACCTAATATAAAGTGGGTCCAGACATTTTTTTTTTTTTGTATAAAAAAAGTGATGACTTTAAAAAGCCATTAAAACAAAGAGGCATTTTGTGATATAGACTGCTTCTGACTAATAAAGAGCAGTATGTCGAAATTCACAGTACTCATAAAGGAGTGTACCTGGATGACTGACAACTTCCAACGAGATACTAAAGTGCGCATCTCACGGACACTTTACTATCCCATTCACTATCCCACACTGTAAAAAATCCAACTTATGTTTTGTATGACAAATTCAACTTTTAAAGTTTATTTAACTTTTTTTTTTATTTAACATGAAAAAGTTGAGATAAATCAAACAAAGTTTGTACAACTATTGACCCTAAGTTGAGAAAACTCAAAAATGTTCTGCAGCTGGTTGCCTTAAACTTTTAAGTTTTCTCAATTTTTTTTTTTTTTTTTACAGTGCACTTTACTTTTTCTCAACACTTTAAACAAAGATGTGCAATAATGACTGTTTTCGTGGCACTGTTTTATAGGGTCTTAATGATATACTTGCAATATGCAATAATATATTGTTTATTAAAAATGGCTACTTTTATTAATTTCTACATTTGTTTATTACATGTGTATAGTATGTTTTTATTATTAAAAATTTTATAAGGTTTATATTATTGTTTTTATTTTATATGATGTAATTTTTAATCTGGAAGATTTCTGTCCCTCCATAGGCAGCTACCCAAGCTTCAAAAAGTTTATTAAAAGATTGTAAAATCCATAAGAATTAAATTAGTCCAAAATTTCCTTAAGAGACACAATCTCTGAACAAACAGGAAATTAGGCTTTTATTCACATATACAAATTCATCAACTCACACATCAGTTAGGGTAAATGGAAGCTCAAGCATGTTTGCTTGATGTGTGAGAACCACTTGCCGCCTCTTTGCCCATATTATCCGTGAGTGACATGCGATGACGGGTTACCAAGATGGCAACGGCCAGCTCGACCCTAATTTAAGCTTTAAAACTGCTCTTCAGAATCCTATGGGTGACATCACGGACACTACGTCCATATTTTTTACAGTCTATGGTTACGCAGCACATTTGAGCTTCTGCAAGAACCAATGAGGTTCATTCTCGTGTTACGCAGCATGTTTGAGCTTCTGCAAGAACCAATGAGGTTTATTCTCGTGTTACGCAGCATGTTTGAGCTATACCGCAAGAACCAATGAGGTTCATTCTTGTGTTACGCAGCATGTTTGAGCTATACCGCAAGAACCAATGAGGTTCATTCTCGTGTTACGCAGCATGTTTGAGCTTCTGCAAGAACCAATGAGGTTCATTCTCGTGTTACGCAGCATGTTTGAGCTTCTGCAAGAACCAATGAGGTTCATTCTCATGTTACGCAGCATGTTTGAGCTTCTGCAAGAACCAATGAGGTTCATTCTCGTGTTACGCAGCATGTTTGAGCTTCTGCAAGAACCAATGAGGTTCATTCTCGTGTTACGCAGCATGTTTGAGCTTCTGCAAGAACCAATGAGGTTCATTCTCGTGTTACGCAGCATGTTTGAGCTTCTGCAAGAACCAATGAGGTTCATTCTCGTGTTACGCAGCATGTTTGAGCTTCTGCAAGAACCAATGAGGTTTATTCTCGTGTTACGCAGCATGTTTGAGCTTCTGCAAGAACCAATGAGGTTCATTCTCATGTTACGCAGCATGTTTGAGCTTCTGCAAGAACCAATGAGGTTCATTCTCGTGTTACGCAGCATGTTTGAGCTTCTGCAAGAACCAATGAGGTTCATTCTCGTGTTACGCAGCATGTTTGAGCTTCTGCAAGAACCAATGAGGTTCATTCTCGTGTTACGCAGCATGTTTGAGCTTCTGCAAGAACCAATGAGGTTCATTCTTGTGTGTTAGGCAGCATGTTTGAGCTTCTGCAAGAACCAATGAGGTTTATTCTCGTGTTACGCAGCATGTTTGAGCTATACCGCAAGAACCAATGTGGTTCATTCTTGTGTGTTACGCAGCATGTTTGAGCTATACCGCAAGAACCAATGAGGTTCATTCTTGTGTGTTATGCAGCACGTTCGAGCTTCTTTTTACATTCTCTGGATGAACTTTTTGAAGCGTCAAAGTATTTTGTGTAGCTGTCAACAAAGGGACAGAAACCTTTTAGATTTCATCAAAAAGATCTTTTTTGTGTTCCAAAGGTTAACAAAAGTCTTATGAGTTTGGAACGACATCAGGGTAATTAATGAAATAAAATAAAAATTTGGGGAGGGGGTTGGAAATGCTCTGACCCAGTCGTATAGCCATCACAACCTGGCCCTGTCAAACTCGCTATATATATATATAATATATCTATATATATATATCTATATATATATATTATTATTATTATTTTTTTTTTTTTACTATGTCTGATTGATGAAAACAATACAATATATCCCAATAGACATCCTCATAATCCACTCTCAGAAGGCCCTATTGTAACACTTCAGTGTGTCCTATATCTGGCTATTTTATCCCTTTACAAATATATCAACCGTACGGTCACGCATACTTTTGGAAAATTATTGCAAACAGGTGTTTATGTATTTCTCTTATATTTTGCCATATTTTTATTGTTTAGGCTCCACTTTACTGACTGCATAATTATGGTTTGATTCCCTACTTAACTGATATCATGTTTGACCCTATTATTTGATGACCGATCAGCAACTTCATTCTTTTGTGTGACCGATTAAGGTGTGCAAACTGATGCTGTCACCTAAAAACTGAAAAGTCCCATTCCTCCATGCCAAAAGCAGACAGGGGGGACAGAACATTTTTGTCTCAGCTCCTTCTTTCGACTGAATTTTTTCACACTCAAAGTAAGGTCTACCATGCGGTTGCGAAATCAGTTAAAGGGTTAATACCAGGTGTAAACAGGGCCTAAGTAGGCAGCTTTGGGCTAAATACACTACAAAGTAGAGGAAACTTTGTGTCAAGAGCGAAAAGTCTTTGCACACACACACACACACAGGCTTCAAGCCTGCAAAATCCATTTCCTTGAATGACAGGAAATTCTTCCAGATTGCTTTCTCTTCTTTTTCTTCTGAATGAACGCACACAGTTAGATCACAACCTCTCTAAATGCTCCAAGTTGCCCTTTGACCTCAGATCAACAGGGGCCAAATAACCATCACCCCCCTCCATCCTTGTTATGACACCCCCAAAATGAGTTCAATTACACTCGCCCAATCGGCCGCTTGATGGATGTGCTGCTGTCTGACCCCTTCCTCCTTCAAAAAGAATGTTCTAGAAGCAGTAAATGAATCAATAAACCAACAGACAATACTTTATTGCAGAGATGGCATACGTCTATAGGGAGCGGGGAGAGAGGGAGGGGGCGGCCAGTCAGAAAACGAGAGATAAATAATGTTATGGAGAACAAGAGCAAGGAAAAAAGAATCAGTCACAGTCCCTCTCTCTCTCTTCTGGAAGCGCAATGTCATTTCTCTGAATAGCACGAGCGTTTTGTCATTATTCACTCAGTTTGAGTCAGACAGTGATCTAGCCCAAACACTTGGCTATGCCGAACAATGAGCCGCAGACAAGCAAACCGCATGCTCACGTGGTCTCGCACAATTATACGCAAACACAAATGCGCTGAACAGGACTTTCACAGGCGTTAAGAGGATTAGTTATGTAGAAGCAGATGAGAAGTAGAAAGGACAGCAAAGTTATTCTGTATGCAAGGAAAGTTGTTAAGCATTATAAACGGCTGGATAATAAGCAGGGCAGAAGAGGGTATGGCAAAGGAGAGATGCATTATGGGAATTCTGTCTCTTTTAAAGGCATAGTTCACCCCTCATAGATCAACCTCATGTTCTAACCGGTATGATTTTCTTTCATCTATGGAACACAAAAAAGCAAAAGGAGATTTGAGTATTAAATGTTTTGTATCTATCAAATCTCATTTGTGTCATAATCAAGAACCAATCATTGACAATAAATCTTCATATGACAATTTTTTATGTGCAAATGAGAATTTTCTACCAATCGATTCACTGAAAAGTTTGACTGATTCATTCATGAATCAGATATCACTACTTCTTGAATTAATTGTCAATTATGAAATTTTCAGAGAATAACAACTTAAGCATGGTCTGTTTCTCACAAAAAGCTATCATACAGCTTCAGACGACTTCAGAGGACTATTTAGTGCATTAGTAAGTCATTTAAAATCCCTTTTACTTTTCCCTCCTTTTTGGAGCTTGAACAATTTCATTGTAATGATATGGAAAGAAAATGCACTTGGTGCTCTACGCGTGATGGGAGCGGCGACACTGAATGAGCTCATTGTTTATCAAATGAATATATGATGTTAGCTAACTGCGTGATTTGTATATCTACATTTCTGAAATACATAACTTGGACAAAGTCACCTCTGATAACAGATCACTCTAAATTGTAAAGTAGACACATGCATTTTCTGTAAAGCTGCTTTGAAAGCACTATACAAATAAATGTGAATTCAATTTAATTTTTGTTTTTTGTTTCAGCAGATGAAAAAAAGTCAAACAGGTTTGGAGTGACATGGAGGTAATGACGTAAATGACGACTTTTTGATTGAACTGTTCCTTTAAGAGAAGACTGCCCGAAAAGTAAACAGTGAAAACAGCCCCTCCGAAACCATTGACCTATATAACATAGCCCCTTGTAAATTTAATAAGCATTGCATTTTTGTTATTTTAAGTGATCACGTGTGTATTCTCACCCCCTCAGAAACCCTAATGCAATTGAGCAATTATTTTTACTTAAAGTAAGTTTGGAGGTATATGGGGAGAAAGTACAGGCACCAGTGCATTGGAGTCAAAACACAATCCTTCAGTCAGGATTTTTCAGTCTCTCTCACAGCCATAATTCATTTAAGCGGAGGAAAGAATAGAGAAGAGAGGAGTCTTATTGTCCCTGGCTGTAATAATTAGCCATCATCGATTGGTTCAGGGTTTGTGGCCGCCACAGATGACGAAAAGGCAGGAGTTTTTATCTTACCGTGGGTCAGAAACCAAGAGCAACTGAGAGGAAGATCAAAACATCACTCGCCTGTTGTTTAACCTTTGTTAAGAAAGTTGTGTTTTAGAGTGCTGGACAGAGGCAGAAGGGACAGAGAAATGCAGTCGGCCAGACTTAAAGAACAGTTTGACACCAATGACGGGTTCACTCAGGTAAACATGTACTTCAGGACATCGCCTAAGAACATTCCTCCGCAGGTATCCGCAAAGAGCAAGCCAAGGGCTTTCAGTTGTCAGGATGCCTCTAATTAATCTGTCACTGGATTGAAGTATTTTGGGGTTTGGACACATTTGAAAAACAGTTCAGATTTACATGACATTCTGCTTGAAGAGATTAAAGTTGCAATGGAAGTAGCAACAGACCTTTTTGTCCATATTATCATGTAAATTCTAGTGCAATGAATTATCATCAAAGAATAAAAAAAGTAGGGTGGGGACTTGGTTCTACCTATAATTTTTTTTATATGGATTGAGGCAGATCTGAATGTGAGCTAGCGGTCGTTTGTAAAAAGTGCCATGTGTATAAGAAGACTAAGGTTGTGTTCACACTTGACAGGTTTGATTCGATTGAAATTAAACCTGGTGTGATTGCTCTGTTAGTGTGGTTCATTTGAATAAGTGTGAATGCTGCTTTCTGAACCCAAAAAAGTGGACCATTTTATCCATCATATACCATCATATGTACGCCCATACAGCGCATTAAAAATGACTACATCAAAAAAAGTACAAAATGCAAACCATGGATGAATCTATCAAAAGAGTAGATATGGTACATGTTTATGTCATGCTGACTTTAAATTGTGATTTATAAAATACCTGCAAAAAATTTGTGCAAAAGTAGCTAAATGATAATAGAGCATTGTGGTTGGTTGTACAGGTGTTGCTATGCAGTTGCTATGGTGTTATGACTGGGTTTAAGCACATTGCTAAGTGGTTATCTAATACACATAGACAATGGAATTCAAAATTGAATTTTTGGATTCCAAATTTAATATAAACCTGAAAAAATAGGATTATGAATAATCTTAAAGAAACAGAGAAATAATAAAAAAAGAAAAGAAAATGAAATATGTATAGTTCTTGAGTGCTGCTACCATGCAAGCAAAAGGGGCACAAACCGAATACTGAAACAATTTATGTATTTTTCAGATCATCTTTTCATTAAAAATGTTAGTAGTAAATATGACGCAAAATAGAACTATTTCAATACTGGTCACATTTACTGTTTAAGCGCATGAATGTATGCCTATGTGGTGTTGTACCCATGCAGCAGTGAGACAGATCGTTCAGACCCATCTTTGTGTTGGCTCAGGCTCAAGTTCAGCCCAGCGCAGAGGAACAATCACTTCATGGAAGTTTGGTGAGCTAAATTTAGTGCCAGACACTGACCTAATTGCTATTTTACCATGCACAAGCAAGGCAGGTTGGAGAGTCAGCATTCAAAAAGCATGTCTGTGTGTGTGTGTGTGTGTGTGTGTGTGTGTGTGAGAGAGAGAGAGAGAGAGAGAGAGAGAGAGAGAGAGAGACTGGAAGAAGAACAATGTCATATCCTCGTTACTGACCGCTGGCTACCAGCCAGAACTAAAGCTGTCATGGGACAAAGAATGAGAGGGTAAAAAAATCAGCAAGCATGAAAGAGAGAGGGAGAAAGAAAGAGAGAAAGAGAGGGAGGCAGCAGAATGTGTCAGGAGATTCACGGGTTGCAGTGTAGTTCCAGTATGTAGCAGTCGGTAACCGCGGTGACAGACGGGTGGAGCACAGCGGTCTGACGCTAAACTGTGCGGAGGTCTGTTCGGCTACAATGCCTTATCATACACACCACACAATAGCATAACAAGTGTGTGTGTACACGTGCATGTGTGTATGTATGGCCTTGCCTACAGAGCCAAGAGAGTCTTCACACGCTATAGAGCCCAAAAGAGACAGAAATGTCATGCTAGCGATCTTTCTTTTTCCTCTCTAACCTTCATTCTCCCTTTCTCCACCTCTCTGCTCTGTCAAGAACACAATGCCTCTTTCGACGATGTCATTTCCCCTATAGAGATCCTGTGGTATTTAGGTCATAGTGAATTTGAATGCAGCCTCGTAAAGCATATTCACTCCACATAAAACACACTGACTGCTCAAGAGGGTTCATATGCAGGGCTCGGTCTGTCCCTGTACTAGAAAACACAAGAAGTTTCATCAAATAACAATCAAGCTAGCCTAGAAATCTAGACGCACCCTAGCGGCAGAATTTATTTTGCAGTGAGTGTAGTCTAGCAACTCTCGGTAGACCTGAGAGCTGGAAAAACCAAACTCTGGTCAGGCCAATCACAGCTTGTGTGGAGTCGGTGGGCGGGCTTAACATAATGACGGTCTGTCATGGCAGAGTTGCGGAGGTTCTGCGCGCTACTCGTAAACAAAGAAGCTGACAAGCGGTCTTTTGAATCGGCTTTGGCCGCGACTCCGGAAGACTTGGAGTTAAGCTTTTCTTTGAGAAAAGAACAAAGAACGGCACTGAAGTCATTCTTAAGAAAAGAAGATATGTTCGGAGTTTTGCCGACCGGATACGGCGAAAGTGTAACGTTAGCTCAACTAATGTTAGCTCGGCTTCACCTTCTTCGCTCTGGTTGGTTGTGGCGCTCATGGCGCTATCCAATTCCATGCAGAGGGAATTTGAAAGACAACCGTTTATCCCACCCCTCGGATTGAGCCCTGTCAATGGTGAGTTCCCAGACCCAACATCTTGAAGTGGGTCTGGCTTGTCAGGCTACAATCAAGCCTATTAACAGAGAAAACGTGAATGACAAAGGAAATATTTTTAAAGAAAATGAATTGAGAAATCAACTTTTCATTCAGCCTTTGGCATATAAAAGGTCATGGTAATATAAGAATATGTTTCGGAGCTGAAAACTTCCTTGTTAGTCAAAGAAAAGCTGTTATTGACCCCAGGCTCAGAAAACGTTCGATTTTAGACTATGCCAAGCTGTGACGTCAGAGTGTGGAGAAACACCGCCTTAATCGAAGAAGAAGAACGCCTGATTCTGTAGCCCCGCCCAACGATTTGAGCATGGCATGTTATAGATTAATAAAATAGGCCTATGTGGAGCTAAACCGGATCAAACTTCCAAGCAATAAACATGCTGTATAAGCTTCATTCAGATTCAGATATTATGTATGCATGGATGAACTTTATTTTTAATGAATATCCAGCTCAAAATTCTGTAAGATCATAATTTTCAGAAAATAATTGTAATAGATTTTAAATTTAAGATTTTTTCTTGTTTTAAGTATGAACCTTGCTAATTTTACAGTGAAAGCTACTGTAAGCAGTACAGTTGGAATTGTTAGACTGAATAAAATTTCCCATTCCTTTATTTTTCACATTGCGTCAATTCTGACGGAACACATTGTGTCAGAATTGGCACACATTCAAGTGCTGTCAGTCTGTATCAGCTTTCCTTCTGTAGTGGCTGGATTCCACACCTCTGCTGTTTGTCCAAGCTGTAATCCGTCAAGACAAACACTCAATTTAGGTCTAGAAGTGACATAATGGTCTCACAAATGATCTGATGTTACAAATTCTGGTACTTGCTTGGCACAGATGTATTGAAATATGTTTATAATAGGGATTAATGTGACTAGATATTATTTAGGGGAGAGAGAATAAAACATAAACCAGACTCAAACCTTTGACACCTACACAAGAACCGTGGCTCAATGGTGACCGCTGGCTGCACTTATCTTATTACACTACTTATTTTGTGTGAGGCAACTGCATGCCATATTTTTTATGTATGCTACACACCCATAACTGATTTGGAATAAATTATACAGAGAAAGCGAGCAATGTGACAATACTACAATGCTCCCATCCCATTATAATCGCTAAAGCTGTCACTGCAAGTTTACCTTGTTTCACATGACTGTAAGTTCAGGGCAAGCTCACTGACTGTCCACAAACAGACTCCCATTATAACAAACACTGTCTACTCTGCACAATGAATCTCTTATTTACATTGTGTCTACGCTTTGTTGATTATAATGAGAGTGTTCTAGTTTTGTAGTGTCTCGTTCCCAGTGTTTGCCGTCTGCATTGCAATCCAAATTCAAAATAATTCAGAATTATTCCAATTACGTAAAAAGAAAAAGATGTTTCTTAAACAATCAAGCAAGTTGTGTGCTACTGCAATAGGCCTTTGATTTACCACTGCATTCATTCACACAACGGACAAGTCTGTGATTAGTTACAATGCTCAAATATTGCAAAAGTCTTCACAAAATGACATTCACAGTACCTCACCATAAAAGAAGCACCTGCCCTAAACACAATGCCACAGCTCCAACATACATGAAGAGTGCTTGAACAGCATTAGTGATTCATGTAAAGAGAAGTACTCATCTCCCTGATAAAGTGTTCGAGAGCTATTTGTGAGCTGGTGTCCAGGACATGCAGCTTAAGAAGTTTATTACAGCCCCAGTGCTCAAGGGTTTGGAAACTCACCAAGGCCAGTAAGTCAGCAGTGTGCTCTCTTCTGTATCGAAAGGACAGATCTACTGTAAGAGCGAGCATGTCTGTGTGTGACAGCTTGAATAGCCCTAAATCAGATGTCCTCTCTCGTGCTTTGTAATGCCCACTCACTGCTAATGGCTTTGAAACTCAGCCAAGGTTTTGTCCGGGTCTTTGTTAAATCACACACATAAACAGAAATTCGGATGCACATATACAGGCAGCAAAGTATACGCATGTGTACACGAAACAGGTGAGATATTACCATCGGTTGGTAGATAGACACGAAGATGTATCTTAAATTTCCTCAATCTGATCGCTCACTAAAACCCCTCACAGTCATCATGTTTTTAGGTCATTTTTTTAAGTGTGATTTTGACGTGACGGTGATATCCAAGATATCCAAGAGTTGTTTACTTATTTTTTAATTAGTCTTCCCATTAACGCCATCATCATCTTCATTCAGGTTGATCCGTGAACGTGCACGCAAACAAGAGCCAGGATTTATTGCACAAACCAATCATAACCGATAATATCCAATCATAGAGCGATGAGACATTGCCTCTTCTCATGTGACTTTCCCCATTCATTCTCAATTACCCCCCACTAAACCCAGATCACGCATTAGGGTGTCTGTTTTAAGTCAATGAGGACAGAGGCACAAGAGATAAGCGGACTCTCTCTGTAACTTTACCTGCGGGTGCCACTGTTGGGCAGTGTTACTTTATAAAATTTGTGACTTTTACACTTTTTAATGTCCCATTTTGTAATATTTGCATTGTTTTATTGCATTGGCTTTCTTGCCTCCTCAAAGGCAACATCCCTGATACATACATACAGCCAAACCAAAACTGATTCAGACACAAGATATCATTTTTTTATTAGTGGGTGCAGGACAGTGTACCGAGTCAGTGTTTACAAAATGTGCGGAAGGAGGATACAAAATTGTCCGACACCGTTGTTTTACCTTTTAACTCCCTTTTTTGTAAGCAGCATTTGACTTAGTCAAGGCAAGGCAAGTTTATTAATATAGCACATTTCATACACAATGGCATTTCAAAGTGCTTTACATAGAAAATGAAATTAAAATAGTGATAACATATGCATAAGAAATAAGAACTTCAACTTATAAACACTGACTCTGTAATTCCGCCTACGTCAAGCGTGACCTTTTCAACGTATTTGCGTATTACGTGACGTCACGATTCATGAACGCACATCACAAAACAGAGCAAGGCTAACATTTGTGCTTATAAAGCGTAACCTTTATAAAGCGTAACCTTTTTTTTGATTCGCTAGATAAAACCCTTCTTCATCGCCTGGTATCGTTTAAAGCCCTTTGAAGCTGCACTGAAACTGTCATTTTGGACCTTGAACCATTCGGGGTCCATTGAAGTCCATAATATGAAGAAAAATCCTGGAAGGTTTTCATCAAAAACCTTAATTTCTTAAAAAGTTTATTTAAAAGTGAACTAATCCTTTAAGTGCTTTTCTTTAATTGCTAATGCGACGTTTTACCCCACAGACTGAACAAAAGGAAGCATTGCTTGGTAATTGGTTGACCTAAATTGGTATTATCTAATTGTGTACTTAAATTTAACAGCTGACAGCTGATAAAAAATATCAAAGATATCAAAGTTATCTGACATTATCAAGATGAATTTGTTCTGACAGTTTAACTCTTGTCATATTTTATTACCATTTTCTAAACTATAGTGAATAAACTGTGATTCTGTGAGAACATTTTGAAGGTGTCTGAATAAATTTTGGTTTGATTGTACATAGTGTGGATATACATAGACAGACAGTTAGTTTACAACATGTAGCGGATGGTGAAAGACAGACAGACAGACAGACAGACAGACAGATTATAGCATATAGTGAACGGATAGTTTAGCGCAGACATTGGTATTGCAAGGTATTGCAGCAAACAGCAGTTCTCTCTGTTTCTCTGTGAGCGGTGAACAGTTTTCAGATATGCACACACTCAGGTGGGTAAAGCGTTCGACAGCCATCAAACAATCAGCAGCGCGGTGCGACAGGCCGAGGCCGGATCACAGGCGGCCGAGCATGAAGGAGGAGACGGAGCTGTCACAATTCCACTGTCATTCCCACAGCATTTTCTCTCTTCTCTAACATGCGCACTGTCATGCTGACCTGCCTTGTCAGCTAAACTTCCCATGATGCACCCCATCCTCCACCTCACTCCATAATACCTTCCCGCTTGCCTTCAATATGACCCGTCAATCATCACCATAGAAACCAGGTAATGTGCGTTGCCTCTAATCAGTGAGTGTGACTATCTGATCAACAGCTCTGCTCTGTCCAGTCCAGCGCTGCGGGAAACCGCAGTCGATCCCGAGCAGTCACCCCCCAGAGATTACAAAATGACTTTTTACACTACAAATGACAGACTTTACACTACAGTTTGGGAGTTGCTTTTTAACTATACGCATGAACTTTGTTCGTTCATAACAAATTAATTTAAGTTACAAGCCCCAATAAGTTTTTGGACACTCAACTTGCACTAAAAATGTATGAATTCTGAAGATTAAGATGAAGATGATGATTAAGATTAAGCATGCCTATAGTCTCAAAATACTTTGTTGTATATATTTTAAATAATGAATCACATACACAAATATTTCCCATAGATTAAAATGCTACCTTGATAAGCATTAAAGACTTCTTTCAAAAACAAAGAAATCTTACCAAGCCTAATCTTTTGAATAGTAAAGCATAGTATTTGCAAAACATATATCACTAGCCCTGCATATTTTATGGCGTACAACTATAATAATTCATAGACTAAATGTATCCATAATCCATATTCTCTTATGACAATTTTCCTGAGATCTTCCTCATTTGTAAGTCGCTTTGGAAAAAAGCATCTGCTAAATGAATACATTTAAATAATCCAAACCGTTGTTCTGTTTGATCCCGCACAGATACAATATAAATGGGAAATAAGAGATAAATCAGTGTGTGTTTTACCAGCAGGTTTGTTTGTTTCTGTGTGTGTTCTGGTTTATTTAATGCACTGCTGCGCTGTGGGAGTCGCTCTGCCCCCTCTGTGCTGCTCTTGACCGCTGTGGCCTCCGGCACTGGAGCTTGTTTTCAGTGTTTTTGGCTGGCCTAGTGTTTTTCCGCCTCTCTTTTCATCCCCCTCTCCTCATCTGCATTCTTTATTGGGCTCTGATTGGTGACCGCTGACCTTTAGATTGAAGAGGACTTCCTGTCCAAAAAACATGCCTGTATCTCATCACACACACGCATATTTAAATTCTGTCACTCTGTGATTTCAAGTGGCTGTCACACTTGTTTACTCGCCACCACATATAATAAGAGGATCAAAACAAAGACAAAAAAATAAAAATAAACGTGTGCACATATGAGGACTGTCTGAGGAACAAACAAGCAAACCCAACAAGCTCAGGCAGGGTCAACAGGCATGAGAGCCCACTCACTGTCTGTCACAAACGCTCTCTGTTATTTTGAGGCATAGTTGAAAATTCTGTCATAATTTACTCACACTCATGGTATTTTTCTGTTGCATTTTGTCATGCTTGGTGCTTTAAAGTCACTGGTCACTGCCTAATTTCATTGCACTGTATAAAAAAGGGCAGCATGAAAAATCCACCAAACATCTCATTTTGTTCTACAGAAGTCATGCAACACAATTTATCAAAATACACATTTTATTGTTTTTTTATACACTATTTAATTCTACAAATACATTTCTGGATTGTACTTGCTATAGCTTTAAATGAATGTTCTGTTTCAAATGTAACCTAAGCTCTATCAACAGCTCTTGATTACAGTAATGGATTTGCAATTGAAGCCTAATACGAGAGATTTGAAATATTTTTGAAAAGTCACTTATGCTCACACAGGCTGCATTTATTTTCTATCAAAAATACAGTAACATTGTACTTTTTTTTACAATTTAAAAGAACTGTTTTATATTTGAATATATTACATTATAATTTATAATTATATATTTTTTTAAAACGATCAAAATACACAGAAAATCTGCGCACACACATACCACTCAGAGGGTAAAGGTTAAGGCCCCGCTGGGACTGTCCTCATCAGTGCAGAGTCAAAGTTAATGGCAAAAAGGACATAAAGAGTGAAGTGCACTGTCCAGTGGTTAGGAAGCTCATTCAAACACACACACACACACACACACACACACACACACAGTGACAAGGAATGTGTAAATATTTCTCTTGCCGTTGTTTGCAGGACATAAGCCATTTAGGAGAATCTGCCTGCACAAGGCCAGAAGTGATCAATAGCGAATGAGAACTGTGCAAAAAGAGATCTGCCATGATCCATATACAGTTATCATTGCAATAAGTAGCTTGTTTAGACTTATTAAATTATCTTTACAATTTGTTATATTTTTGTAAATGTGCTGATTATTAAAGTGCCCCTATTATGGCTTTTTAAATATTCCCTTTCATGCAGTGTGTAATATAGCTGTTTGTGAATGGAAATGTTCTGCAAAGTTGTAAAGTGTAAAGTCTCCCAAAAGAAAGAATCGACTCTGAACCACCTATACAAGTCGTTTGCATTTGGAATCTCACCGTGTGACAGTTCTGTCACTAGAAAATACATTTGCATAATGTCCACCGATGTTGTACATTGTCCGCCCATGAACAACTTGACCAGCCCTCAAACGCGGGATTCGCTTGCTCTTGAAAGATGGGTCGGTACTCAGTTTATTTGGACCAGCTTGCTCCTCAGAATCCCAACCTGTAAGTAGGAATAATTACTGATGTATAGATTTTCTACTGGGTGTTCAAAATACATAGTTTTGTGTTTTATATAAGTTTATACCTAACCAGCTAACTGACATCTTAATGAAATACTTCTGCAAATCAGTTTTATTGCAAATTGTGTCTTTTTGCAGATTGTCTGTCGTTCTAACTACTTTGAGTAAAGATAAAGGATGGAGCAAGATTTGTTTTACAAACTTTTATGTTACATCAGTCTAGGGGTTGCACAGGCTAGTCGACTAATTGACTAGTTGACTTAAATGCTCTGCCATGACGCTTTAAGCCTGACGTCGACTCGCTGGCCAAGAGTGGACACAACAGGATAAGCCATTTCCTGACATGCATACTCCGTTTCCAACAATTCAAATGACAAACAAATCTCACCACAAGACATGTTTGATTATGCAATCTGGATGCTCAAAATTGATCAGAAGAATGCACGTTTTAAACAGCTTATTGTACACGCAAGTTAATCATCATTGTAAACGAATGGGCTGCTGCATTGTAAAGCAGACACATAGCTCGCAGCCTCGCACATCACGCAGAGATTGTGCCCGCCACACAGAATCATTCAGTAGCACAGAAATGTATTGGCAACACGGTTCGGTGATTTATTTTATTTTATTTATCAATAAAATAGCCTGAAAAAGTTCTAACATATATTTCTTGATAACTAAACCCACAGCTTCACTATTAGTAGAGAGACACTGTCAGGTAGAATTAATTCACATGCAGACACTTTCTCAATAATGCATTAATATAGTAAATGTAATCTTTACTGGGCTACTTTATTTGTTCATTAATGACGTCATCAGCGACTAGTCATTCAACCCCTACAACAGTCATTCACGTTAGTGCTGGGCTAACGTATGCACCGCTATTGATAAAGTTCCCGCATGTGCACCTCCAAAAATGAGAAATATACACACAGGTTTGTTGATGGACATACACTTGTTAATGCTAATGGTGAGGAATTACAGTTGCAACATCTCATAATGGACCTCAAACTGAGTAACATCACTGAGAAACGTTCTGCTCAAGTCATTCTTGTGATGGAGGTTTGGGTTGAATAACTAGTTCTCTTCCAATGTTTCATCATCAGTGTGTACAATCGCTGAGCTTTAGGAAGCCTTCGGATGGAGCTGAAGTTTAGCTTCTGAAACACGCACTGAATGTGGTAGGCCAATCGCAACAGACTGGGCCATTTGGCCAATCAGAGCAGAGTAGCATGCGGAAAGGAGGGTTTAGAGAGACTGATTCATCCATCGAGTCGTTTGAGAATCACTGAACATTGTGGTGATTTGCAATGTATATTATGAGAAAATGAAACTTTGATGCATGTAAACCTGTTGTTGGAGACCTCCAAATCTAAAATAGGCGCCTTTAAAATAGTTAAATAGGGACACTAAGGAATATTTCAGCCCAAAAAAATAAATACAAATTTTGTTGTTTATATTTTTATATTTACTTTTTTTTTTCTTCTCTGCATTGCATTTCATTTAAATGTATCTATCTCAAGTCAAGTCACCTTTTATTTATTCAGCGCTTTATACAATACAGACTGATTCAAAGCAGCTTAAACAGGAAAATCTCATTCAAGACAATATTCAGATCAAATCAGTTCAGTGTTGGTTCAGGGCAGTTTTATGACTATGGCGAAAACACACCAATCTTTGCATAAATAAAAAATCTGTAAGTATGGTAGAAAAATTACAGATGTTCAGTCTTTGCCATTATGTAAAATTAATCAATGATGAAATAATTAATATAATCAAGCCCTGATTTCTAAAGCTTTATCTATATTTTTATTTTATTATTAATATTAAATCCTTCTAACTGCTTGTTTACTACACTGCACAATTTCTGTTTAAATACTGTAAAATACTTTGAATACGGTTTGCTCTGATTTGGCAAAACTAAGCAAACAAAATTGCCAATTTAATTTAAAAATGAGATCCTTGTTAGTTCGTTTCCTCTTCCTCTGCACTCTGCAGCTTGTAATTGTAAAAGCTGCAAAGTGATAACAAAAACATTTCTGTCCTGTAAAACAAATCCAATAAAATATCATTTGTTTACTGAAACTGGCACTCTCCTGTATACAAAACAGCTTAATTACCAAATATCACTTATTCAATTTCAGTCTCTCCAACATCTGACACTAATATAACACAAAGTCACCTGTGGTTTGTTAGAGAATGACAGATTCAGTCAAATGCATTATCTTTAGTCTAGGCTTTTATAATAGAAAAAAAAAACATGCAAACTGCAATTGATCGGCTAATAGGCTGCAAGTGTGATATTTTAGTTGATGTCCTCCGCTATACCTCACCAAATCCATATTTCTGCTGAAAGAAAGAGTAATAGATATATGCTTTCCGCAGAAAGGAAAATGCCTTTTTGGCACAAGACGGAGTCGTGAAGGCAGACATAAAAGAGGAATGGCAAACTCATCTCCTGTGTGAATGTACTGTCCAATCTGCAATCCTCTCCACACTTCAGTAGCCCTTGCTTTAACAGAACACCAGAAAATACATCTTTGGCCATACACTTTCTCTCCCTCTTTCTATCTTTTTTTTATAATAATATATTGATTTTTTGGGAGGTGGATCTATAGCCCTTCCTTCACATAGTTTATGAGAGCAGTTACAGAAGAATGGCTCTTGGTACAAGGTGAACTTGATTAGCCGTGAGTGAAAGTTTACTGTATATTTCATTCAGACCTTTTTTTTTAAGTCGCTTCTCTAAGTTGACTATGTCCAGTGTTGGGGAAAGTTACTTTGAAAATGTATGCATTACAATATTGCGTTACTCCCTTAAAAAGTAACAAATTCTGTTAATTAGTTACTTTTTAAGAAAAGTAATGTGCTTTTTTTATAATAAAAAAGTTATATTTAGGGGAAAGCGTAATTTTGGCCCTTTAACCAAAATTAAAATAATAATAATGGAAAATCACATGTCTACAGTAGAGGGTACAGCTCAAACAAACCTTTCAGCTGTGCTGCCATTCTGGATTTATGGAGAAATAGTGTGCAGAAGAAGAAAGTTTAACACTAACACTAAAGTTTAACACGAAAATCTAGTCATTTTTGCTTATGGTTTAACTGAATCAAAGCCTCTCCTTGAACTGTCACCTTATTGTGGTGGAGAGGTTTGAGTATCCGAATGATCCTGGGAGCTATGTTGTCTGGGGCTATATGCCCTGGTAGGGTCTCCCAAGGCAAACAGGTCCTTGGTGACGGGCCAGACTAAGAACAGTTCACAAAAACCCCTTATGAGCAAAATTAACCAGAGGACCGAGACGCCGCCCGGCATGGCGCAGCCGGGCCCCACCCTGGAGCCAGGCCTGGGGTTGGGGCTCGCATGCGAGCACCTGGTGGCCGGGCCTCCCATGGGGCTCGGCCGGGCTTAGCCCATAGAAATGACGGGGGCCGCTCCTGTGGGCTCACCACCTGCAGGAGGGAGCGTAAGGGGCCGGCATAGTGGATCGGGCGACAGTCGGCGCGAGGCCCCGACGACCCGATCTCTGGACACGGAATCTGGCTTTAGGACGTGGAATGTCACCTCGTTGGCGGGAAGGAGCCGGAGCTTGTGCGGGAGGTCGAGAGGTACCGACTAGAGATAGTCGGGCTCACCTCCACACACAGCTTGGGCTCTGGTACCACACTTCTTGAGAGAGGCTGGACTCTCTACCACTCTGGAGTTGCCCATGGTGAGAGGCGGAGAGCTGGAGTGGGTTTGCTTATAGCCCCCAGCTCAGCTGCCATGTGTTGGAGTTCACCCCGTGAACGAGAGGGTCGCTTCCCTGCGCCTTTGAGTCAGGGATAGGTCTCTCACTGTCGGTGTGCTCACGGGCCAAACGGCAGTGCGGAGTACCCGGCCCTCTTGGGGTCTCTGGGAGGGGTGCTGGAAAGTGCTCGACTGGAGACTCCATCGCTCTACTGAGGGGACTTCAACGCCCACGTGGGCAGTGACTGTGACACCTGGAGGGGCGTGATTGGGAGGAACGGACTTCTGATCTGAACCCGAGTGGTGTTCTGTTATTGGATTTCTGTGCTAGCCACGGTTTGTCCATAACGAACACCATGTTCAAGCATAAGGGTGTCCATCAGTGCACGTGGCACCAGGACACCCTAGACCGGAGGTCGATGATCGACTTTGTGGTCGTGTCATCAGACCTTCGCCATATGTCGTGGACACTCGGGTGAAGAGAGGGGCGGAGCTGTCAACTGATCACCACCTGGTGGTGAGTTGGATCCGATGGGGGAGGCTGAACAGACTCGGCAGACCCAAACGTACTGTGAGGGTCTGTTGGGAACGCTTGGCCGAGCCCCTGTCAGAGAGATCTTCAACTCCCACCTCCGCAGAACTTCGACCGGATCCCGAGGAGTCTGGAGATATTGAGTCCGAGTGGACCATGTTCTCCACCTCCATTGTCGATGCGGCTGTTCGGAGCTGTGGCCGTAAGGTCTCCGGTGCCTGTCGAGGCGGCATCCCGAACCCGGTGGTGGACACCGAAGTAAGGGATGCCGTCAAGCTGAAGAAGGAGTACTAATGGGCCTGGCTGGCTTGTGGGACTCCTGAGGCAGCTGACGGGTACCGGCAGGCTGGCGGGCTGCGCCCGGTAGTCGTGGAGGCAAAAATCGGGCCTGGGAGGAGTTTGGTGAGGCCATGGAGAAAGACTATCGGTTGGCCTCAAGAGATTCTGGCAAACCGCTCGACCTCAGGAGGGGGAAGCAGTGCCCTACCAACACTGTTTACAGTCGAGATGGGCACCTGTTTACCTCAACTGGGGATATCATCGGGCGGTGGAAGGAATACTTTGAGGATCTCCTCAATCCCACCGACATGTCTTCCATTGAGGAAGCAGTGGCTGGGGACTCGAAGTGGACTCGCCATCACCCGGCTGAAGTCATCGAGGTGGTTAAAAGCTCCTCGGTGGCAAGGCACCGGGTGGATGAGATCCCCTGAGTACCTCAAGTCTCTGGATGTTGTGGGGCTGTCTTGGCTGACACGCCTGCAACATCGCATGGCGGTTGGGGACAGTACCTCTGGACTGGCAGACCGGGTGGTGGTCCTCTTTTCAAGAAGGGGACCGGAGAGTGTGTTCCAACTATAGGGGATCACACTTCTCAGCCTCCCGGAAAGTCTATGCCAGGGTACTGGAGAGGAGAATTCGGCCGATAGTGGAACCTCGGATTCAGGAGGAACAGTGTGGTTTTCAACCTGGTCGTGGAACACTGGACCAGCTCTATACCCTTTCAGGGTGCTGGAGGGTTCATGGGAGTTTGCCCAACCAGTCCACATGTGTTTTGTGGATTTGGAGAAGGCATTCGACCGTGTTCCTCGTGGCATCCTGTGGAGGGTGCTCTGGGAGTATGGGGTTGGCGGCCCCTGCTCAGGGCTGTGCTCCTGTATGACCGAGCAAGAGCTTGGTTCTGCATTGCCGCAGTAAGTCAGACCTGTTCCCGGTGCATGTTGGACTCGCAGGGCTGCCCTTTGTCACCGGTTCTGTTCATAATTTTATGGACAGAATTTCTAGACGCAGCCAAGGGCCGGAGAGTGTCCGGTTTGGGGACCACACGATTTCGCCGCTGCTTTTTGGCGGATGATGTTGTCGTGTTGGCCTCCTCAAACCAGGACCTTCAGCGTGCACTGGGGCGGTTTGCAGCCGAGTGTGAAGCGGCTGGGATGAGAATCAGCACCTCCAAGTCCGAGGCCATGGTTCTCAGTCGGAAAAGGGTGGATTGCCCACTTCAGGTTGGTGGAGAGTTCCTGCCCCAAGTGGAGGAGTTCAGGTATCTTGGGGTCTTGTTCACGAGTGAGGGAAGGATGGAACGAGAGATCGACAGGCGGATCGGTGCAGCTTCTGCAGTAATGCAGTCGATGTACCGGTCTGTCGTGGTAAAGAACGTTATAAAGGAGCTGAGCTGTAAGGCAAAGCTCTCGATTTACCGGTCGATCACGTTCCTACTCTCACCTATGGTCATGAGCTGTGGGTCATGACCGAAAGGACAAGATCCCGGATACAGGCGGCCGAAATGAGCTTTCTCCGTAGGGGTGGCTGGGCGCTCCCTTAGAGATAGGGTGAGAAGCTCGGTCACCGGGAGGAGCTCAGAGTAGAGCCGTTGCTCCACATCGAGATGAGCCAGCTGAGGTGGCTAGGGCATTTATTTCGGATGCCTCCTGGACGCCTTCCAGGAGGTGTTCCAGGCACGCCCCACCGGGAGGAGGCCCCGGGAAGACCTAGAACACGCTGGAGGGATTATGTCTCCCGGCTGGTCTGGGAACGCCTCGGGTTCCCCGGAAGAGCTGGAGGAAGTGGCTAGGAGAGGGAAGTCTGGGCGTCTCTGCTTAGACTGTTGCCCCGCGACCCGGCCCCGGATAAGCGGAAGATAATGGATGGATGGATGGATGAATCAAAGGTCAGCAAAAAGTGCATTTGTCAATAAAGTGAGGTTAAATGCATGTAAATATGTAAATTGTATTTAACATATTTAATTATTGAAGGTTTTCTTAGTATTCTGATTTTGCATTTTACTGATTTTATTCATTTTTAGGAATACTGAATCTTTTTTTTGTGTAAGTGAGATGAATAAATTCATGTTCACATTTAGTCTAGAACTACAATATCCATCAAGATTCAAACACAACCCATATGCACTTATGATTTCTCTCAACATGAGTATAAATGGGAAAATAACATATTTTGCATTACTTATTTGCAAAAAGGAACGCAGATATCTTGTTGTAAAATTTAAAAGTAATGTGTTACTTTACTAGTTACTTGAAAAAATTAATCTGATTATGTAACTCTATGAACTTGTAATGCATTACCCCCCAACACTGACTTTGACTGGGGTATGTAGAGTTCTGCTGAATTATCAACACAATAAATGGATTTATCTCCCTAATTAGATTCTCCATGCTGATAACCAACGACATGATGATGATGTGTGTCCAAGTTTTTTGCCTCCTTTATTGTTAAGCCCTATAAAAAAGTACTACTCTTATCCTATCTTACAGTGATAGTATCAAGTGGTAATTTACCATGGTTGTAATAATGTACCAAGGTACTTAAATAACATGGTGCTGTCTGAAATACCATGGTAATACCTTGGTACAGTGCCTTTTAGATTTGTTGTCTATGTGAACACACCCTTACTATGGCAGTATCATGATACAGTGATGATGTCAGATGGTAATGCTATGGTAAAGTATAGTAAAATACCAAAGTAAAATACATAAAATATCATGGCATTGCATTTCTGTAAGTGCAATTAACTCTTCAATTTTTTTTTGATAGGTACCATAGTATTTTTTAGAACTAAAAAGTAAAATGTTTTTTTTTATTTTTTTTTAAATGATTTTGTTAAGCAGGGATGCATTAAATTGATCAATAAGTGACAGTAAAGACATTTATAATTTAAAAAATATTTCAAATAAATTGTTGTTTTGAATTTTTTTCCTGAATCCTGAAAAAAAAAATGATCACATAATTATTGTAAATGTAAATATTAAGCAGCACAACACTGATAATAATAACAAAAAAATCAGAGGCCAGTCGTGGCCTAATGGTTAGAGAGTGCGGGTTCAGGTCCGGCAGGAATTGTCAGTAATGGGAGTGAATAACCAGCGCTCTCTTCCACCCTCATTACCCTGACTTAGGTGAGACCCTTGAGCAAGGCACCGAATCCCCAACGGCTCACTGGCACAGCAGCAAAATGACTGCCCACTGCTCTGGGTGTGTGTTCACGGTGTGTGTGTGTGCACTTGGATGGGTTAAATGCGGAGCACAAATTCCAAGTCACCATACCTAGCTACACGGCACTTCACTTTCACTTTCTTGAACAGCAAATCAGCGTATTAGAATGATGTCTGAAGGATCATGTGACACTGAAGACTGGGGTAATGGCTAAAATGTCCCTTCTTTAAATCAAATTCACACACATAGCATAAAACAGCATTTAAAATCTCAAACGCATTATCCACTGACACACAGGAACACACATATAATTGTAGATTTTAGAAAAGATACAATGAAAACAAATAATAAAACTTAAGGAATAATTCATTTTTGATATATAAAATATAGCCGGACGTGGTCATTCTCAATTCTAGTCAGAAGATGAGTCTGATACTGCTCCATTGGGCTGTGATTATTGGGGCATGTTTCAACCGAGCCAGGAAAGACCTCAATTGGATAGACAACCAACCAATCAGAGCAACCGAGTAAATGACATATGAACGACGCATAGTAGTGGGAAGTTCGGATCATTTTACAGACTCTGATCTTTGAATCTCGTTCAGCAAAAATAACAAATCTCAAAGTCATTTTGTTCATTTCAGCAGAATCTAATTAAAATATCACGTGTTAAATTCCCCAAGCCGTGACAGCTCTATAAGCAATGCATGCAGTCCTGAAAACAGAATTGATAAGTTCACCTCTCGAGTCTTCGGGTTCGAGTCATTCGTTCACCAACTCACAGTCCCATAGGCTGAATGCAGAAGATCCTACGGAACCGATGGCCTGTAGCGCATGCACAGTCAACACAGAATGAACAAATCACTTTCTGAGACAACTCGTTATTCCGAGTCATATTTAAGATTAGTTCATAAAGAAAGAATCGTTCATGAACGACACATCGCTAACATATAGTTGTCAACAGAACTCAACTGCACGCTGGAAGAAGTAGAATATGTTGCCGATGTTGTACAAATCATTTAAGGATACACAGAGTATTTACTAACACGATCATCATCATTTTTGAGAGAAATAGTAAAGGTGAATGCATATACGAACAAGTTCCCCGTTTAGGATTAGAACTAATTCAACCCAAACGCACTTTGGTGACGTGTATGATTATGTTGCATTATCTGTCCATCATCTTATAAAGCCCGTCCTGACAATATGATTGGTCTGAACAGTTTCTGTTCGGGCATAGTTACTCCACAACTGATCAAGTCCAGACCAAACTGCCCGACCTCAAATGGGTGGGGCTAAATTAGGCTGGCATCAAGGCTATTAAATATCACCAGAGGATTCCATAAAGGTTCATCCTGTTTTGAATATTCTGAGGTCTCCAGAATTCAATTCAAAAAGCATATATATGATTATCTTTCCTCTCCTCTCAGATGTCGGAGGCTTGTGTCAAAAAGGATGTCATGGGTTGCTATGAGAGACAGAAAGCCAGTCCAAGCCTGATTTGGACCTTCCAGAATCACTGGAACTTCAATCTGTTTTCCTCAGTGTGGATGGTAAAAATACCAGCTATCTTTGACTCTCTGGGGACAGTGCTGCTATATAACAGGCAAAAAATCTACTTCTTGAAGCAACTGATAAAATACTATTATTTGCATTTTATCATTTAACATTTAACATAGATATGGTTTTAATTATATGTAAAGACAATAAGAATAAGAAACCTAAAAATAAAAACATGAATGCAGGAATTCCTTACAGTATAAGAGGGGGTTTCCCTCCCACGCAGAGAATATTAAGCTATGACTGCATTCAGCCATCTGGATGTAAACACCATTTGACTGAATAAAATATAAAACATAAGAAGGATTTCAATATGAATATGGTTCTTTGATACTGTGATGGACTGTAATTCCTGATTAGATTTCTGTAAATATGATAAATGATTCCAATATGACATGTGAAATCTAAAGATAAATAAATGAAGCCACCAATGGAAAATCAACTATACATTCAGGAATGAGATGCTAAAGCAAATACATATCTCTTTCATCTGTAGAGAAAACAATGTGTTACATTTATGTGTTTTGTAGTTATGAATTGAATACAATTAAAAGTTCATACTTTTAAACCTCACTTTAGCCATCTCATGGGCATTAATAACTAAAAAAGTTTCAGTTTTGAAGCGTCAATATTCAGGTACCTCCACAAAAACAATAACCCAACACTTCCTAAAGTAAGCGTCTTTTCAAAAATGAATCCAAGTACATGATGCCTCCTGAAATACCTTCTAAAGTATGCAGAGATGACAAAACCAAAATTAAATTCAGTGACAAAATTAATCTAACATGGTGAAAGGAAAGAAATTTAGATCACTAATTACCAAAAAGTGCAGATTATAAATATATACTTCCTTCAATACCAAAAAGTACCAATACAATTATTAAAATACAATTTAAAATATATCATTTAACCCAAAATGATTGTCTGTGGTGTATTTTATGCTTATCAAGAGTATCAAGCCACTATCTTAACAACATGCTACAATTACTCTCTATAGAATGCTGCAGAGATTAGCATCACCCTAGTTCCTTAGACAAAAAGCTAACATTGGCTTTTAAATTATTGCAGAAAATAAGCTCTGCGACCAATACAAGTTTAAGAATCTTATTTATATTGTTTGGTTTAACAAGATAATCCTCACAATCAAAACATTTTTTATAAATTTTGAAACCTAAATATAATTGGCAGAAGTAAAAAGCTAATCTGAAACAACACCATGGCTACATGCCTTCAACAACAACTCTTTCAATCTTAAAAAAAAAAAATATCATCATGTTCACTGAAAAGGATCCAATATTCTCTTTTTGTTGTACTGTGGATGAATCTGACTGCATTATTATGTTTCATTACTTTTAAACATCATGGCATCTTTCCCTTGAGTCCCAGAGGGCCACAGGGGTTCAGATGGTTGATCTTTCCAGCAGACGCTCAGCAGGGGTTGAAAATAAGTCTAGCAGAGGGTCAGAAAGCATGTGGATCTGGAAAAATCAGGCTGGATATTTAGGGAGTAATGCATGCGAGTGCTCCGATCAAAGTGACTGAATTAGGCCAGGTATCTGGCCGCCTGTCACTGGACTACCCACACACACCCCTACTGGATATACACACTCAACAACCCCCTAATGACTGCCCATCTCTTTCCTGTCCTGCTCCATCACACACAGACTTCCTGACCATTCTGTATCCACGGCACACACACCTGCCAAATCCGACAATTCGCATATTCTAGTCTGTTTCTCTGGACAGTGCTGAGTTTAATGTCCATGTGTGTGGGGGACAGAAAGAAAATGAAAAAAGAGAGATGAACAGGAAAGCACAAATTGGCAGTCCCAAAGAAGTGTGAGAGCATCGTACCCTGGTCTGTTTCAGGACATACGGTCCAGCAGAATTGGATTATAGTTGCTTCCGTGCTTTTAGTGTAAGTGCTGTGTTTGGGCGGGCATGTAGCAAATAAAACCCCATTTTTAATCTCTTTTGAGGATTTAAAATTCATATCCAGCCACATAGAAGGCACTTACTGAATTCACCTGTGCACAAGCCACACCCAACTGTCCGGAAAAGAGAATAGCCAGGAGAAGTGAGATTTAGGCAGGCCGACAGCTGTACATCTTCGATTCAGCTCTTAAAATCAAGTGAATCGACTCATTCAAGCACCAACTGAGACGCACATAAATTGGGGTCAGTGAGGATGGAAAAGTTTGGCGTAGGTTAAAAGCACACGTTCCTGCAGAGGCTTCTGGGGAATCGATGCAGGGTCTGATCTTTAAAGTTTTCCGGGACTGGGTGCTCAAGGTTTGATATTATTGGTGTGTGTGTGTGTGTGTGTGTGTGTGTGTGTGTGTGTGTGTGTGTGTGTGTGTGTGTGTGTGTGTGTGTGTGTGTGTGTGTGTGTGTGTGTGTGTGTGTGTGTGTGTGTGTGTGTGTGTGTGTGTGTGGTATGGGAGGTATGGGATTGTGGGAATGGATGAGCGGGTAAACAGGAAAAATGAGGAAATGGCATGAAAAAAGGACTGCTAAATGTATCTCATGTGGGCCAACCAAATCAACTGTCACCAAGTGTTTAGGAAGAAGAACCCATGATGGATGTTTTTAAAAAGGATTTTACATTTTTTTTTAAGGTATTTAGTTTCACCTAAAGGTGCTGTATGTAAGTTTTGACTGTAATAAAGCATACAAATACCATCATATGTTTGCAGATATTTAGAAAATATCTGACAAAATGTCCCCACAAAGATGGCAATATCCAAAATCCTTGTCCTTGTGGGGACATTTTTTGGTCCCAATGAGGAAAACAGGCCATAAATCACACTAAGTGATGTTTTTGAAAAGTAAAATGCAGCATGTCTCCTGTGATGGGTAGGTTTAGGGGCAGGGGCAGTGTAGGGGGATAGAAAATACGGTTTGTACAGTATAAAATGCATTACACCTATGGAATGTCCCCACAAAACATGGAAACACAACGTGTGTGTGTGTGTGTGTGTGTGTGTGTGTGTGTGTGCGTGTGTGTGTGTGTGTGTGTGGACTGGTAATCCCTACGGTATGGGGACAAAATGTCCCCACAAAGATGGCAATATCCAAATTTTTGTCCTTGTGGGGACATTTTTTGGTCCCCATGAGGAAAACATCTTATAAATCACACTAAGTGATGTTTTTGAAAAAGTAAAAATGCAGCATGTCTCCTGTGATGGGTAGGTTTAGGGGCAGGGGCAGTGTAGGGGGATAGAAAATACGGTTTGTACAATATAAAATGCATTACGCCTATGGAATGTCCCCATAAAACATGGAAACACAACATGTGTGTGTGTGTGTGTGTGTGTGTGTGTGTGTGTGTGTGTGTGTGTGTGTGTGTGTGTGTGTGTGTGTGTGTGTGTGAAGATTTATGCTGATGTATATAGAGCGAGAGGAACACAGAATGTTCATTTTCCCATAATGCCCCTAAAGGGACAACATTTGCCCATATTCCTCTCTGGGAACACAAAGCCCTCACAATGGGTAAATGGGTATCGATTAAACTTGGAGTTACTTTGAGGCCAGCACGTTTAATGAAAAGAGAATGAAAAAAAAGAGATCTTGATCCCTGGTTTGTCATCAGTAGCACAAGCCAAACCACAAGCATAGTGAGCATATTACTCCAAACCACAGCGCTGTTCATCTGCACCCAAACAGACCACACAGCACTAATAACCATTTGCTGAGCAGTTTGAATTTTTAGCTGAATGAATTCACCACAACTGGGTATTTTGCAACAATATCTATAGCCATGCACCTATCTGCACCTCATACAAAGCAACACATAATATGAGAAGGGTTACGCAAGAGGAGATTAAATTAGAAACAACCTAGTTTAGAGGAACCTTATGATGATAAAGGAAAAGTAATAAATTATTTGAAAATGAGGCAACATGCCTACTAGCACACGAAACAGATGTTCAGACACAAGCAGACTGAATAAGAATGTCTTGCTAAATTATCCATAAAGCACACCCATTGTGTGTGCAAATATATATATATATATATATATATATATATATATATATATATATATATATATATATATATATATATTATATAAAAATATATTAATTAGCAATTACACTCTAAAAATGTGGGTGAAAATTGACTAACCCAGCAATTGGGTTGTTAACCAAACGATTGGGTTGTCTTAAGCAAACATTTAACCCAACCGCAGGGTTAAAACAACCAAATTGCTGGGTTAGTCCATTTTCAACCCAACTTGGGTTGTATTTTACCCAGCATTTTTTAGAGTGTATTAATACGTTTTGAAAATAATTCCACAAAACACAAAATAACACTTTGATTGAAAAATTTCAATATCAATAATACATTAAATCGTAATTAACATTAATTTTAAGATGCATTTCTTCTGTAAAAGTAGGGTTAATTGTTTATGACACTTAAATGTACTATATAACTAATGTTTACAATTTTAAAGTTAGTTTGAAGGAAGCAGAAGGACTGAGAGGGGAAGAGGGAAAGGTGAAAGAGGAGGGTGTCAGACTCAAACACATTAGGTATGCAGCCTCTTCTAGCACAGCTGAGACATTTTTAACTACACAAACACGTCAGGATGAACACTCACCCCTGGGGCCAAACAAATTACGATTTATCAAGCTGCAGATAAACGTTGAGAGATATTTTAACACAGTCCACCAGAACACCAGCAGCAGCCGCCAACTTCACTTCTCTGCTTCTGTACATGTGCAGTTGCACCGTTTACAGGGGTTCTCAAACGTTTTGGCACACAGGACCACTTTCTCGCCCCAAAACTGTTCTGGAAACTGAATTAAGCAATAACACATACATTTTTCAGGACAAATCTACCATGATGCTCCTGTAGAAGCTATACAGTGAGGCCCTTATAAACTCGTGAACACTGCTGCTTTGTGATAAAATAGACAGAATTGATAAAAAATAGTCATATTTGAGACAGACGCCTGGGTGGTTGGCAGATCGCCATTTGTTAAACACTCCAGTACTGAGATGAAAGAAAATTATGGGAACATAAAGAGGGGAATGGGATCATGATGTGCTTTTGAATCTGCGTTTCCCATACAACCACCATAGCTCAACGCGTTTGGACCACATGCGCTAACCGATTGGCCGCCTCTCAACTACAGCTATAAACTGACATTGCAGGTCTCCTTTTTCTCACCTTCCTCCACATACTGTAGTGTGTTCATTAGGGGTGTGATGAGACATTTAGCTCACAAGACGAGACCAGACACGAGATTGGGTTCACGCGAACGAGACAAGAACAAGAACAACATTTTTGCACAGTATTTTTAAGAAATCCTCAATGACAAAATTCATGACTGGAAAAATAGTCTGCAGGTGCAATTTGAAATGCTTTAACTCATCATCTTGTAATGAATGTCATTCTAATTCTACTTTCTGAGTATGAATTATCACATGCATTGAAAGACAATATACAAGCACTGTAAAAGGTTTAGCCACATTTGATTACACATGAGTCTCTTCAGAATTACGAGCTTCCAGAACTTTTGATTGAGGCTTTGTGTGACCTCTTTTACACAAATTGAACATAGAAATAAAAACAGTATAGATAACAAATATAAAAATAAATAAATAAATAAAAGTCTTATTTTTTAGTCTTATTAAATGCAAACAATAAGTGCAACCATAATCAAAGTACTCTCTCTATATTCAAAGTGAAAACAGAGAGCAAATCAGAGAGCAGAGCTAAGAGGAGGTTACAACTGCACAGCCCAGCATGAGATAAGTTTGATATTGGGAGACTGGCTATTCTATGTAGCCTAATTTGCGTGCATCAGGGAGCTCGTTTTACTTTTGATTTTGCGAATACTCATACTCCGTGTATAGGATGCTGCGGCGCTGAACGCGCATTCTACAACATAAGACATTTATCAGACGCTTAGGCTCTGTTGAGCAACAAATCCTCCGCAAGGGTCTTGACATCTCACCTTACTCTCATCACGTGATCAGTAAACTGTGATTCCTGCAGCACTGGATGAACAGAGCAGATGTTTATTATTGTTGTTAAATTACAACTGAAGCGACTGTTATTATTTCTAAGAAAGCTAAACGACAGTGGAGGATGTAATGTAAAGATAGCGGTGGCGTATTCTATGCTAATTTTTACCCTCACGCTCTGTCATGGGGATATCGCAAGACAGCTTTTCACTTTTCAGAAATCTCATCACATTTTAATATCGTGAGATCTCACCCCTAGTGTTCATGCTTTACTGTAATTGTACATGCACTGCTCAATAAATAATGAGTAATGATTATCTGTATTATAATAAGACCACTGCAAATAGCCTGTTAAGTACATAAACACAAACATCATTGAAGTGCCGCAGTATTAGATGTGAGAGCACTACACACCAGAGAGTTGCATCCATGCATGCGTGTGTGTGTGTGTGTGTGTGTGTGTGTGTGTGAGGGAGTATAACCTTGTGTTTACAGTTTACACTAAGTTCATGGCCAGATGATGATGCAGCCGACAAGTATTTTACATGGAAGTGTTACACAACACATAATTTTTTTTTTTTAGAATGCAGCATTATACAACTGACAGCCACATAAATACCAAACCCGAGGCCAGTTTGAAAAAATTGCTCGGATAAACACCCCTAACAAAAGGAAACTGAAATAAATTAGGTACGATAGGATGTTTACACCAAAATTCAGACAATTAGAACTCCTTTAAATGTCAATGCTGAATGGATTTTTAGAATGTGCATCCACTTCACCCCACTCTCCGTTTTGGCCTGGATTCGTCCACTCATTTGCAAATTGTCAGTTTATCTCTCTCCGTGGCGCACACACACTGGGTCTATGGCTTAGACTCACTACTGAAGGGGTCAATTGACCTTGTTAACTGCCTAAAAACACATTAGCATTATTTCCAGCACAGCTCTCCAGCTATCAGTTCTCCCCATGTTCAGCACAGCTTCCACCTGCTGCTTTTCAAACATTACAGACAGAAATGCACTGACCCTGAGATGAATACATTTAGGGCATAGCTAATGTGTGCCACCGGCAATGCAAGCGTGTGAGTGGTGGAGGATTTACATGGGCTAATCAATAATCAATAGTGTGGTTTTGGCTGTGTTGCCATTGGTTACCCTGTGCATTAAACAAGCCTTATTGGCATGGCGATCTGCATTTTGCCATTAGTGATCAGCAAACAGCCGCTTGGCCCATGCAGATAAGTGGGTGTAATGTTATTTGCATTAACTACTAATGACAGCAGGGTACAGCCAGATTACCAAAGAGTCACCAAACAACTACCCTGTCATTTGAGTTCTCCTGATAATGTTGTGTTTCAACCCGTTCAATGTTTATAGCTGTTGACAGAAAGAAACTATATAATAGATAAATGAATAAAGTGCCTCTGGATTAGCCTAAAGGCATCATGTTTGTGCATATTAAAATGTCCATGGACTTAAGCCTAGGCAGACAACGTTTAATTTGAGAAAGAGACGGAGTTTGATGACTGAACAGTATCAAGGTAAAAAAATTAATTAAAGGTGTCATGAACTGGATTTAAAAAAAATGTGAACTGTTGTCTGAGGTCAACTAGTGACGTTTGTGTGGTTTTTACATTCAAAAACATCATAATGAATAAGTAATAGGCTATTTTCTACACTGGTTTTGTGGCTTTCTCCTGAACGCTGGGTTTTGATGGGCGTACCGCACTGCACTGGAGACTTGGAAGTAAACGCCCACGGCTAGGATTGGATAAGATTTGCATATTTAATGAGCTTCTGTTCCCCTGTCAGTTCAGTTCATATTAGGGAGGACAACCGGAATGATTCTCTCAATCACAGGGCTCGTAAACGTCTTTATCAAACAAACACAATGATTTATTTCTCATCCACCTGAGATTGATTGGAATATTATTTCTGTATTACATGGCCCGACCGATCAGTCGATAAGCACAAACTGCACAACTGCACACACACACACACACACACACACACACACACACACACACAAGAAAGGAAAATTATTTCACTATTTGAGATTCATCGGCCTGCCGATGGGCTTACGTTTTGGTAGCCCGTAGCCCCAGGACTACCATTACATATAAAAAAGACGTTTTACTCACATTTACACACACACAAGTTTGTTGCACCATTCCTGTCGAATCCAATATAGAGGGCACAACACTGTGTCTGCAAATCCAGCACCTGAGACTTGTTTACAAACGATTCCGCAGTGAAATGAAGCGAACACACGTACATGTCTTCCCCACGTGAGCTGGAACTTCATTAAAAAATAAATGAAGTATCACACATTCCTAATATTAGAATCTGAAGGAAGCTTATGCAGCGACTGAGTTCTTCCACAATATCTTGCTGTCTTCTTCGACATGTTTATTGAGTCGGTGGGCGGGGCTACTGAATTACACATGCTTATTATTCTGTAGAGGCGGTGTTTCGTCGTGTAATAACGTCAGTAAGAAGCCTCTATCGTTTTCTGAGCCTAGTGTCTATGAAAGCTTTTCTTTGACTAACAAGGAAGTTTTCAGCTCTGAAACTTACAGGATATTCTTATATTACCATGACCTTTCATATATCAAAAGCTCAAGGGAAAGTTGATTTCTCAATTCATCACCCCTTTAAAAAAAGTAAAAAATTATGTTATTGAAATTACAATATTCTGTTCTCTGACTCATTCTGAATCACTATTGTTTTCAACATTGATAATAAATGTTTCTTAAACACCAAATGTAGACTGGAGAAATGATGCTGAAACTTTAGCTTGGCTATCAAAGAAATTAAATACATTCTAAAATATATTAAAAAAAGAAAACAGCTATTTTAAATTGTAATATCATTTCACAATATTAGTGGTTTACTGTATTTTGATCAAATAAATTCAGTGTTGGTGAGGATAAGAGACTTCTTTCAAAGATATTTAAAAAAAACATACATACTTTTGAACAGTAACAATTTGAAGAGATGTGACGCAATTATATTATTATAATCATATTTATTATAATAACATTTAATATAAGCTATTTAATAAATGTTTTGTAAACATTAATTGATCAATAGTATTTCAATAAAATTCTGTTTTGTTTTATCAGTTTCTATGTCCAAAATTGTCTGGACTGGACTATCCAGCTCCTCTGGTGCTCCTTATCAGTAGAGAGCGAACTTAAAAATAGCTGTGACATGGGAGGCAAGGGACTATTGTTTATCAATGAGCTGCTAGCGCAGTGGCTACTCATCTCATCTCATAGTTTCTAATGAGTTTGGCAGTTAGTGGTAAGGCTAATGTCTTATGTTTCCTGATGAGGAGGGTTGCCACTACTGAGGCTAATGTTTAATGCCTCCTGATGACAGGGGCTGCTAACACTGGCTAATTTCATGCATGGAGACCCATCCGCATCTCATCCGCTCTACTGGCACACTGGTGCTAATTACAGCCCAAAACTGCTTGATTCCTGCCATCATCCACAGTTACTCTGTTATATTTTAACCAACGAAACCATCAAAATCCAACTGCATGGACTGAACAAGGAATTATGTTTGTGTGTATACATATACACATGATGCTACAACCATGACTGTGTGATGCTAAGCTTCTCATATTTAAGCTGAGCCTACAATCTTTATACACATATATTATTGCCCTAAACTACTTTAAGTGTAATGCATTGACAGCAGTGTTACATGGTAGCTCTTCTCAGGGCTGGCCAGATGAAAAAAATTAATTGGTTTGTAATTGCTGGATACAATTATTATTATTTTAAAAAAAATAAACATTCTGTAGAAATTGGCAGAATTTGACATATTACATTTAAGCCATCATACATTTTTAGTATCCAATAAGACAAAAACAATGCATTTGACTGCAGACCAAAGGATTTGTCTTTGTGAGCTTTTAAGCATCCCCTTGAGGAAGACCCCTTTTGTGCCTTTAAGAATACATCTCTGAGCCAAAGAATTAAATGGAATTGTCTTTCTTAGTAAGACGCAGATTTTTGATCAACAGGCCCAACAGCAATAAACATGATAGCAATGCTTCAATCAAATTGAAATCCTGTCATTATCTATCTTGATGTTACATATTAGAAGTGTAAGGGTACACAAAACTGATGGTTCAGTACGTTCCCCAGTTTTGAAGTCATGGTTCGATACGGGTTCGGTACAGCATAGGAGGAGAAAACAATGGTTTACTGAACAAATAGTGTCTCTGTCTTTTAAGTAATTCGATTATAATTAAAAGGATACATAAAAATGATCTATGCTGACGCTATAATCTATATAGGGAGCCCTTAATTGCACGTTAGTATAATATTAAAGGTTAACAACAGAGACCAAACTATTAGCCTTTTTATATATAATAATCAAATAACAAATTGTATGCAAACATGTAAACTGCACATAAGGCAGTTTTTGTATTAACTGCATTAAATAAAATTTATTTCCTTGTTGAAATATAATCATATAGACTGTAGCTGTTTTTTTCATGACATTTATTTAAACATGCATTAAATAATCAAGACATCACTAACAGGTTATTATTAAAATGTAATGAATATATAGTATATGTTAGTGCGTGTGCCGTTACACTCCTAATTACTATTTAATCAAATGTCAAGGAAGAAAAGTAAGTTTTGTGACAAGGTAAAGTGAGGTCAGCCTCAACAATGGGCCATGGCCCTCGGTGTGCCATGAGAGTACCGTATGTGCCGTGGGTGGTTATTGGTTATTTTTTCAGTTTGGTTTAAATATTGTTACACCCCTATTATAAATGTACAGTACACACTTATCAGGTATAATATTATGATATATATACATATATAATAGAAAAGGAACCGGCCCCCATGTGTGTCCATACCAGTGAATCTGGCCCACTTTTTTCCTGCTTGTTAATGACTTTTCTGCCCAGGTAAATATCATCAGCACTCCAAATCCCAAGAGTGTATAACAGTGTGTGATTCAGGACACGTTAAGCGAATAAGTGGCATGTCGTGCATTTGCTGGGTGTCTGACTCCGTTTTGGTGCCTGTGTAACAGTGTGTGAATGAGAGACAGGCATGAAGAAATTGGCCTTTGCATGTAAGCGATAATAGGACACAAGCTCAGCTAATCAGATGAGTGAATCATACGAGCAAGCAAAGGACTGGTGCTGATGGACAGAAAGGGGGCAGAAAGGGAAAGGCAAAAAAGAAATCTGAATCATTAAATCCAAAGGTAGGCGTCTTAGAAAGAGTGCATTGGTTTGAGAAGAACCAGAAAAGAGCGCTGGAAGTGTTATGGAAGGCCTAAATAAAACCCAGATTAAGCCAGAACAAGGACCAATACTATATGTATATGTGCTATCATTGCTGATGAGGCTGCAATGTTAGCAACCGTTTAATCATTGACACAGAAAATATTAGGCATGACAAGTCCAAAACAATCATTTGGAATGAAGCAACCAACGGAAATGAGAGCGCACCTGTTCAATCAGTCTGATTTTCCTCCACATTTCTGTCAGAAAAGCAAAAAGGGACTGCCATGACAATGAGGCTTCAAAAAGACTAATTAAGAGCCACTTTCAGATACTCTGATAAATGCATGATAACAAGCAAAGAGAAATGTAGTCTTGATGGCACCAGATTGATTAATATGATAAGTCAGTAAGCTGTATTTTTCACTTGACTAATTAAAATCTAAAATACATACACGTCTTTCCTAATTAGCTTCTATTTGTATGTGAAAATAAGTCACTAAATGCTTCTAAATGACAATGTTAATTACTATTTTTGCTGTAAAAAGCAGCTTTACATGAATTCATTATAAATCATGACAATAAAACTAATACACACTTGAAAACCTGAGGTTTCTTGCCATTGAGATAAATGTTAACAGATAGTCAGACTGATTAAAAAGGCACCATCAACCTATGAATGGCTTACTTATAATTTATGCGCATTAAACTGTCATAAAAGAAAGTATTATCACAAATTGCACACCTCACCCAGCACATCACCAAATACCTCAATGCTCTATAAAACACTCAACTCCTTTCATGTTCACCTTTCGTATTCAACGTCAACTAATATCTCTTCACTCAGTCAAGAGATGAGTCAAGAGATGCACAAAAAAGACACATTTTGTCTGTGTAAGCTCAGCCCTGAGAGACGTGCAATAGCGCAATCAGGTACAAGATTGTGTTTGATAATATGAAAGACAACATACAATAAAAACAAGAGCCTCTCCTCAACTTACAGTAAAGAGTAGATAGTAGGAGAGATTTTAAGGAGGTATGAGGTAAGACACAATGGTTAAACATGTCTGCCATCCAAAAGGAAAGAAAATCAGAAAGAAGTTAGAAAGAAGGTTCTTTAGTACAGTAAATTCTTAAAGGGTTAGTTCAATCTGTTCATCATTTAAAGCGATCCAGTCTCTTTAGAAAATTTTTACTGAACTGCTTGATTCATAAGGATTAGTTTTACAATCTCTTAATGAACTTTTTGAATCAGCCAGCGGTCCCCACTTTTCAAAAGGCTTATAAATTACACAGGATTTTTTTTTTTTTTGAGAAAGTAAATATGCAGAATGTTTCCTGTGATGGGTAGGTTTAGGGGCAGGGGCAGTGTAAGGGGGATAGAATGTACAGTTTGTACGGTATAAAAACCATTACGTCTATGGAGAGTCCCCACAAAGATGGTGAACCAGATATGTGTGTATACACACACAACCGTTACTTTTATTCAACAAGAATGTGTTATATTGATCAGAAGTGAAAGTAAAGACTTTTTTATTATTACAAAAAATAAATGTTGGGATCTGATATGTCAAGGATGGCAGTGTTCAGTCAGGATGGGTTTAGGTAAGGGAGAGGGGTCTGGCAGCCTTCTCTGGTCTGGGGTGTGAAGGGAGGCGGCTTCTCCTCAACAGCCATTCTTCCCTGAGGCTAGCCCGTCGGCGCAAGCGCGTGGTTCCCATCCGGACAGCAGGTCCGGCGGCTCAGTCCACATGGTGGTGTGGGAATCCCTCCATACTCCTTTTCCTGGACTCACATGGACACTAGCATGCCTTCACAAGGGAAGAGACTGGTCTCTCGAGGAGAGGAGTGCTCGGAATGTAACAGTGACAGTGACGGTGACCATTCCTGGTTGATCCAGTGCCCCTCCTCTCTCACACACCCACTCCTTTCAGGAACCTGGCGAAGGGCGGTGATTTAAGGCATGGGGTGGCGCTGACAATAAGAGTGAGGCAGCAGTTCCATCACAATATATACTGGATGTGTGTGTGTACATGTATCATCTATCGACTGTTGAATTTCTTTGAACTCCAATTCAGTAAATTCATATGATTCTAGTTAAAATTCTTATTCAACTTCCTGTGATGAGTGGCCAATTCAGTTCCAACACGTTATGTGAATGGAACTCAATTCTTAAATACCCCCTGTGGTGAAAATCAAGATTATAATCGTGTTATAATCATTGTTTATATGTCTATGTGCTGTTTTTTTAAAAATATGCTTTAAGACAAAACATGTGAAAATTCATGTCAACAGCATTGCTGAGTATTTTCTCCTTAAAACTGCAGTGAAAAAAGTCACAAAAATGCAGATTGAAATGTGTTTCTTACATCACAAATGACCTTTTAACAGATCATGTCAACATGCATATCATTAAACCAGGTTGTCCTGGGGTATTTTTCTGTTGATATAAAAAGCAGGTAGATTTATCTATATAACTCATTATCATGGACTTTTAGTTTGTTTTCATGTTCACCATGTGTTTCTTTGTTCAGATGTTTACCTGTCTGCCTGTTTTGAATTACCTGACGCATTACCATTCTGATACATCGACTTGTATTTAAAAGCCTTTATAATTCACTCTTCCACTTCTTCTGAATCTTTTTCTGGTTCAAACATACATGGCTCAATTAAACCAATATTTCCACTTGCCATTGTGTAGCCTCTACTACAGTGGAGTTGAGTTAGTGGATCTCTGAGCTGGTGTGAGAAGGATAATTTGCATATTCATAGATCCGGGTATACTAAATGAAGCAAGGGTGTACAGTTACATTCAAGCTATTTTAAGGCATGAATCTTTTTTTTTCCATAGGAAAAAAATAAATGTTTAAATACACTCACCTAAAGGATTATTAGGAACACCAGTTCAATTTCTCATTAATGCAATTATCTAATCAACCAATCACATGGCAGTTGCTTCAATGCATTTAGGTGTGAGGTCCTGGTCAAGACAATCTCCTGAACTCCAAACTGAATGCCAGAACGGGAAAGAAAAGTGATGTAAGCAATTTTGAGCGTGGCATGGTTGTTGGTGCCAGACGGGCCGGTCTGAGTATTTCACAATCTGCTCTGTTACTGGGATTTCACGCACAACCATTTCTAGGGTTTACAAAGAATGGTGTGAAAAGGGAAAAACATCCAGTATGTGGCACTTCTGTGGGCAAAAATCCCTTGTTGGTGCTAGAGGTCAGAGGAGAATGGGCTGATTGATTTAAGCTGATAGAAGAGCAACTTTGACTGAAATAACCACCGAGGTATGCAGCAAAGCATTTGTGAAGCCACAACACGCACAGCCTTGAGGCGGATGGGCTACAACAGCAGAAGACCCCACCGGGTACCACTCATCTCCACTACAAATAGGAAACAGAGGCTACAATTTGTACAAGCTCACCAAAATTGGACAGTTAAAGACTGGAAAAAATGTTGCCTGGTCTGATAAGTCTCGATTTCTGTTGAGACATTCAGATGGTAGAGTCAGATTTTGGCGTAAACAGAATGAGAACATGGATCCATCATGCCTTGTTACCACTGTGCAGGCTGGTGGTGGTGGTGTAATGGTGTGGGGGATGTTTTCTTAGCACACTTTAGGCCCCTTAGTGCCAATTTGGCACCTTTAAAATACCACGGCCTTTATGACCACCATGTACCCATCCTCTGATGGCTACTTCCAGCAGGATAATGCACCATTTCACAAAGCTCGAATCATTTCAAATTGGTTTCTTGAACATGACAATGAGTTCACTGTACTAAAATGGCCCCCACAGTCAATAGATCTCAACCCAATAGAGCATCTTTGGGATGTGGTGGAACGGGAGCTTCATGCCCTGGATGTGCATCCCACAAATCTCCATCAACTGCAAGATGCTATCGTATCAATATGGGCCAACATTTCTAAAGAATGCTTTCAGCACCTTGTTGAATCAATGCCACGTAGAATTAAGGCAGTTCTGAAGGCGAAAGGGGGTCAAACACAGTATTAGTTTGGTGTTCATAATAATCCTTTAGTGAGTGTATATCATGTTGGTGATCAAAGATGAGTTTTAAGGGTTAAAATTATGGACTACAGGGGGACTTTAAATTCTACATTTTGCCCAACACTCACACACAGACATAGCAAATCCTTGTCTAACAAGAAGAGAGAAAAAAAAAAAAACTCTTAAGCGGGAAGGGACTACCGCTCTCTCTCTATCTCTCCCTTTGAGACTAAAGGAGCCATTTATAATACTAATTAGTTCTAATATTATGAATGCGGGAATAACATCCTTTACCTGCTCTGATTTCTCCTCCATTAAACCCATTCAACTTACTACGAAACAAAAAAGGAAGACTGTATTTAAACACACACACATAATCAAACACAGCTTTTTTCTTATGTTAACATCTGTCTCTGGTGATCCGATTACAAGTGGTCAGCCGAGACAAATTGCTGTTTACACCTGATCTCAGTCTCTAGTGGCTACCTGTGATTGGATTTCATCAAGTTAGTGGGTCTCTGATTCCCTGAGTACACATTTTATTGTCTGGGATACATCAGAAAAACACTGGTCACATCACATCACCATCTCTATATAGTTTGAGTGATGGGATCACATTATGATCGTAAGATATCTGCACTGAGGGCTAGAAGTAGAAGTCTATTATTTAACAGTTGAGATCGTTCTTTAACGCTGATCTAACCAGCAGAAGACGCGAGCCGTGGTTTAAATCCCAGTTGCGCAGGTGGGGTGTGTTGTAACACTGCGTTACAATGAGCCCCTATTAGAACACTGCTATTATATTCTATACTTTTATGAATTATTTTTAAAAACCATGAGGAAAAGGTGAATAAAGACTGAGAGTCAATGTTAAGAAACTATTATTTATAATTAAGTTTTTAACTCTGCTTTATAGATGTGTTTAGTGATGTGTTTGTTGTCAAACTCAAAAATGTATTTTTATGATTAAAAAATATTTTATTTTAAAAAGTTAATAATTGTATTTTATTGACAAAATATTTTAGTTTGTCTTGGATTTTATTATTATATCAGGTAACATTTTAAACTTTCATTTGGTCATGTTACAATGTGCCCCTCACATGTTACAATGTACCCCAGCTACGGGGCATGTTGTCACATTTCACTTCCATTCTTTCGGGGTAAATCAAGAAGAAAGTATACACTGTATTAATGAAACAAAACCACATAATTGTTCTAGACGTGTGCAATTAATGTGGGGAAAATACTCAGAACCCCAAGTGGATTTACACAAACAGAGACAGTCAAAAGGGGCTAAGTTGTGCCCCGCTCTACTACTCAAAAGTTTGCTAATAATTAGAAATGTTTCTTTAGCACCAACTTTTCATATTAGAATGATTGCTGAAGGATCATGTGACACTGAAGACTGGAGTAATAATGCTGACAATTAAAAAAAGGAATAAATTACATTTTAAAATATATTAAAATTAAACACGGTTATTTTAATTAGTAATACATATTTCACAATTCTCATCAAAGGAAAAAGCCTTGGTGAGCACAAAACACTTTTTAAATAATCATTAAATCCTACCAACCCAAAACTTTTGAATGGTTATGTATAAGCAAATGTTAATTTGATTATATGTTTGTAACTATTTTTATAAAAATGAAATTAAACTTAAAATATGTAATTTATTTTAATTAAATATAATTTCAGTTAGTAGTTCGGTGGTTTAAGGCTGGCCACACACTTGAAGATTTAAAGCATGATTTTGAGTCCGATTTGCACCCCCAAGCGAACTGTTGCAAAATACTTTTTGTCCAAAAACTTCTCAATTGTGTAGTGTCATTAGGATTATTTTACTGCTCCCGATCACCCCGGAGGCCGCACAATCCCAAATCGTGGATATCAAGTCAGAAGCAGCCAGATCTTTATCTGTCTCTGTCTCTGATGTGATACCTGTGATAGCCAACCGAATGTTGCTTGCTTCTATAGCTAAAACTTGGCAGCCACAAAAGTGAGAACGAAGATCACCCAATATTCTTTTTTTTTCTCACTTGTTTAACAAAACTCATGCCAAGAGAACCAGCTGACTATGTTGATCGTCCCCATTTGTTTTTCTTCTCAAGTCACAATTGATCTGGCAAGTCTCTGTGAGATATCGTCTCTTCAGAAATGTTACAATCGACAGGTGTGTGGTCTTGTGGTCTGGACAAATCTTCTACTGTGTGCATTCAAAGGATTATAATGCTAAAAAAAACAACGCCCTTAGATCTATGGTCTCCCATAGTTTTAAAATTGGTTAAGATTTGAAAATCGCCTAGTGTGTCCCAGGCCTAAGCCCCCAGTAATGTATGAATTATTTGAACAGTGGTCTACTTCTGAAGACAGCAAGTCCATGGCCCCTGTTTTGACAAATCCTGCTCAGTTTTGCCAGCTCTAAAGCCTGGGACAAATCTGCTGGAGAGTTTGAAAATGTGTGCCCAAGCCTGAATCATAAACAAACTCTCAAGCATAATTCCTAAAATTACTGTTTCTGTATTACATATGTATCCTACTTATCCTAATTTAAGCCGAGAGGTCTTACTCAGGCCTGTTCAAGCCCTTCCGCCCAGGAACAGTAAAAAATAAACCTAACTTTCTCACGGGATTACACACAGTATACTGAATGTGGTTTGTCAGATTTTAATACAATTAAAATAATAGTTCACTCAAAAATGTGCATTGTGTCATTTACTCACCCTCATGCAACTCTAAACTGATTTTCACAAGAAACACAAAAGTAGATGTTTAACAGAATGATGCTGCTGCTTTTTTTTTCTCCCAAACAATGAATGTGAAAGGGAACGGTTGCTGGTGAGATACAAATCTGATGCTATGTGACTTAATGTAGCCTAAATATAACAAATGTTGTATTTGAATTGCATATAAAATGTCCATTCCTTTGACAGTTCTAACAAACTAACTTAATGTGATGCATATTTGTCATATGTCAATGAAATAGGTCAGATTTCTGTAATAGTAGCCTATTATACTGACTATGTTTTAAATATACAACAATATAGAGCATCAATAAATCCAATTTGTTTCAGTCTCATATATTTATCTAACTGAATATAGCTTGTTCAACAGTTAGCCATATATTTTAACCATGTTCATACTTTTTAACAGAATAAATCCAATTGTTTTTACAAAATAAACGGATTTAGGATGATTCTAAGCAATTTGAATAAATGCATTTTTAAAAGATGATTATTTAAATAAAATAGTAAATGCAAATAGTTAGTTAGTTAACACAAAAATGAAAATTCTGTCATTAATTACTCACCCTCATGTTGTTCCAAACCCGCAATAAAATAATAACAAATAATAATCTGATTTTTATAGTATATACTTTTATAGTTTCTTACTCGCTTCACTGAAGTATGACTGACAAATATGCATTACGTTAAGTTTATTAGCATATGTTAAAACTAATCCAAATGAATGGAAATGTTATTTTATTTTATGCAATTCAACAAAATAAATCTTAAATTTAAGCCTTTTTTTCCTTTGAGCTATACTGCAAGACTTCTGTAGACTATAGACATTTATGTGATAAACAGAATGAAATGTCATTGGGGGAAAAAATCATTATTCAGCTCTAAAAATGTCATTAGCATTTGTGTACAAGGAAATGTAGCATCATATAATCAAACATAACTGTTCCTTGCATGCCTCAAACCTGGCTTGATCCTTTCGGCTTCAGAAGACTTCAACCACATGAGGATGCTTTTATGGTAGAGCAATTTAAGTTAGATGTTTTAAGATCATGAAATGTTCTATAAAACTTCTATAAGGTCAACTAGTTCATCCTTCTACCATCTATAGATTACCCAATCCAAGTGTGAGGTTAAAGGATCTGAGGCAGTTTACTTTGTGTAATCTATTAACAGTTTTCCTCAGGGTATTCACATCTGAAATCAGTCACGTATGAAACCAAAGTCTCAGGGGCAGGGAAGAAATTAGCCGCTGTTTACTTACATTCATCCAAGAAGAGGCACTTTAGGGGAAAATTAGCAGAGTAAGGTCATGCGTTTCAGTAGTTTGCAGCTAAAATGTTCTGTGTATATGTGTCTGTGTGCATTAGGAAGTGATGTGGTGCTAGAGGGAGGCCCAAAGGTATTTCTTTCTCTGTCCTTACTATTAAAAAAGACACACCTGTGTTCACATGTAGCCCCCAAGCAAACACACACATACACACAAATAAGACACACAGTCCCCCCCAGCAGCTTCAATTCTGAAGACGCATCTGCGGCCACACACCTACAGGGATTTTCATGCTCTTGCACATCTATGGCCTAAGAATAGAACAGCATGCAACCCTCCTGGACACAAATACTAATTATATTCCCACAATATCCCACAAATTCCATGCACTAACAATGAAAAAGGCTGCATCTCTATAATATGCACTTCTCTGATGGTGAGAAATTTTGTGTACTAAATCACTACACCATTATTGGGCCATACATCATCCGTCTTGATAACATACTCCTTTTAAAATGTAGCTAAATAATAAACTTTGGTGTTGGTAAGATTGTTTTCATGTTTTTGAAATAAATTTCTTATGCTCACAATACTGCATTTACTTAATAAAAAAAAGGTAAAAATGTAAAAAAGTGAAAATGCTAATATAGTGACATTTTATTACAATTAACTGTTTTCTATTTTAAATGAGACCTATTATGCCTATTTTTACAAGATGTAATATAAGTCTCAGTTATCCCCAGAATGTGTCTGAAGTTTCAGCTCAAAATACCCCACAGATCATGTATTGTACCATGTTGTAAATGCCCATTTTTGATGCATGTATCTTTAAATGCAAATGAGCTGCTGCTTACCGCCCCCTAACCAGAAGAGGGCGGAAACCTTTACAGCTCATGCCTTTATCTGACAAAAATTAACAAAACATCTGTTTGGTTTCGATTATTGATTATTGTATTGTCAGTTTAAACTTCTAATGTGATATGGTTTTCTGAGCACACTCATCCAAAGCATGAGCATAGGAAGGATGTCAGACGGCGTGTCACACGTGTAGTATATATTTCTAACTATTACACATTTTGAAAAGTTTTGTGCTGCTTAATATTTTTTGTGAAAACTGTGATAACATTTATTTAAAATAGAAATACTTTGACACTACTATCACTTTTGATTGTATCGTTTGATCTATCTTCATGCTTTTGCTAAATAAAAATAATTTTCTTAAAAAAAAAAAAAAAAGATTTAAACATTCAAACATTTGAATGGTAATGTGTACACCCAGAAAGATAGATATGGAGATAGATATAAGATATCAGATATAAGATAGAGAATAAAGTGTGAGAGCCACAGAGGAAAGCTGGCGGTGTTGTTTAAGTTAGGGAATCTCACCTCTGCTGTTTCCAAGGCCATTGAAAGGTATTTGCACTGATGTGTGTGTGTGTGTGTGTGTGTGTGTGTGTGTGTGTGTGTGTGTGTGTGTGTGTGTGTGTGTGTGCCCCACAAAGATGGCAATATCCAAAATCCTTGTCCTTGTGGGGACATTTTTTGGTCCCCATGAGGAAAACATCTTATAAATCACACTAAGTGATGTTTTTTGAAAATGTAAAAATGCAGCATGTCTCCTGTGATGGGTAGGTTTAAGGGCAGGGGCAGTGTAAGGGGATAGAAAATACGGTTTGTACAGTATAAAATGCATTACGCCTATGGAATGTCCCCACAAAACATGGAAACACAACATGTGTGTGTGTGTGTGTGTGTGTGTGTGTGTGTGTGTGTGTGTGTGTGTGTGTGTGTGTGTGTGTGTGTGTGTGTGTGTGTGTGTCCTTGTTTATTTTACATTGTGGGGACCAAATGTCCCCATAAGGATAGTAAAACCTGAGATCTCCTACATTGTGGGGACCAGCCAGCGTTCCCCACTTTTTAAAAGGCTTATAAATCACACAGGATTAGTTTTTTGAGAAAGTAAATATGCAGAATGTTTCCTGTGATGGGTAGGTTTAGGGGCAGGGGCAGGGGCAGTGTAAGGGGGATAGAATGTACAGTTTGTATGGTATAAAAACCATTACGTCCATGGAGAGCCCCCACAAAGATAGTGAACCAGACGTGTGTGTGTGCGTGCGTGCGTGTGTGTGTGCGCGCTGTGTACCATTTAATATTTTACTACAAAATAGCTCTACAGAGAACAGTTCACAATGAGGCTTACAGCCACAAAGAAAGAATAAATAAACTTACACATGGTTGTATATGCATTCAAGGGCCCAGAGCTCATTCTCACACACACACACACACACACACACACACACACACATGTTGTGTTTCCATGTTTTATGGGGACATTCCATAGGCGTAATGCATTTTATACCGCGTACAAACCGTATTTTCTATCCCCTACACTGCCCCTGCCCCTAAACCTACCCATCACAGGAGACATGCTGCATTTTTACTTTTTAAAAACATCACTTAGTGTGATTTATAAGATGTTTTCCTCATGGGGACCAAAAAATGTCCCCACAAGGACAAAAATTTGGATATTGCCATCTTTGTGGGGACATTTTGTCCCCATACCGTAGGGATTACCAGTCCACACACACACACACACACACACACACACACACGGGGCTAGTTGTAAGTTGTAAGTCAGTGTTAGGTCTCCCAGGGCCTTTACTGATGTTTCATCTCTCCCCTACACGTGCACACAAACACAAATCTACCAGGACAATAGGTGATTTAACCCTGGAGAGCTGTAAAGTGTTTCAAAGAGCAATTTATGACCACAGTATCTAGCATTTGTACAGACTTTATAAACCCACAGCAGATTTGCCCTTGATTTAGAATCATTCACAGAGTGGTAGTCAACAAATATAATCAAATGACCTGAATGAAAAAGTACAGTTATTTTTAGTACAATGAGAAATCCACAGTAAGGTTCCATATAAAGCCTATGTACACAAACACACATTCACATTCACCTCTTGAAAGTGCTCTGGGGACAAATGTCCATTGCTAGTCTCATATTCATTGTGATATTGTGCTAAGGATTTAATGCTAAAATGTCAGTGCATATCAGCATAGACATAAAAAATATGCTTTATACTGTATGGCTGGCCAATATGTCACATTCACAAAGTATTCATAATGATTTTTTGGGTGATATAAAATTAAATCAGTGATTTTAACTTTTTAATTTGGCCATATGTTTCCAAAAGAATGTGTCAGTAGATTCATTTTAATCTCTCCTTGTCTCTCAATTCACAAGCATGAGTTGCTGTTTCAGTAACCGATTCAAAACTCTTCTTTAACATTTGGTTGTATTCACTTCATAAATCCATTTAAACAAAAGATATTAGTACAAATAAAATGAGACTTAAAATAAAAGAAGTGCAGAGAAGAGATAAAGTTTTTGTTATATGGCGCATTTGGTCAAACCCTATTTATACGTGTTAAAGGCTGTAAATTGAAAGTTGAAGAGTATAATTTTTGTCTGTTGTTTTCCACAGAAATGACGCGCATCACGTTGTTCAGCAAACTCGATTCAACAACTGGTTTGTTTTACTCCATACATTTTTCACATGACACGTTTAATGTTAAAATGTTTGACTGAAAATAAATGCAGATACATTTAAATAAAATATATTAGTAAAAGATGAAAAGGATTTAAAAAGTATAATATATAGATAAGATATAAGATATATACTGCTTTAGTTATATTGCCCAGCCCTGGTTATAATTGTTACAGGACTGAAAAGTTACAGGTGAAGTTTGTAATTTTTTATGTTTTTCCGCAGAAATTACACACATCATGTTCAGCAAACATTCAAATCAAGCAACTCCAAAAGAGTGTAAGTAATTCTTATTGCAATACGAGTGGCTTTAGACTTGTGTCTAAAAGCATTCGGTTAGCATGCACTGAGATGTAGCTGTAAACTTTTGCGGGGTCAGGGGTTACCCATTCTACAGCAGTATGCTTCACTGGAGCACTCTGGTACACAACCCATTATCTCTCTCTCTCTCTCTCTCTCTCTCTCTCTCTCTCTCTCTCTCTCTCTCTCTCTCTCTCTCGGACACACACACACACACACACACACACACACACAGATGGAGGCAGGAATCACTAGCCACTCGTGTGTCCTATTGCCCCTGTCCTATTAACCTTGTTCCTCTCACTCCCTCTTAGACTGTAGCCTTCAGCATACAAATACACTGAGTTTTTAAAAACATGATGCATTAGTCATGTGGTATGTAGCCTAGACTGACCACCTCACTGCCCTACAGTTTACCACAGTTACTTGTATTATTAAGCAAGCAAGAAAGCAAGCGAGAAAGAAAGAAAGAAACCATTAAAGTATCAAGAGCACAAAAAAGGTAGCGTAAAACTATAGTTCTCAAATGGGTCAGGGGCCTATTAAAAGCACAATATGTACGATTTTGGGGTGGGTGTGTCAGTTTAATGTGTTTAATCTTTTGACAGCCCTAATTCCAAGTCTTCTGAAGATATGCAATATTACTTTTGTGCTTTTTTGGTTGTATATGGAGCTCAGTAGCATCCAGCATTCACTTTCTTCAAAAAGAGTGCCTAGGAGATTCTGCTAAACTTCTTTTGTGTTCAGTGGAAGACAGAAAATCACTTTGGAACGACACGAGCGTGAGTGAACTACTCCTTTAAGTGAGTGAGAAAGTATTTGTGTTTTCATTATCACATTTACTCACATTATCATATCGCGACCAAAACCCAGCGTGTGTGAGGCTTCTGTGCTCTACTCACTCTCTAGCGCTGCTCTCAATGGCCCATAGATATCTCTCATTTTATTTCTCCATATTTTCATTAGTTGTGGCTGTGCAACCGGGGGAAATACATTCTGCCTGTTTGCGTGTGGCAGTAAATCAATACAGTGAGCGTTAGTCTTCTTTCCTCCTTTCTGTAGACTGTCATCCCTCAGCTCCCTCTCTCTCTCTCTCTCTCTCTCTCTCTCTCTCTCTCTCTCTCTCTCTCTCTCTCTCTCCCTGTTTAGATTTCTCCAGGTTTTAACAGTTAGACTGATAACGCCTGACCTGAAGGTCACCTGCCTCAAACATCCAAAGGTATTACAGCATTCTGAAGAAATGCAGTCAACAATACAAGCTGAGAACTGAGTGTCTGTGTCATGATGGGTGACACAGAGGACTTAATAGCTTAACTATCTCACTATTGTAGATCTGTGATGCCATATCGCCCATTGTGTAAAAAACGTGAAAAGAAGTGGGACAGATGAGGGTTTTAAAAGCAGTGAACCATTTCCACAAAGTGTATAAATGTATTCCTGTAATGGCAAGGCTGAATTTCCAACAGCCTTCAATGTCCCATGATCCTTTAGAAATGTTTCTAATATGCTGATTTGGTGTGCTGATTATCAATTATTATTGGTGCTTAATTATTAATAATGGTTTCTATTATTATTTTCAATGTAGAAAACCGTTTTGCTTCTATATAGTATTGTGAAAACTGTAATACGACTAGAAAGTTTAAAAGCATTTATTTAATTAACTTTTGTGACATTATAAATTTTGATCAATTTAATGCATCCTTGCTGAATAAAAAAATACTGATTATTTTTTATATATCTTTCTTACTTCAATTTTAAATGGTAGGTTTCCACAAAAAATATTAAGCAGCAAAAACTGTTTTCAACACTGATAATAAGAAATGTTTGCACCAAAACAGAATATGAGAATGATTTCTGAAGGATCATGTGACACTGAAGACTGGAGAAATGATGCTGAAAACATTACATTTTAAACTATAATAAAATAGAAAACAGTTTCTAGTTCACAATAATACTTTTTTAATATAATATAATAATGCTTTTTTCGTCATATAAATGTCTCTAGAGAATGGAAGCTTGTTTCCACACTGAAATAAAAAAAAAGGTAATTGTGGCACATCTCATAATTCTTTTTTTCCCTTGCAATTGCGATTTACCTCTTGCAATCCTGACTTGTTTTTCTCAGAAATACGTGATATATATGGAGGACCAGGAGTGCCACTTAAAAATAAAATGAAGAATCAATTTATCAATTTAATAATTCAAACATAATATATATATATATATATATATATATATATATATATATATATATATATATATATATATATATATATATATATATATATATATATATATATATATATATATATATATATATATATATATATATAAAAATCACTTTAAAATGGACAAATTAATAGATGTGTGGGAATAGCGTAGTTCGTGTTTTTAAATGTAGTTTAATAAAACAATAATTTACAAAAACATTTTAAATGTACAAATAAATAGACACATTTAAAACTGTTTATTTAATTAATGTTGTAAAAAGTATATTAATAAAACAATAAAAAGAGGTTATTTTTGTAAATGTATTGTTTTATTGTTAAATATGTCTATTATTTTTGTCCATTTAAAAGTAATTTATATATAGAGAGATTTTTATGTTTGAATTATTAATTTGAAAAATTGATTCTTCATTTTATTTTTAAGTGGCACTCCTGGTCCTCCATATATATAAAGCCACAACTGCAAGGTTTTTTTCTGACTTTTTTCTTGCAATTGCGAGTTTATATTTTGCGATTCTGACTTTATAACTTGCAGTTGTGACTTTATAATTGCGAGATATAAACTAAATCTAAGTGTGAGTCAAAAGTCACAATTATCTTTTAAATTGTGGCAGAAAGAAGCTTCCATACCAGAGTGAGCATTGATTGTGAGCAGAAAAAACAATAAAAAGGCTGCACACAAACGGTAAAAATTTTAATTAGTGAATTATTAAAAATAGTATTTTAATACGGTGAACTAAATATAATTTCAACAGATTTTGTGAAAATGATGGCATTGTCAAGATTTCTGAGATGCGAAAGATTCAAATCGCCTTCTTGAGGGGGATACAGACATTTGACATGTTTAAAACTAACTTGTTTAAAACTAACTAAAAAACAGCATTATATAGTTCTCACAACAACAGCACATGGAAAAAAGTAACACCAACAGTAAGTGTACAGCTCATGGAATGTGCCATTGCACAGTGAGATATAAAAAGGAAGGTGTGTCGCCGCTTTGTTAATTCAATGGCAAAAATACCACTTTTCCCTTCTCCTCTCACTGGGTGCTGTGTTTGTGCGACAGCAGAACGTGTGATCAGAATAAACTAATAAAACCAACTCTTTTTTTCACTTATTATTCATCTTCTCTCCCTCCATCTCTCCTGTCAGCGTGTGACTCACAGCAACAACTGAATCAGAGAAGCATTTAAGTGCAGGAACCAATTTTCCCCACCGTATAAAAACCACATGAGTACGAGAGCCGAGCAATTACCAGCGAAGATGACAGCTTTAGGGTGACGCTCGGGTCGTAAATTTCTCACTCCGCATGCCGTTGGGAGATTTCTACATGCTTTGGATATCAGGACAGACTCCCATAAATCGCGGAAACGTCTATTAGAATTCCCATTCCGGGGTTCCTCTCTCCTAACCCATCTCCTCGCGCTGCCTGGGGAGCTAACCTAGAGCGGTGCTAACAGCGGCGGCGCCGTCATCAGGGTGACTGCTATGGGAAGACGAGGGGGACTGCGAGGAGCTAATTTGCACAGGAGGAGGACAGATGGGGCTGAGAAGGCTGCCGAGGAATCGCTGAATGGTCGAGAAAGCAGAGGAGATGTCGGAGAAGCGGCGAAATGCACTCACAAGGCCTAATCAATCAAAGAGTGTGTGCGGTGATTAAAAAGCACTCAGGTGGAATTTGTTACACTGAAGAGTTTTCTCTCCTCAAAGTAAGAGAAAAAGAGCCAGTGAGTGGCAGAATCTGAAATAGGACCCCAGATTAAGAAGCCTTGGAGCTAATCATTTCTTCTACAACAGTCTCCAACACTCCAATCTCATGTACAAACAAAAAAAAAAGTTAACAGAATGAAAAAGCAGTAAGACCACTAAATGGTGTGGAATATTAAGCAATGCACCATATATTCTGTGACGGAGCATAAAGTATTATCAAAGTTAAATTTTCAGAAAAATTAAGCATGTTTTCCCACGACGATGATTCTCATGACTGTATTGCAGTATTTACTGTAATATAATTATACTATCACGGTCATACATAATTTAATTCTTTAAATTAAATGATTTACATTTACATTTACATTTAGTCATTTAGCAGACGCTTTTATCCAAAGCGACTTACAAATGAGAGTAATAGAAGCAACCAACACCAGTCAAGGGCAACAATATGCAAGCGCTGTAACAAGTCTCACGAAACACAGGACAGTTTTTTTTTTTAATAACAAACAGAAACGAATAGAGTGATAAGTGCTATTCTTTATTGGTCAAGTGCTGCTGGAAAAGAAGTGTCTTGAGATGTTTTTTGAAAATGGCTACAGACTCGGCTGCTCGAACTGAGACAGGCAGGTCATTCCACCAGGTGGGAACAGTCCAAGAAAAGGTCCTAGTGAGGGATTTCATGCCTCTTTGAGATGGCACCACTAGGCGTCGTTCACTTGCAGAACGCAAGCTTCTGGAGGGTGTGTAAGTCTGAGCAAGTGACTTACACACTTACACAAGTGTGTAAGTCACTTGCGAAAACAACAAATGATGTTTTCAAACATCATTTGTGACTTACACAAATGATGTTTGAAAATAAATGTCACCTTACAGTAATGAGAACTGAGGTGGAATGTGCTTAATTGTGAAAATTATGCCACAGAATGTAATTAAACAAAATATAATTTAGTGTTTCTATCTTTTTAACTTTTGGGTGAAATGTAATCTGGTATAGGTTTTGTGAGATTCATCCAAAAGTATAATATGCCTGAAATACTAAACGTAAAGTAATAAAATAATAAATTAGCATTTTTTCCATATGAATTAGATCTGGTAGGATAACCAGGGAGTGACATCATAACAGTACTTACTTGGTGGAGCTGGCCTTCCTCTGGCAGAACATGGACAGAGAGGAGGAGCCAGGCACTTCTTGCTTGATTTCCCACGCTGCCAGATTACTGGGCTTCACCACCATGAAATTAATGCCTTCCCCATACTGGACTCTAAGGAAATCAAGAACACAGGATTTGAGCACCTTAAACAACACACCCATAAACTTATTCTCTTAACATAACTTCATACAAATTATGCTCAAACACATTTTTGTTTGAAAATGCAGCCCATTAATGATAACATATTGCTTTTTTATTACCCGTTTAATAAATAATCAACTACCACCAGGTATAAAATCCCTAGCAGATGACTTTAAATTTTGGGTTAATGCTACATCCAAATTTGGAAAAGAAACAAGCAACCAGATGGGGGTGTAGATCATTCTTTTTTCTTATGTTGTCTCATAAGACACCCTTTTATAACCAGTGCTAGTACAGCTCTGTAGAATAACATGGAATAATAACACATTAGTTAGCTATTTTTTATATTATGTACTTTGGAAAGAATACTGTAATGTATATAATGATATGTGCATGAGTATATGTGCATTTTTTATTGATAAACCTCTGTCCTCTGTACCTGTCTGCTGACTAATCTATTCCTCACCTTGGCAAGATGCTGCCGACTGTATTAACAGACACTCACATACACGCGCACACACACGCGCACACACACGCGCACACACACACACACACACACACACACACACACACACACACACACACATCAGTGCAAATACCTTTCAATGGCCTTGGAAACAGCAGAGGTGAGATTCCCTAATGCTGGGTACACACCAAAAGATTTTTTACATCTTATAAGATTTTCAAAATGTGATAGACCACACACATGAGGACAAATAATCCTAGATTTAACCGTTTTGCTCCTATAGTGTGTGGTGTGCCATGATGTGACAAAGACAGCACACCACACACGAACAGATTTTCAACCAGAGTCCCGAGTGTAAACACAGGAAATCACGCAAAATCTCACGAGACTGGTTTTTATAAAGTAATGAAAATGTCCTGGTTTTCATTATTTTCCATTGGGCCATTACATTGACCCGCACCGCTGCAAAATCTTCACATGATTAGTAATATCACGACATTGTAAAAGCACAACAGCCAACGTCATCTTGGAATAAACACACATTTAGTCTGCTTACACTTTAGGGCTGTGATAATAATCTTATTTTATTTTCGCTTCCAATGATTATACAAAGAAGATATGAGGTAAAACTATTATAAACTATATCCGCGTTCCGTCTAGAGCGAATTCCTTCCCTCCTCAGCGCGCGCTGTCATTTCTCCCTAAACATAAACTTAAAGTCAGACTCAGCACAATGTGTGATTGTTGTCAAATGCAGTCTCTACTTTGGCTAAATTGCAGGACGTGTTTGATAAAATTAAAAGAACTATAATCCGCGCCCGCGGAATAGACGCTGTTTCCAAGGTGTGTGTATATGTGTGTGTGTGTGCGCGCGCGTGTACATATGCTTCGTGTGCGCGATTAAACCATCAAATCTACCAAACAGCCTATATGTCAAAATGACTGGCTTGGAGAGTATTCTCTTAAACACAGTTTATATCTTAAAGGTGCGTATAGTTTGGAGAAATCAATGGGAGAATAATTAGAGCTGCATTCGGTCTTAAGGGGCAGCATCTAATAAACCTGCCATTAATGTGAATCAAACAACTAAAGGAAAAGAGAAAATTACTCGCAGCTCTTGCATGAATAACTTTACTTTTAAAAAGCATTAATCTATCAAAAGTGAAAACTATGCAATGTTATTTTACATTTCATTACTTTATTAGACTTCATAAGATTCTTTATTATTATTATTATTTTAGATTTTTAAAGATTCTTTGATTAGCCTAATAAAAAGTTAAAATGATATTTAACAATGTAATATTTAACAATATAAGGCTATTGTTTTGTTCTGTATTTTGATTAAATAAATGCAGGCTTGATAAGCATAAGAGAATTCTTGCAAAAACACAAAATATTATCCAAACTTTATACACACACACACACACACACACACACAGGCCTACTACATATATATGACGGCATATGGAGACGTGGTCTGTACATGTCACACTTTATGCTGCGCCGACCGCGCTTCTGTATTCCCTCAGTGTGCTTTCTGATTGGATATTATTGCGTTTCACGTGAGTGTGCGCGCGTTTGTCCTCGGGTTTCCCCCCACACATCAGGATTTCTGATCGTAAATATTCAACATGTTGAATATTTACGATTCGCGATCGGGACGGCTCCGAGGTTCTTCCGAGCAGGTTCGGACACTCTTAACACACTTCACACCACAGGAACATCTGATAAGATAATCTTCAGAACCATCAAGATTATCGGGACCGAGCTAAGATTGTCGGAAGGGGGGAAATCGGCCCAAAATAAGCCCGATTATCTTTTGGTGTGTACCCAGCATAACTTAAACAACACCGCCAGCTTTCCTCTGTGGCTCTCACACTTTATTCTCAAGGTTTAATTTCAGAGTCTGTTTTGGCTAAGGACTGTATAAATTATAATAAAAAAAGCTAAATATGCAACAACAAAAAAATATTTGGTTCATGATTTATGATGATTGCTAAAATTTGGTCTCACAGACTATATAAAAACCTATATAGATCTACATAGAGTTGCAAAGAAATAAATAAATTGTATGGTATTAAGACTTATTTTGATACTACTGTAATTGATGGAGTAAACCAAATTATTTTAAAAACCAAGAACATTAAAAGTATACCTGTTTTTTTCTGTCTTTTTTTTCTTTTTTCTTTTTGAAGCAGATAACTGAAGCTGATTTATGTTGCCTAGCCACCTCATATTTGTGAGAAGGATGCAGGTGATGTAAACAGGTTACTGTGGTAAAAGAACATGACCTTTAATGCCCAGAGGCAGAGATTCATTAGGAATGAACATACGGCTCTGCTCTGTTCTCTGCATAATTCATTTCCCCACTGTTTCCATGAATTACAGAAGAAATGGAACAATAAAGTGTCTTTCTTCTTTGTTAAAAACACGCAGTTGAAAAGAAAAGAAAAAACGTACACAGCTACAAAACTGTGCAAAAGAGGCTTTAAATGTCATGACTAACAGGATCCAGATCAAAAAACAACTAGTGCAACTTTTGTTATTATTCCTCAGACATAGAAGAAAGAGGACTGTGTCACTTTAACTGGCACACCCTCAATACGCAAAAATTACACTAACATATATTAGCATGTACAAGCCTGTAGAAAAAGTCCAGTGGTCAGATTCACAAAAACCTTCATAAGTTAAGACATTTCTAAACTCTAAGTTCATAGAAATGTTCCTAAGTGCAATTCCTAGGGGAAAAATGAAGAAGTTCTCAAATGTTTTCTTAATAATGTGTTTCTTTTTCTTATGTTACCTTATTATTGTATAATAGTTCTTACTAAAGACTGATCAATTTCAGAGTAATTGCGCACATCTCTAGCAATAGTAATATAATATGTAGTTACTATGTTGTAATCTGAAACAACCAAATACATGTATTTTATCATCTTACTTTTTTGATATTTAAGACAAGTTGGTGGTTATACCAACTGTAAGAGGGTCATTTTTAAGCACATTCTGGTGTTCTAATTTTTCTTAAGTTTTGTATTTAGAACTATAAAATAAATATTATTATGAAACATTTTGGGGAATACAATATGTGACCCCAGACCAAAAAACAAGTAATAAAGGTCTTTTTTTTTTTTATTATTAAGATTTATAACTTTCACATGAAAGCTGAATAAATAAGCTTTCGATTGGTGTATGGTTTGTTAGGATAGGACAATAATAGGACAATATTTGGCTGATGTACAACTATGTAAATCTGGAATCTGAGGGTGCAAAAAAAATCGGCTTTAATGTTGTCCAAATGAAGTCCTTAGAAACGCATATTACTAATAATAATACATTTTTTATATATATTTACGTTAGCCACAAATATACCCGTGTGACTTGTGACTGGTTTTGTGGTAAGAATTTAAGATTCATTTTATTCCTTAGAATATATTTTGTGAAACCAGCTCCAGGAAAAACCATTGCCATTTTCTCAAAATATGACTGGAGAAAAAGTTATATGTCAGTTAGGACGGTTCAATGGATCAATATCACATGCTTATTGTAAAGTAACCTTGAGCCTGAGAAAGGTGGTAAATGAAAACCACTACTTCTTCACAGTAATGTATCCATAGCCATTGAGCTACATGAGTTCTTCACTCACACAAAGAATTGATTTTGTTCTTCCTGAGAAACTTGAGAGTCAACTCCAAAGGTTCCATGTGAAGACTATAAGACATTATCTCGATTACAAAACCGCTACACTACCCAGAAAAGTCACTAAGGTGACTATGTTTCTGCTCACCAAAAAGACTCATTTATTGATTTATTTGGTGACTCTTTCTGAAAGTTACATCATTACAACAGCAGGTGGCGCCACCCAAGTGCGGAACATTACGAGCCCTATTTTAACGATCTGAGCACATGGTCGCGCAGGTAGACTTAGGGCATGTCCAAATCCACTTTTGCTAGTTTAACGACGGGAAAAATGCTGGCGCACCGGTGCATGATCTGAAAGGGTTGTCCCTATTCTCTTAATGAGTAATGGGTGTGTTTTGGGTGTAATATGCAATAAACCAATCAGTGTCTCATCTCCCATTCACTTTAAAAGGCAGTTGCGCTCGCACCATGGTGGATTCCCTATTTACATGGCGGAATTTGCAAGCGGAAAAGCTGAACTTTTCTCCAGAGAGGAATCCTTATATTTTTCATATTTAAATATGATTATGTGTTGCTGCTGCTGCGTGTGTAATAATCAGAGTGTACTCGCGTTGTGCACCCGCCTATCGGCGCATATTACTAACAGCAACTGCCTTATTACAGTTCCTCCGAAAAAACAAAACAACAAGCGTAATCTTTGCAACATGCCATAACTGCCATTGCAAGATGGCAACGCGTTCTGTAAGCTGTTCATGCTCTGTGACTCGGATTTCTGTGTTTCTGTGGCAACACTATCAATGCTTGAATGAATCTGCAGCAGTCAGATGGTACAAGTCAGAGCTCTTTAAGTTGTTTACGTTCATTATTATTGTAATGTTATGTACTTTGAGATATGAGGTCATTTAACACCATCTCTCATGAGGCTTTACAGACTCTGAGTGCATTCATGTATTTTAGAGGAGGTGTGGCTTTGGAGAGCTCTCTGAAGAGAAGGTGGGACCTCATGCTTTTGAAGCTAGCTTGCTCTCGCTAGGCCTCTCTGAAATGGTCAAAATTTCTACCCTATCTTTAAGAAAACTAATTTGGAACCAAGTTTACAAATTCTGAAAACCTGAAATCAGAGTTAATTCCAAACATTCCTAAACAAACAACTCTACTCAAAATAAGCATATTGTCTCTGTTTTTAAATCTCCTGTTTTGCAGTTTAAGGATATTTTGAGAACAGTAACATCTGGGTAAAATAGCCTGCTTCCATAGTCACAACACAGCTGCTGCTCATCTCTTATGTAACTTCTCAGCTATTGTGTAAAATTAAAATAATGTAACATGCATTAGCATATGTATACATTTATGTAATGAATAAAATCAGATTCTAAATGTTCATATCACTGTGTTAGGGAAGATCAGATTTGCTAACTGAAAGGTTGTAGGTTCAAACTCTACAAACGGGTGAATCATCCACCATCGTGCCCTTGAACAAGGCATCAGAATGCTCCAGGGGGTGTCTTCCAAATGAATAAATGTTAATGTACTACATCTCAGGCCAGTGATCACATGGTCTCTAATATAAAAGTCACATGGCATGTTCAGCCACAGTCTTATTATCATTATAATTAAAGCTGAACTACAAAAGAACATATCAACCGTCACTGCATCATTTACCAGAAAACACACGTATGCGCATAAATATGGTGATGCTGCCAACTGATATTTTGGTTCTCAGGACCACAATGGAAAAGCACTGTGGTAGTGAGCATAACAACGGGAAAGGTCATGTATTTGTGTGTGTGTGTGTGTAAGAGTGGACAACGCACAGGAAGCATTCAGGTCTGCAGGCCAATCCAATTGGCATTTAATTAACTGGGGACTCAGATCAGAGAGTTTACCCTTCTAAATCAATCCCCTATCCCGAGACTAAACGCTCACACACGTACAAACACACATGGTGGATTACACAGGTGGATTAGCAGGGTTTGTCTGGCAAAGTGTCGGTTGGAGATGAGTTTGCAGATCGTGGCGTAAAGGGCGACACAACCTTAGCACCAAAACAAACAGCCATGTCATTGTATATGTGCATGTGTGTGATAGAGAATAGTGTGTATCAGCTTGGCGTCATGCTGCATTTAGACTGAGGATGTACCAAACAAACACAGCAAACAGTGGAAAGCAATCAGAATCACACATTCTAAGCATCTGTGTTTGCTTACATGAGTTGGTGGCTGCATAATATCTGTTGGTGTTGATAAATTTAGCACTTAGCAGTTTCAGTTGCTCTGTTCCAAAACCTAGTCAGCTGCTTAAAGAGGTGGCATTTAAGGATCGCCAGACTGTTCCAAAAAAGACAACCTGCTTATAAGAAAGCATTGTATCTTTCACAGAAAAGCCAATCCCACAATTTCAATATCCTTGGTGAAAACTAAACAAATCTAGACAAATTTGACTTTGATGTCATTCAACACTGAAAGGTATTGATAAAATGTAATTTAAAATGGTTTATCTTACCCAATATTTCTTTTAGATGTATGTTGATTCTTATTAGAGCACCTTTAGCTTAGCAAAATGCTAATGTCAAATTGAAATCAACTGGGAGCATCCAATGTGGAGTGCTATTTGTGTGCTAAGTAGGGCTGCATGACAGTTGTCAAAAGTACCGACCTCAGTACTGAAATTTTGAAAATCTGACAATATCAGCATTTCCCTCTAGCATTTTGAACACAGTTAAATGGATTCTTAAACACCTCTGATTGGCCATTGTGTTCACATGCTCAACATACATGTTTGTGATTGGCTACAATGATCAATGCTCTTCACTGAGCACTTACACAGATACACTCGAAAGCAGCCATCTATCAGCGGATCCGTCAGATATATTAGGGTTCCGCTGATAGACCTCCCTTTCAAATGCTACCATGTATACCTGTGTAAGCGTTCGGTGAAGAGCGAGCGCATTTGAAGCACGCGTTGAAGAGCGTTGATCATTGTAGCCAATCACATACATATATGTTGAGCACATGAACACAATAGCCAATCAGAGACATATATGTTTAGCGCGTGACCACAATAGCCAATCAGAGACATATATGTTGAGCGCGTGACCACAATAGCCAATCAGAGACATATATGTTGAGTGTGTGAACACAATGGCCAATCAGAGGTGTTTAAGAATCCGTTCAACAGCGCTCTCAGAAAGCTGTGAATGTGACCTATGAAAATTCAAGTCGAGAGTTTTTTATTTACTTTATGGTGAATGAAAATGGTGTAAGTTGGTTCTCATAAAGAGAATACCCAAGTGTAAACAGACAAAGTTTTTATTAAATTGTTCAGCCCTAATAGGATGGTTGACACTCAAAAAAGTCTTCAAAAAGTAATTTGAAAGTTTTTTTTAATATATATATATATTTTGTATTCTGTGCAGATGCACTCCCCTACAAAAAAAACCAAAATCTTTCTAGAAGGATTCATACTTTCCAAATAAAGCTATTCCAGCCATCTCTGGTAAAACAAATATGTATTTTTTTCTAATCGCAAAATGTATCGCAATATCAGTTTTTCCAATATGGATGATGACAGTGTAGTCTCATTCACAAACAAATTACTTAGTACTTTTTAGTGATTCAAAGATTGATAGAATGACCATTGTAGCCAAATCCCTTACATGTATTACTCTTGAGCTATAGTTATTTTAATGAAAAGATGAGTTAACAGTTAATACATAATTTGCAGCATTGCCAGAAAGAGAATTTCTTTCATATTTTATCAAAATGGGCATTATAACAGAAATAGAGCCAAATTATTCCGTATCAAATCGAAAGCTTGTGAATCGGAATGAAATGTAATCTTTATTGATATCCAGCCCTATTATAGACTGCAGAGCCCTCCAAATCAGTCACTTGATGGTTAGGATGTGTAGGCAGTGGGCAGCAAGTTGGTCATTTGGTTTTGGCACAGAGTTATTGTGTTGATTTGAGATTGGCACTCTCACTCTGATACATATGGATTTGAAGCGTCGAGCTACATGTCAGGGGCCGTCTGCCACCCAGTGCCAGCATGGGGGCGGGCTCTGTTAGAGCATGACAAGAGCAGCCCAGCATAAAAAAGTCCCTGAGACTCAAACCCCTTGTCTGGACCAGTGTTTGAGTGACAGGAGCAGGACAGGCGCTCTGAGATGCGCCTTGGCAACCCTCATGGTCCCTGTGGCAACCTATTCCAAAGGATTTTTATTGGCTGGCTGTGACAGTTCCAAATGCCACAGGGTCCAGTCTGAGATGCCAGGTCTTTATCACTCGTCCTTCAGGGTGAGAGAGAAAGAGGATGTGAAAGATATATATTAGGGGTGTGACATGCCACAAGATCTCGTGAGACCAAAATGTGACGAGATTTCTTGTCGAAGTGAAAAGCTGTCACGAAGTTAGGATAGAATATGTCACCGCTATGTTTACATTACGCCTCCACTGTACATTAGCATCCAATATGAGCTGTTCGAGCCGCACATAGTGCGCTGCACTGATCACGTGACGAGAAGACTGACTAGACCGTAATGGAGGATTTGATGCGCAACAGAAGCGTCAGACAAATGTCTTACATTTTAAAATCCACATTCAGCACCAGCACTCCTATTCACAGAGTACGCACGATCACGAAATTTTAAGTAAAAGTAAACCTGATTTAAATACGTTACCGCACAAAAAAACGGCTCCCCGAGGCATGCAAATATCTCTCAATATGAAAGCTTTCTGTGTAGTTGTAACTATCTCTGAGCTCTGTATCATGCTTGAAGAAAAATGTGGTGTCTATTTGTACTTTGAATATTGAGTACTTTGATTATGTTGCACTTGATATAAGATCAGTTTGTGGAAAGGAGTTCAGTTAGGAGGTCAAAAGTTGTAGAAGCCCATAAATCATGTGCAGTACTAAAGTCTTAAGAGACGATCAAAAAAGAAAGATGCCAGTCAGTTGAGTTTGTGAGTATTGTTGTCTTTTACTGAATATGATGGCAAATTCATACTCAGAAAGTAGAACTGAAATGACATTCATTACAAGATGATGAGTTAAAACATTTCAAATGCACCTGCAAACAATTTTTCTAATCATGTATTTCATCATTGAGGATTTCTTATATATATATGTATGTATGTATGTATGTATATTCCTCGTAAGCACAGTCTTGAATTAGTTAAATAAGGTGTTAAAATGAACTTCTTGTGAGAAAATGGGATGCATGTCATGCATCAGGTCTTAAAGGGACAGTCTATGTCATTAATGTAAAATCACTCAATGCTGATTAACTTTTGAAGCTTTAATTGAAATTCTTAAAGGACCATTTACAAGGTTACACATGCAGGTTAAAAACAATAACTTTGTTGTAAGTTTGTAAGTTTGTTGTTGTTTGTTTGCAAGTAAAAATCGGTAGCTCTCTGACTGGGCCAACAGAAAAAATCCTTAGCGTTGAGCCCTGATATAAAGGGTAAATGTGACTTATTTCAGTAGGTTTATGTGAAGAATGTTTTAAGATCTGTAAATCTCCGCGCTGACATTAAAAGCATTTTTTTAACCCTAATAAATGTTAAAATAGAAAGCTTTCAATTATACTGTAATGTTGATGGCTACAATTAAAATGCATTTAATAGAGTCATCAGTACAAGTATTGGTATCAGTATCATCAACAGTAGTTAAAATATACTGCCTTTTTGTTGTTCAAAATGATTAAATGATTATTTTCCCAGTAGTTGTTCACTGTGTTTTTTGATGCTTATTATTGGAACACAAAACGCCAACATCAAACTATTATAATCAACTGGGAGTCTCCATTGTGGAAATTTAATCTCCTTTCATGATTTTATAAACTTTAGTTTACACCAATTGTTTCTTCTTTTCTCTCTTTACACTCACAGAGACTGGCCCATCTCTATCCCTCTCAATGGGGTATATTTTGAGATCTTTATGTCTCTGTGCATCGTCTTAAGAGCACGATGGTTTTGACAAGCACACACAGACATCCTGAATTCATTACACTAATAAATTAAGCATGGCCGTCTTCAATGCTCTGACAAACTCACAGTGTCATGCTCATTCACAACTTTCTCTTGAATAAAAAGATAATCCAACCAATCAGAGCCAAGCTTCCAAAACAGGACAAGTCATTGACAGTGATGTAGCCCTTCAGATTTTGCTTAAAAGATATACAAATAAGAAGTCTTCATGACTTAAAAGAACAGAAAGTAGAGAGTAGAGAGAAGCCAAGAAATTATTGGAGTTATGTGGGGTGGGATCAGGGCATGATACTAGCCATATTCAAACCTGCATATCCCACATGAGCACAAAAGCTAGATGCAACATGATGCACAAACAGAGTTACTACAATGTATTCTAGCGTCAAAGCAACCTAAAAAATAATTTCAAACAAAACGTTTTCATATAAATCAAAAGCACAAACTGATTTTTTGAGGTACACAGTATTACTCAATTATCAGGCCCGCAGTAAGAACACTTAGGGCCCTGGGGCATTAGTAAACCCAAGGGCCCCCTTCATACAGTAGTAGCCTATTTGGTGCCACAACATTTTATACCACAGGAATAATAATTATTTTAAAAAGCACATCTTTAACACAGAGAGATACAATGTGTTGTACCTCTATATAAAACATTATACTACAACACATTAAAAGCATAAATACATTAAATCCAGATATGAGGTCAAAGCAAACAGGTTTCCAGAAACAGCAACATACAAAACTCATTTTCATCATTTACCCACCCTCAGGTTGTTCCAAACCTCTATACATTTATTTGTTTTGCTGAACACAAAGGAAGATATTTTGAAGAAAGTTTATAACCAGGGCTCTTTGGGGCACCATTGACCTTCACAGTGTGGGGTGGGGGGCGGGGGGTACTAGGAAGTCAATGGTGCCCCAGAACTGTTCAGTTTCCCACATTCTTCAAAATATCTTCCTTTGTGTTCAACAGAACAAAGAAATGTACAGGTTTGAAACAACCTGAGGGTGGGTGGGTAAATGATGGCAGAATTTTCATTTTTAGGTGAAATATGTCTTTAAGGAGTTTACTTTAAATAAGTTTATCTTTAGAGGGTGGAATATATACATTTTATTTACCTCTAACTTTTGAAAAGTAGTGTACATGCTGTGAAAATGGAAATTCAGGGTCCGCTCCCAGTGGCCAAACACACATGGACTGAAGCTTGGCTTTAATTCTGCTTCAGAAATCTAATGTTTCCCCCCAACAGCGCATTTTTCTTGTACGTCTGTTTCATTTATGAACTACCTCAATGCAAAATTAATGTTTGCTGAAAAAGGAAAATGAACAATATTAACCCTTTTGCAAGTCATGTGAAAAAAAAGTATAAAACACTGTGAGCATGAAATAGGAAAAGTACACATGAAACACATTTCCTTCAGCAAATGAAAATAAATTTCCATCAAATTAACTTCACACCCACACTCCCATTTCTCATCTCCAAACCACCAGGTGATCCCTATTCAGAGAGACCCAAAGGCCCTTTCAATGTGAGTTTGGCTATGCGTGTGATTCTTCTACTTTTTAATTGTGTGTATGGATGCAACAGTGTGTGTGTGTGTAAGTGTGTGTGCCCCAATCAAAGATCTCTGTAGGGAACTCCCATTAGCAACAATATAACAGTATGCCAGCTTAGTTGTGTATATATAAATCTTTAATTTCAGGCATGGTACGGACTCCATGCTGTGGATGATCTTAAACACTCTCTGTGTCCTAACTAATGGCAGCTCGCTGATCAAGGACAAAAACTCAACCCTTCTTTTCTGTTCAGAGAAACAGTAAAAAATACATTATATATAAATGAAATATAATTTTTCAAAATATAACATTTCATTTGATAAAATATAAAAATATGTTATTTATATACAATTTCATATATACTTCATAAATACATTTGTTTATGTATTACGTTTGTTTTTATAACTTTGTGACAAAGATTAGTCAATGAGAAGATGCAACAGCATTTTAAAGAGAGCAGCAATAATGATGGCACTAACAAGAAGAGGTGGAGAGCTCTGCTCAGAGCAGGACGATTAGCCCTCAGAGGAAATGCACAGGCATAATTATGCATTCTATTATGCAAAAAGTAGTTACAGGGGACTTTAACACCAATTAGGGAATCATTGTTGCTGAGTGGATGACTCCCATCTGAGGATAAACTGGAGTGTAAAGGGGAGAAATAATCAGGGGGAGGATGGATGAAACTATAGAGGTGAGAAGGAGAAAGTTAGCGGAGAGTTATTATTTGCCTCCAGTTTAGTACTGCACCAAAAACACAGTCCTGCGGTCAAGGAGAACTGCAAATGAGGTACAGGAATGATCCCAAGGGAACTTTATCTGCTGATGCCGCTGTTAGACAGTGTCTATAGTAGTGATTCACATACTATTTGATCTCATATTTTGAATGTTTCTCTTTTTTTAAATTGTCTCCTCTGAGACAATTCCCCTTTGTATTGTATTTTGTGTGTGCGAATGTGTTTCTCCAAACTTTTAGTGTGGAGGTATTGATGGACAACACGATCTCATGACAATGCGTATAAATAGTACGAGTGTGCAATCTCGTAGAATGTATACGCCAAAACTCATTTTGGCGTGCATATGGTACGCCGTTTTTGGCGTGCATATGATACGCACATTATGGCGTGTATATGACACGCTTTTGGGGTGAGGGTGGGGGGTGTGGGGTTCGTACATATAATACGCCATAAAGTGCGTATCATATGCACGCCAAAAACGGCGTACCATATGCACGCCAAAATTAGTTTTGGCGTATACATTCTACGAGATTGCACACTCGTACTATTGATACGCATTTTCGTGAGATCGGGCTCTGATGGAATCTAAAAAAATAAAAAAAAGTGCCGGACAGAAAGACGAAAAAAAAGCTGAAAGTGAAAAAAGCAGAAGGGCTGATGTGAAGGGATGGGGCCACACGCAGAGGGAGAATGAATGTCATCCAAGGCTTTGACCTTTTTGAATATCATAACACACAAACAAACTAACTCATTTGCATGAGAGCGGAGGAGGACTTCTCTCAGCTGCAACGCAGGGCTCGTTAAGAAGACAGGTGGTTTGCTCACTCTGAAACACACACTCACACACAGACACACACATCTGTCCAATATGCTGTTGACAGATAACGGAACGCTCACCTCCTCTGTAAATACCTCACAACACCTCCTCAGCGGCGCTCACGTTTACACAGAACTGTAACACTACCGTCATCACAGCAGTGCTGAGGAAACTGCATTCTGTCCTTTGAGTTTTTGGTCAGTATTGTAAATGTTGTGTTAAGGCAAATTAATCTGTTTAAAACTGTTTGTGGTCAGTAAGATTTTTCTTTTTAAATGTATTTTATTCAATAAGGACAATATAACGTTACAAAACCTTTCTATTACAAATAAATACTGTTCTTTTGAACTTTCGATTCATCAAAGAATGAATGAATTTTTTTTTATCACGGTTTCCACAAAAACAGTTTGATAAGAAATGTTTCTTGAGCAGCAAATCACCACATTAGAATGATTTACTGAAGGATCATGTGACACTGAAATTCAGCTTTGCCATTACAGGAATAAATTACAGTTTAAGATATATTGATTTAGAAACTATTTAGTTTAAATTGTAATACTATTTCACAATATTAGTTTTTACTGTATAATAACAATAAATGCAGCCTTAATAAATGCATCATGGCTGCTGAAAATTATTTTGTTAAAAACATTTAAAAACATAAACATATTTAAATAGAAAAGATCTAAAACTAGAGTAGAACAAAATTATAAAATAAAATATTTCACAATATTACTGTTTTTACTCTTTCAAAAACATTCAATAATCTTTCAAACACCAAACTTTTGAATGGTAGTCTGTTTAAAAAAAAAAAAAAAAACATTAAAAAAATATTTTTAGCACAAACAAAATACAATTTGGCTGCATTTATGCTTATATCAGAAAAATAAAAACTGCCAATTTTATTCAAGATCATTTCTATGAAAAAAAATATAATATAATATTGTTTTTCAAGTAACTATACTGCACATTCTTTTAAGAATGTTGTTATATTTTCCTGGAAATTAAGACAAGTACAGATCCATATAAAGCACTAAAAACTTAAGCCACTGTGAAAGAAAGAAAGCTATTTCTTGATATAAAATATGACTTTTAGATGCTGCAGTACATAGAATGCATGGAATGTTCTTTGTAAAAAAATGTTCTTATGACTGCAAACCACATATCTGTCAAATATCTCTTAACTCCAAGAAAAAGGACAATGTAAAAATTGCATTCTGTCCTCTCATTTAAAATTCAACATAAAACCACACTCTTACAACATGTTTATGTCTGAAAACATGACATAATCAGAACATCTTACCTTCACTTCCTTCCCCTCTCTGTCTGCATGTCTGTCGTTCTGTCTCTCCTCTCTCTCGGTATATATAGACAACATACGATGCAGCATTCCTTTTCACAAAACTAAATGCCTTTTAAAAATATTTTGGTCACTCAAAATGTTCAGACTCCCTAGCACCCCCTGCGGTCTTACTAGAAAATCTTGCTAGAAAAATTACATTCTTTTAGTACGCAGAAGCATGTGCCAAGTGTCATGGAACAAGTATGTGAAGCCATGGAACAATGACATAATAATTGCTGATAATTGCTCATTAAATGGATACTATGCAGATACTTATACAATGATTGTCAGTTAACTCACAAATTGATTATGCATTTTCATCCTCAACAGGTAGTTTATTCCCCAAATGAAACTGTAAATGAAGAAAATATATTTCAAAAATCGTAACATGAGACTGTTTGTAAGAAAATGGTTACTCTGATTTTACCAAAAACACCCTAAACACAAAACATCCTTTCCTCCGAATCTCGCTCTCCGAGTTAGCAGCACTGCCCAGCATGTGTTTGACGAGAGGGTGACAGCGGGATCCCGTCTCCTTTTGTGCTAATTCCTCTCTCGCAGTCTGCGCCCTGGCATCGATGTTCCATCAATCCACGCCACTGACATGCACACATACCACAGCTGTCCATCAACTGCCAGTCACAGATGTGCTCCCGCCCACACACCCACCAGGACACACCTCCCTGCCAAGCTGTGCGAGTGTTGATGCTAGACGAGTCTATATGTGTGTGTCCTTTTAAGTGTGTACGTACGCGCGTGTGTTTATGCACTGCGACAGCACTGATGGATCTGAGCTGAATCTTGTTGAGTTTTGAAACACACTCACGCTCTCATTCTACCGCCACGCTTGGGAGTTTTGAGTTTAGAGAATCTTTTTCAACAAGAGTTTCCCCCTTCCAAACTTATACCTGTATTTTTCTGCCTTTGACAGAATTTATAGTGCCAGGCCTCATGAGCCCATTGTCAGCTTCTGGAGAAACAGCTATAGTGTGTGTGTGTGTGTGTGTGTGTGTGTGTGTGTGTGTGTGTGTGTGTGTGTGTGTGTGTGTGTGTGTGTGTGTGTGTGTGTGTGTGTGTGTGTGTGTGTGTGTGTGTGTGTGTGTGTTTGTTTAAGTTTAGAATAGCTCCCTAGGAAGCTGTAGTATTTACCATCTTTTTGCTGTACTTTTACCTGTCCCCTCTGAACTGAATATGGGCCATGCCGCATCCTAAATACACATTGGTTGGGGAACAAATTTAGCATTTGGAAAGGTCAAATGCTAGGCCTGAACATTGGTATTTACTGTATGATATTTTTTTCAGTTAAAGTAATTAATACAGTGTTCTTTCATTTTTATTAGTCTTTTACTTTAAATGTCTATATAATTTTGTTTTAGGTTTAGTTATTTTAGTACCTAAACTAAATGAAAAATGTTGCTTTGGCAACTAGTTGAACTTTGTTTTATATTTTTATTATTTTAGCAAACTTTATATTTCAAGTAACAACTATCTATTTATGGTTTAATTTTATTTAACCATAAAGTAAATTCCTAAACTTTAAATGGTTAGTTCATCAGAAAAGTTAAATGTATCCACTTTTTTTTTTTTTTTTCGCACGCGTAATAATAATTTAATATCCGTGTTTACTTCAGTATATGTGTGTTGTATATATATTCATCACATAAAGCCTTCGTGTCTCTTCAGAAGACTTGAATTGTGATTAGACCACTTGATTATTTTTATGATGCCTTTTTGACATTTTATGGATGTTTTAAGTTTTAGAGGAATGGACTTTAAATGGAGGGATAGAAATTGCTCAGGTTTCATAAAAAATATCTTCATTTGTGTTTGGAAGTTGAACAACAATCTTATAGGTTTGAAACAACATGAGGGTGAGTACATGATGGCAATTTACATTTTTGGGTGAATTATACCTTATAAATACAGTAAACTGAGTCATAGTTTACATCAACGGTACATATCGGTGCTTTTTTATATTGCGATATCTTAATATAATGAATGCCATGTATCATTACACAACTATAAATAACACTATTAGCCCATCTGAGACACTGTTCGGACTATAGTTTTCTGTTTGGTGTATGTATTTTTTAGAATGCATACTATACTGCATGTAGTATTGCCTAATCCCCAAAACTGGAACTATTGGAAATCATCATGGAGTCACTGCAGAGGATGACAATGAAAGGAACAGCAGAGCCCACATGAACTGAACTGATGTGCCAGAGCATATGCTGGATAAGCCATCATCTCATGTCTGTGTTAACAGATTTATGTGTTCTGACCTTGTGTGCTTTTATCTAGATTTTCTCAATACATTCTTACTACTCTGATGGATACTCCTACAGTGGTTGAGAACGTAGGCAAGATGATGGACGCAAAAAAAAAAAAAAAGGTGCGTGTTGTATCTCCTAACTGCTAAAAGCGCCTCTTGAAGTCTAGAAAAGTGGCCATTACATTACAGTCGAGCCATTGCTGTACAGACCCCAGCCAAGCTGATAATTGTCTGGTCCTGTGCTTTCGGAAGCAGGAAATTCTCCTTTTCTACTGAATCCTTCTTCCCCTTCCCCTTGGTACAAAAAGGGTTTGTAGTGGTGAATGAAGTATAGAAGTCCTGTTCTTGAATTAAAGTACAGAAAAATGAAAGAATAAAAGATTAAAGAAATTGCCATTAAAAAGTTTGTGTCGGTACGATTTTTTTTATGTTTTTAGACGTCTCTTAAAGGGTTAGTTCACCCAAAAATGTGAATTCTGTTAATTAATAAATAAATAATTAATTACTCACCCCTAATGTTGTTCCAAACCTGTAAGACCTTCGTTCATCTTCAGAACACACATTAAGATATTTTTATGAAATCTGAGAGCTCTCTGACCCCTGCATAGACAGCAATTTAATATACATCTTTCAAGGTCCAGAAAGGTAGGAAAGACATTGTTAAAACAGTCCATATGACTCAACCTCTGAAGAGAGGAGAATACTTTTTGAAAACATTTCTCAACTGTTTGAGAATTTTTTCTTTAGGATGCTTCCTTAATAAAAAGAAAGTTCAAAAGAACAGTCATCTTTTTTTTAAATAGAAATCGTTTCCCAAACGTTTAAACGGTAGTAGAAATGTTAGTATAAACCGTAATTATGGCAAAATATGAAAGTAAAATGTCTTAAGCATGTTAACTCAAAGCCTCATCCTAACCAAAGCATTGAATTAGTGAGCTTAAGGACTGGTGACTGGTCAGTCCAATTAATGAATGAATCATTCATTCTGTGTGATTTATGAACCAGTTTCATGGGTTCAATGAAAAGAATCAATTTAATAGAATGATTCATCACAGATAAGACATAACCATCATGTATCAGAGCAAAGATGATTTCCTCACTCTGAAATGTATTAGGAGTAAATAGTAAAATGTAGCCTAACGTTGTCATACTTAATTCAAGTCAGAATATGAGTCTGATACTGCTCTGTTGGGCTGTGATTATGGGGCGTGTTTCAACCTAACCAGGAAAGACCTCAATTGGACAGACCTACAACCAATCAGAGAAACGGAGCGACGCATAATAGTTGTCAAATGTCAACAGAACTCAACTGCACTGTGTTGCCAAGTCCGCGACCCAATTTATGTGATATATATAGACCCAGGAATGCGAATTTTAGCAGGCAACCTTGCCAAAATAACATTTTAATCCGCAAAAGGCATTTTTTTTAAGGAGAACCCAGAAAATTACTAATTACTATATTAGTAATTAGATACTATATTAGATAATTACTCCTCTATGGATCGAGTCCAGACCGAACTGCTGTCCGAGCTCAAATGTTATGGTTAAGCCGGGCTGAGTTCGGCTGGCATCCAGGCTAAGTAAAATATATAATGCATTGAAATGCAGAAGTAAAAGTTAATAACTTTTCTAACAAAGTACTAAAAATGTGCTTAAATACAGTAACAGAGTAAAAATACTGTTACAATCCACCATTGAGAACAAGACATAAACTATCACCATTCTGCCCTTGGACTTATTTTGGAGAGGGAAAAAAAGCCAGCCAGATGACTATTTACTTCTACTTTGTCTGTCTACACCTTGAGACAATGTTTTCAACATCCCCTCTATGAAGGACATTGATACACGGAAGTATCAAAGACAATTAATGCCCAAGCAACAGTATCCTACTGCGTCCGCTCCTGCTGGCACATCCGAAACGGATCAGTGCCGACAGCACCGACCGCAGACACGCTCTGGGAAACAGATCTTACCATATGGGACAGCAGGTCTACAGGAGACCCTTTGGATCTCACGTCACCACAACCGAATTTAAGTAATTGATCCATAAATTATATAAAAAGTAGGCCGAAAAGAAGCGAGCTCAATCAAGACACTAAAACGAGACTTCACAACAGTGAAAGAGATACCACTTGGCTTTTAAAATGTTTGCCTTTTAGTTCACATCGACTTAATTCAACCTCTGATTAATTTATGGTGTCCTCTGCATAATAGCTTGGCTCAGCTCTCCTGCTGGCTGAACGCACTACCAGGGTGATTCAGGAAGTTGTTCTGGGTCACAGATCTTGTCATTCCTCCATTTGCCTTTTCCTCCCATTTTCCTGTTGCATTGCTGCTTGTAGGTGTGTTTTTCAGGCAAACCTTCCATTGTAATCTCTCGGACCCTCCTCTTTGTTGTCTGGGCTGAAAAGAGTTTGATAGTTGTCTGGCTGACAGCCTTTCTTGGAAAACGTGACGCATACTTTGCTTTATTTTTCTTTTTGTAGGCAATTTTCCCTTCCTGTGTGACTCTTTTCAAGTCTTATTTTCTTTTTGTGTTTAAAACAAAGCTGCCACATCATGACATGCAGGTAAGAACATGAAGAGAGAGAAAGAGGCACGAAGGGAGGTAGAGTGCGAGGGGGGAAAGGGAGGGATAACAGGGGAAAACAAAAAAGATAAGGCTTACATCCTGCTAGGGAGCTTGGACCTCTTTAAAACGGCGGAGATAAACACAGATCTTTAGTATATGTGTGGTGCTGCTTTTCAAAACTGGTTTGAGACAGAATGCTTATCATGACACCGATAGCTTTCAGATTTAACCTCTGTAAATTGACTGGGATAAAGATGATACCATGTAAACAAACACACAGTATGATGTAACCCAGTATGCTTATATGATGTACAGTATCTCACTTAAATTAGTAACCATTTTCTATTTTAATATATTTTCAAATGAAATGTATTCCTGTGATGCAAAGCTGAATTTTCAGCATCATTGCTCCAGTCTTCAGTGTCACATGATCCTTCAAAAATCAGTCTAATATGATGACTTGAAAACAGTTGTGCTGTTTAATACTTCTGTGGACACTATACTACATTTTTCAGAATTCCTTAATAAATAGAACATAATTTATTTGAAATAAACTTTTACTGTCTTTACTGTCACTTTTGATCAATTTAATGCATCCATGCTGAATAAAAGTATTACTTATACCCACACTTTCGAGTGGTAGTGTGTGTCATGTAACTATGTACAATATCTAACAATCACAGTTGCTTGCTGTCAATCTGCCTATTATGTCTTGACCAAGATAACAAATTAAGACTCAGAACTATGATGCTGTCAGGCAAAGAGTCACGTTTAATTTAAGTAATCTACTTGACAGCTGTCCATTCTGAACAAAGCACACTGAACATCCACCCACACAACACACACAGGCTATACCATTGATTTGATATAAAAGCACACGGTCATGTGTGTGACAGACAAAGTGTGTGTGTGAGAGAGAGAGAGAGAGAGAGAGAGAGAGAGAGAGAGAGAGAGAGAGAGAGAGAGAGAGAGAGAGAAAGAGAGGTTGATTTACCCAGTTAACTCACAACAACGTTGATAAACACTTCACTAGTGTGTGAAAGAAAGTATGTTTGTTCCTGACTAAATGAACAAGAGTTCAGGAAAATAAAACATTGTATGCACTGCAATAAAACTCCTTCACCAACGCACAAATACAATTCCTGCACATCTTAATTGTTGCCTGTTTGAGTGATGGCAGCATTTAACATTTAAGAAAAAAAACTGTTAAATCTTTTGTCTGTGGGGAACACACGCTTTTCTCTTAACTCTTTCACACAAACATAAACTTGTTGAACCTCCTTCATCAGCCTAAACTGGATAGCAATACAAAATCTCACAAAAACATTAACAAAACATCTCGCTATCAGAGGTACAGACAGATCTTTATACCTATCATTCTAACTATCTTAATGTCTGTGCCAGCCATCTTTTTTTTAATCAATTAGCTATCAGTATTTGTTAGGACAGTCAAAAGAGTATTTGGCTGAGATTCAACTGGCTGAGATACAAAATCTGGAATCTGAGGGTGCAAAAAAATCGAAATATTGAGAAAATCGGCTTGAAAGTCCTCAGCAATACATGTTACTACTAATAATACATGAATATGTATATGTATATATATATATATATATATATATATATATATATATATATATATATATATATATATATATATATATATATATATATATATATATATATATATATATATATGTATGTATATGTATATGTGTATATATATATATATACATACATAGTGGATACGGAAAGTATTCAGACCCCCTTACATTTTTCACTCGGTTATATTGCAGCCATTTGCTAAAACCATGTAAGTTCATTTTTTTCTCTCATTAATGTACACACAGCACCCCATATTGACGGAAAAACACAGAATTGTTGACATTTTTGCAGATTTATTAAAAAAGAAAAACTGAAATATCAAAGTCCTAAGTATTCAGACCCTTTGCTGTGACACTTATATGTTTAACTCAGGTGCTGTCCATGTCTTCTGATCATCCTTGAGATGGTTCTACTTCATTTGTGTCCAGCTGTCTTTGATTATACTGATTGGACTTGATTAGGAAAGCCACACACCTGTCTATATAAGCCCTTACAGCTCACAGTGCATGTCAGAGCAAATGAGAATCATGCGGTCAAAGGAACTGCCTGAAGAGCTCAGAGACATAATTGTGGCAAGGCACAGATCTGGCCAAGGTTACAAAAAAATGTCTGCTGCACTTAAGGTTCCTATGAGCACAGTGGCCTCCATAATCTTTAAATGGAAGACGTTTGGGACGACCAGAACCCTTACTAGAGCTGGTCATCCGGCCAAACTGAGCTATCGGTGGAGAAGAGCCTTGGTGAGAGAGGTAAAGAAGAACCCAAAGATCACTGTGGCCGAGCTCCAGATATGCAGTTGAGAGATGGGAGAAAGTTGTAGAAAGTCAACCATCACTGCAGCCATCCACCAGTCTGGGCTTTATAACAGAGTGGCCCGACAGAAGCCTCTCCCGCATGAAAGCCTGCATGGAGTTTGCTAAAAAAAAACACCTGAAGGACTCCAAGATGGTGAGAAATAAGATTTTCTGGACTGAGGCCAAGTACAGGGATATCCTGGACGAAAACCTTCTCAAGAATCAAGACCTCAGACTGGACTGAAGATTCACCTTCCAACAAGACAATGGCCCTAAGCACTCAGCTAAAATAACGAAGGAGTGCCTTCACAACAACTCTGTGACTGTTCTTGAATGGCCCAGCCAGAGCCCTGACTTAAACCCATTTGAGCATCTCTGGAGAGACCGGATGTTTGCAACTCTCTTTCTCAGAGCACTCACAGACTCACACAAACACAGACAGGGGTGTTTGAAAGCAATATCCGGTATTTTTGACAACTCAACATGAAAGCATTAAAATAAAACTTTTTAGTTACTTTCTCTTGAATTTTGGTTTAAGCACAAACCATGATTATCCTGATTTCAGCATACTTCTTTCCATTTAGCATCATTTTTTCCTACACATTCCTCGTCCAGTGATTTTTTAGAGACACCACTGTTAGTTCCCAGCATGCTTTGCATATGGCTGGAAATAGAGAGTTAATATTGAAATGAAGTGTTATTTTATGTGTTTTTGAGTGAAGGGAAACATCTGTTAATGTTCAATATTCAGTTATGTTTGACATTTGAAAGAGTTTCTGTTATGTTGAAGTTTTGACTGTTACCATTGTGCAGAAGAGTAGAGCTTTTGGTTAGGTTGTAATGTGAATAACTGCATGTATTATTCTTCTTTTTATTATTGTAAAGCATGTTTCTTTGTTCAATGAGCAATAACTTTGCTAATGCTAGTGCAGTAACAAGTTTGTTTCTACTTATGCTTTGCTAGCAGCATAAAGTCTATTAATTGTATAACATAACTCAAAGTCAAATATAAACAGGTCATTTCCATTTACTTTAATTTATACCCTTTTTTTAAAGTTAACTTAAATTTAAAAAGCACATTCCACTAATAGTATTACATGCATCATGTGCTATAGACTAAATAATTTAGGATAAATCATTTATTTTATTTTTTAATTTATTCAGATAGATTCCACAAAAAAGAAAAACAAATATTATATAAATATATATATATGTGTAATATTGAATAAATAAACATTTGTGTAATATTGTTACCATATTTTTTAAGTAGATAGTGTGTAATATTTTTACAGCATACTGTATATTATATTTTATTTTATTTTATTATATTATACTATATTATTATATATTATGAAGTATCCCCAGATGTCCCCATGACTCCACACATACGCACACACACATGCTGCTGTCTTTTCCTTTTGTGTACTCTACTTTTCCGGTTGCAAATAATGCAAATAATGCTTTTACATGCATATTCATGAGCGCAGAGAGGCATGCTGGGATGCTGGACAAAAGAAAAGAAGCAAACTAGAGAACAGAAGGAGCTGTCAAAGCAAAAGACAGAGAGAAAGAGAGACAGGCCTGGATGACACTCATTCATTCATCCTGGAAATACAAGTAAATGTCTTTTAATAACACACAAACACACACTCACAACATTTAAACAGAACACCAAATGCCAGAAGTGGAACAGTGGATGTGAAGATCTTTGGCACTGGAGTGAATAAGGGCTGTAAAAGCATCAGACTCAAAATCTACTGCTGAACTGTATTTTCGCTCCTTATGGTGCACAAAAGGTCACCTCAACTATGAAAGATGTTCACACAACAGGAGCTACAGTAGCTAAAAAAAATTCTAAAAGCTCAATTAGAATACAGTCAAAACAATTCTGGGTAAAAAAATAGGCAAATGGTGGATCATGTATGTACTAACCCAGCAATTGGGTTGTTGTTGTAACCCAACGATTGGGTTGTCTTAAGCAAATATTTAACCCAACCGCAGGGTTAAAACAACCCAATTGCTGGGTTAGTCCATATTTGACCCAACATTTGGTTAAAACAACCCGGCATTTTTTATAGTGTAATGCAAAAAAAAAATTGTTTTAAATGCATGCAAATTATTTTGTTTATTTGGTTAGTTATTATTAAGTTAATTCTGACTTATTTCCACATGTGTGCATTATGTGCAAAAATTATATACGGGTGTTGATAGTGCACGAGCGCTGGTCTGTGATCTGTGTTTAAACTAAACTCATTTGAGCCTTGCCAATTTAAACATTGAAGCGCAAGAAGACGTGAAAGAAAACTCAAGATTTGTGAGCGCACTCATACGAAGCGCGGAAAGACGGGTCTCAGACAGCAAATATTGAGTTCTCGTTCAAGTCTTGTGCTTGAACAGACGAATTCACTCAAAATACATGCCCGCCTTGTCGAGTACTCTAGCAAACACAGTAGGTTATGTCTTAAGCGAACGTAAACAGTCAAAGCATGCATGTATCGGTATTAGTGTACTCGATCCGTGCATTATGTCTTTCCAGTGATGTTTTCCTGCTGTCTGTGTTTTTAATGTTAATCAAACAACAAAAGCCAAGGAATTCACTCACTGCTCTTGAGTGAATAGCTTTTGTAACTTTGATAATGATCTTTATTTAATTTATACAGTGAAGATTATATGCAATGTTGTTTTACATTTTATTACTTTATTCAATTTCTGTTCCTGAAAACTACTGTTATACTTGTAGTTTGATTATTTGTTCTTATTTTCTTTAGTTTAATTTTATTTGACAGTAGTCCTTTTTTCCCTGAACATAGCACACACTGTACAAATTTGAACCGTATACCCTATATTACTCACTATTATACACTAAAGAAAAATAAATAATACACACACACACTGGTACACCTATAGGAAATTCCAATATTTAGTGACTTGAATTATGATGACATCAGCATGACCTCATAATGTGGTATATATATATATATATATATATATATATATATATATATATATATATATATATATATATATATATATATATATATATACACACACACACACACACACACACACACACACACACACGTATACATAAATCCATAAAAGATTATTCAATGCTAGTCAAAAAAAAAAAAAATACTATTATGACCAGTATTCAGTAGTAGTATTTTGTAAGTAAATTTACTACATCTTGTTTTAAAGATGTTTCGATAAATTCACTGGAAAACAATGAAAACATTTTTTTTTTTAAACACAGATTAAGAAAACTTTTTTTTTGCATTGCAGAGTTGTCAAGGAAACACTGGCTTTGGCCTTGGCTAAAGTGTATGCTGTTTGTTTTCTACTGGAACAAATCCAGCATTGTCTTTGCTCATAAACTGCCTATCCAGAGAAATGGAAAGGGGATCTGTACGTCCTGTTTGCACAGTTTTGGAAGTGCTGATACCGTGGATCCGAGGAGAAATGGATCTGAACTGGTTGACTCTGGGTTCACCCATCAGGGGGGGAACAACATAGTGAGATCTTTACAAAATCCTTTCAATGAATGTATTTAAAGAGAAAGCACAGAGTGCAGCGTACAGTGGACAGTCTCGTTCGGTTCAGAGTGAACACATCAGTCAAACAGCCAAAGTGCCAAAGCACCAATTCTCATGAAAAATAAACAAGCAGGAAATGAAAGAGTATCTGTATCTGATGGTGCCACAGAGAGAAGTATGATCAGGGGGAATGAGAAGGGGGCACAAAATCGACATACGTTATTTGTATTACAGTTAACTGCATGTGGGAAAGGAAGAAAGATATAAAGAAAGAAATACAGAAAACAATTCAGAATGATAGAGTGAGAGAGAAACCCTGAATAGCAAAAATATTTCTGCAGTGTAAATATTGAGCACCTATAGTTAAAATTAACTGCTTTGTATACAAACATATTATAATTACACACAAAGAACTTTTACAATAATAATAATAATAGTTAAAATACTAACTTTATAAGTACAAAATGATGTGCCTACTCCAGTTAGTTTTTTGTTTAAATTAAATATAAAAATATATTTGAAATTTAAATGGTGGCTGTAATGAAAACTTTGACTAAAATGTATTCAAACAAACATTAAATATTAAAGAACAGTAATATATATATATATATATATATATATATATATATATATATATATATATATATATATATATATATATATATATATATTGGTTACAAGCTGTTTTATTGACATCTTTCTGCAGCTGAAACTCTGACTGAGCGATTACATGAGACATGATATGGATTTTGGCAAGTGGTACTGTATCTTTTAACATAGCATACCTTTTGATGTTCATTCATGTTAATTTTGCGCTGTAACTAGTAGTAAATTGGAAGATATGACCTGTTCATGTGTGCTTCAGTCTGCCGCTGCTTTACTTGATCTGAGGCGGCAACAGCAACCGGTCACGCATATTAATGAGTGCAAAAACAGTATTTATTGTTTACATTTTGTAATAAAATGAACAGAATTGTAATGTTTAACGCTGTCCGGTACCCAACCCTACTGACAAAACTTCCAAAATAAATGCAAAAAAAAAAAAAAACAGTTTGTAATATTAAAGAGCCCCATTTAGGATTTTTGAAAATGACCTCTCATGTAGTGTGTAACATAGTTCTAAAAGCATAGTGAACATAGTAAATGAAAACATCCTGCAAAGTTTTGAATCTGAAAGAACACCGTATATAAAGTTATTGTCTCTCAAAAGAGTCAATTAAACAAATCGTTTATCAAACGCTGTAAATCCGCTGTGGGCTGCAGTATTACCTAAAGCTCTGTCTATGCTAACTTTAAATGTCATTCACGTTAGTGCTGGGCTAATGTATGCGCTGTTATTGATACAGTTCCCGCATGTGCAACGCAATAAATTAGAAGCACAAACACAGGTTTGTTGATGAAAGCACACTTGTTAATGCTGATGGTGAGAAATCACAGTCGAAACATCTCATAATGTACCTCAAACTGAGTAGCATCACTGAGAAACGTCCTGCTTAAGGTTCGGGTTAAAAATTTGATCTTCCATTGTTTAATCATCGATTTGGACTCGCGATGGGATTTATGTAAAATCAATGTCATTGTTACTGTTTTTACAGTGTGTACTATCGCCGGGCTTTAGGAAGCCTACTGAATGGAGCTGGAGTTCAGTTATGGTAATGAAAATACGCACTGTACGCGCTAGGGGTGGGCACTTCCAGTCCTGGAAGGCCACTGTCCTGCAGAGTTTAGCTCCAACCCTGATCAATATTACCTATCTGTAGCCTTCTGCATTGATTAGCTGGTTCAAGTGTGTTTGATTAGGGTTGGAGCTAAACTCTGCAGGACAATGGCCCTCCAGATTGTTTTCATCTGTCCATTGTTATGTTATCAAAGCCAATAAAATTCAAGCGCACATTTAAATACAGTTTTCAATCCAGAAACTTTGCAATGTGTAGTTAGCAAAATGAAAAATATACATTATACAGAAATTGTGCAAAGATTGCTGTCATTATAATTACTTAAGCTGACGATTACAACGCGAGGTACTGTACACAAAGCTGCACTCTTGTGAAAACTCCCATTATAATCAATGAGGCTGTCTACGCTGTGCAATGACTCACAGAAGTGTTTAAAAATGTATATACCGGTATTGCAGATGTGCAAGTACCATCACATTAAATTATCAAATATATCTTTGGACAAAGACTTACCCTTAAAAGTTCTATTCATATCTTTGTTAAAAAACGTTTTAATGAAGGGGGAAATTATAGTGCAAAATTAGCGTCTATGTACAGTATGCGTGTTAAAAATCGATTCAAATAATATTCGTTTTTTTCTCTGAAAAAGTATTAACATATTCAGAAAAGTAAAATACAAAGGCCAAAATCCTTCTTTACAGACCAGTCCATACAGCCAAAAATTGGAAAGTCACACCTGACCAGAACTATACAACAGGAACAGGAGTCACTGCTGTGGCTTTTCTCCTTCCAGATGAAGGACATTTTCTTGTTCAGCGAGGTCAGAAGATTCAGAACAGGAGAGTTTGGAACATGCCATATAAACACTGCAGCTAAATACACTGCAGTGGTTGCTTCTTCTTAAGCATATCCTCCAAATTCAATTATTCATGTGACAACAACATTCAACAACCAAATGCAGCCCCTAAATGTAAGAGACAACCGAATTATCATCAAATCAGACAGATTCAATCTGATTTCCAATCAACACTGATTGTTGCAGTGATGACTTAATTTTCTGCGTGGACATTATCTGTTTACATTATGGACACTTTCTTTAACCCTAAAACAAAACACAATGCATTGCCTAATTCTAAAAATTGAAAAATCAATACGGAAAACTTTGGGAATACTTTTATATTGCTAAACGCTGAGTCCCGAATGGAGAAATCAGATATTTTTGTTCAGATAGAAATGCACATCACAAAACCAAATTTGAGTGCGTTTCAAAATGTATATTATTAAAGGTTTATAAAAACAAAAAACTGATTTCATTTATTTTTTTATTTTCTATTCAGGCTGATAGCTATTACACTAAAAAGCAGAAATGAAGAAAAAAAAAATGTATAAATACGTTTTTTGCTCTCAAAACTTTGCATTGTCTGTGTGTCCATATATAAAGTCCATATATACTTTTGAACAGGATGATGTCGTCCACATTTTTCTTATGTTGTTAAATCATTTTTTTTTTACCCCCGGCTCTTAATGCATGGTGTTTCCTCAATTGTCCCTCAATTGTCCTCAGTGTGAAAAGATGGATCTCAAAATCCTACAGTCACTTCTGGAGAGGGATCAAATATCAAAAGATGCTGAAAAGTGAAGAATTTGCAGGACCTGGGGGACTTTTCTGAAGAACATTGGACAGTTTAACTGCTCGGGACAAATAAGAGACTCATGAACAAACATCACAAGACAAAAAACTGCCGTGGAGAATCAACGGTTAATAAACTTTTGAACGGGGTCATTTTTAATAAATTCAGCTTTTGTTTGTCTTGTGGACAGTACGTAAAAAAAAAAAAGTAAAATATCTTATTCAGGACAGTACTAAATAAATAAAAAAACGCATTTTGCATGATCGCTCTTATTTAGTTAAAATAATTAACATTTTCAGATTCGTTTGAAATCACAGAAAACACGTTTGAAATAATGGGCAAAGTGGTACAATTATATCAAGATATCTTTTGATCAGAGAACTCAACATGCATTCACAAGCATACTGTTTTTGAAAAGAATGCATGCTAAACACACACACACATTTAGAGAAGTACAGTCACGCATGACTGACTAATCACAGCCAAGAGAAATCCTTCAGAATAACTTTGTGTTTGTAAATATGTTCATTGGGATTGATTGCTGAGAAAAAAAGACTTTGCACTGACCTAAGTTATTTGAAACTAAACTAATGATATTTTATTTCCTCTAACCGTCTAACTCTAACCTCTACCCCTAAACGAACACAGAAATCTTTCTGCATTTGGACATTTTAACTGAAGCATTATTTATTGGCCCAATTTCCTCATGGTGGACATTGTTGGTGAGTATTAGCATTACTGTAGGAACATTTCATCCAACAATGTATGCAAAACCCTCAATGTTCATGTAAAATGTGGTATTAAACAGTGAAAAAAGCAGGGCATAATCACTCGGTCTGCCTTCTTGCGTGAGGCAGTGATAAAAGTTGACATGTTGATGTTAAGTGATCTTCTAAAAGCTTCCTGACTTTCCTGACTGTAATTACACAGGCACTTTGATTTTGTTTGTTTCTCCTTATTGAAGTTTCCCTCTAGAGGTTCTTATTGTGATCTTATTCATTCATATCTGCCAAAAACTCCCCCAAGCAACGCTGCCTTCTGCTGAAGCCTCCTACATCAATATGGGTTTTTATTGGATGTTATCTGTTGCTATATCTCATTTAGAGAGATGATTTATCCAAAGCAACTTAAAGTACACCAACCACACGGACGCTTCTGCTATAGTAACTTGGAGCTACAGTAATTGCCCTGCAAGGGCAATGCTGAAGCACAGTTTTTAACTTTTCGTTTTAATTTCTGTATGATCTGCAATCCATGGACTTTTTGTTGGGTTTTTCTACATTTCTACTCAGTTAATTTGTAATAAAATTTCACAACAGTTACTGACACGTTGCCATTTGTGAATCCATTCAACTACTTAAATGCGACACTGTTTATTGCCTACAAAAATAACTGGTTCATTCTCCCGCTGTCTCAAACCACCTGAGGGGAAGTTAATTTGGGATCTTGCGGAAGATTTACCTGGACTCTGACAGCAAAACAGCACAGTTTAAATATCACCTCTTCCTCCTCTCACATTGTCCCCTGTCAAAACAAACGCAAATGTAGACTTCAGAAAAATACATCACACTCTTTCAAATCCTGAGTTTCAGCTGCTACAATTCTCTCAAGGGCAGAGCATGTTTGATGACTGTCCTTAGAGTAGGACGTCACAAGCAAGTCATACGACAGAAACCTTGCCATTCATAAAGCCGTTACAAAGAGGAAGGGCATTCATACTTGTAGAGAGGTACACATACCTCTGTACTAGCATCCAGAGCAGAGCATGTGACTGGCGCAGCAGCCATTTCTTTAGAAAATTCAGCTTTGCCATCAAAGGAATCGTTGTATCGCGATGTGGACGTGGACAATTCTGCATCGATGCAGTAATAGACCATAATCCATTATACCTCTGACTTAAGTGGCGTGAGAGATAATGAGCACCATGGTCTCGTGTCTCATGGAGGAGCTTGGATGCATTAAAGGATGAGCGACGACGGTGAAAGACAAGAGAGGACCAGGCCTGGACTTTACATTGTATTTTGTTTATATTTTATAGTTCAGTTTGTGTTTATTTATTTATTAAAGTATTTGAAATAATTTGCCTTTACCAAAGCCAAAGATATGTATTAAAATATTATCTGCAAAATATTACTATCATATTACTTTTTCACAATTGATATTAAATGTATAATCTAGGATTTTCTTCATTTTAGTCCAGATTTATGCATCAATAAGATTTCACAATACATTTCTTTCCAAAAAAAAAAAACTGTTTGAATATTGTAAATACAATAAATAAATGTAAAAAATTTTGTGGCCCCTGGAGGCCCTTCAGATTTAAAACCCCCGTGTTCACGTGTCTTATGGTTGTGCTGGAGCAGGTATAGAATGATCCTAGGTGGAGAAAACACACAGATGCTCAGAAAAGCAAAAAGTGCTTCTCACTCCAGGCCAAATCATGTAACTCAAACGCTCTGGCCCAGAGCAGCCTACTTGGGACTTACAGCAAGCTGATGCTCACACACATTTAGATCTACCTGTGCCCTCACACTTAGAAGAGGGGTGAAATTTCATTGTACAGAGTGACGGAGCGTGGCTGGAGAAGAAAGGGATGACCGGAACGGATTCATTCATTTTCCACACACACACACACACACACACACACACACACACCTTCATAAAGCTCGGGAGCTCACAGGAGTGCACTGAGGTAGTACGACAGGTTACACAGCCCTTTTTCAAACTGTCAAAGGTTTAGAGTAGGAAGAACAAGGAAGTTTTTAAGGTTAAAGCTGAGCTGGACTTAAGCTAAGGTTAAAACAGAGCTGAATCAAGAGCAGAAAAGTGCTGGCAGCCTCCCGGGATTTATTTTCAGTTCTGACTAGTTAAGGATCTCCTGACAGGATTAGTCAAACCACAGAATCTCTGCTGTCATCGCACTCTCGGATAAACAAGAGGACCGACAGGAGCTTGCATGCGCAGACTACTACTCTTCCAGGCTCTGATCGTCACACTGATGGATGTGATAGCTGTCTCTCTCTCGATGAATGGTCCTGCCACATGCAATAAATAGACTCAAATCTGCTAACCAGTATGACATGCAAAACAGTCAGATTGATAGACAGAGATGGACAGAAATCTAGGCAGACAGTTTCAGTTTAGTAGACTGAGTAGCATTACTGAGTAGCATTACTAGAAGAAATTGAAATTAGATGTATGGTGTCTTTTTTTAATCCCAACTTCATGTTAATGTTAATGTTTGGTTTCACATGGTTTATTACAGATAAACATCTGAATATTGTCATTTGACTGACAATCCCAATTTCGTATATGTAACTGAAAGGCCTCTGGTGCCGCTTTGTTTCACAACAATTAGTTTTGAAGAAGTAATAAGTCAATTCCATTTTTAACACATTAAATATTCAGTAACAATTAGTGAAATGTCTTAAAATAATTTTGACACCTTTTAAGCTAGGCTATACAGTGGATCATTTTCAGTGTTTTGTTTTCTATAAAAATGTAAATATCAGTATATTTACCTTATTTTTAGCATAACTATAATAAAATATAGCGAAATAGTAAAATATAATATTTCTATTTAAAAATATAAATAAATACATTTTATTATATTTTATTCAAATATACCTTATATAGTATTTATTTTAATACTGTTTAAGGGGGTTACAAAACAAAATAAAATATTTTTTCTTGTAATGCACAACCTTAAAAATACTCTTTTCTGACTCTGTATGTTAGCGTGTGGGAGGGAAAAGTGGAGAGAAGAAGAAAAGATATGAACCCTTCATGTTTTATATATATATATTTATATATATATATATATATATATATATATATATATATATATATATATATATATATATATATATATATACATATATATATTATAAAACAAGAAAAAGGACATATCAAAATATGTTAGTTTATAAATTAATTAACCTCAATAAACCTTATAAATAAACATATTTAGATAAATATGCCAATGCTAGAAAAAACTACTAGAATTCAAGCTTTATTCTGAAATATATATATATATATATATATATATATATATATATATATATATATATATATATATATATATATATATATATATATATATATATAAACATTTTCTTATTCAATATATTTTATTAATATAATCTTGTAAGAATGTTTCAGATTTTTGTCATTTGTTATGCATACGTATACTGCAGTGTGAGTGTACGTAAAATGACTCTGTGACTCTGTGTATGTTAGTGTGTGAGAGGGGGAAACAGAGAGAGGAGGACAGAGGGTCAGTGAGAGAAGAAACAGCAAGAGATACTAGAGAAAGAGAGAGAGAAGAGAGATACTGGAGATCACAGGGCTTTAGTCAGGATCAGATAGTGGTTGCAGAGCTCTTAAAACATCTGCGTTATCTTGACCTTCTCCTCCAAGTACACAGACCTACACATATACACACACTCAGACCCTTCTGCACTGTGTGTGCAGCAAAGAGCCCTGCTGCTAAGATCCTTCATTCCTCAGCTCTAAAACAGATACACACACCAGCTCAAACTTACAATTACACACACGAGCCTCTCAGAGCTACATGTTTAAAGGTAGGGTAGGTAAGAATTGGTTAAAAAAAAAAAATCCAAATTTGTTTAAACCTTCTTTAAATATCAATACATAATTAAAATTTAAGTACTCTGAAAAAGAAAGTATACAAATGGAGTGTCTGTAGACCAAGCCACGCCCTAAAAACACATGAACGCGCTCCGCCGAGCACATGTAGTGACATCATGTCAGAATCACATGTAATAAAAAATATAACTTTATCAGTATGAATATAAACAAATAAGATGTCTTTTAGTACTCACTATCAAGCTAGAATACCGATAGGCCTACTGGTAAAGTTTAAAATATATTTTTGTTTGATTCGGTAATGAGCTAGTTATATTTATAAGGCATTGACACATGTTTTTCCAATAACATCAGTTATACTGTGATGAAGATGAATTTTGTGTAAGATTCATAACATATACAATGTTTTGCATGTAAGAGTTTCCATGATGAAAGCTTTGTTGACTCTGATGAGGACTACACTCGAGGACAAGGCCAGGGTCGAGGGCGAAGCAGGAGGAGGTCGTGCAACAGCGCGGGCAACAGGTTCAGAGGGAATAGAGGTGCGCGCATGTGGGCAGATCCTGTAGCAAAAGGGGTGGTAGCCATGGTAGCAAGAGAGAGTGACAGTCGCACAAGCCAATCACTTGATTCGTCCCGAACGAAAATAATGAGCGGTGTTTATTGCAGATTAAAAAGTCTAGAGTCACTCGATTTTTATACTCTCTTTTTCAGACTACTTACATTTTAATTATGTATTGACATATAAAGAAAGTTTAAACAAATTTGGACAAAAGTGTTTTAGATAATTCTTACCTACCCTACCTTTAAGGTCTATTCACACAAACAGTATACCAATATAATCATTAGTCCATAATTTACTCTAAAACCTTATCACTCAATTTTACATTCATTGCACCATTGCATGAGTGACAACATATCAGTTTACATTTTTGCATGCATTTTGCATTACAATAAGAAAAGCCAGACTGTAAAATTGGATTTTTGCAACACGCAAATAAAATCTGTAGTGTCAGATGGGTTACACTGTGCATTAAAGCGAATTATATGTGTACTGTAACATAGGCTGAACATTGAATTAAAGCACATGAATAGCAAGAGCACAATTTCTTCAGCTATGAAAACTTTTTGCTCAGCTCAACAAAAATTTGCTTTGCAAACTGTTTTGGGGGGGGGGGATCGTTGGCCATTTCTTGCCACTCAGTGTGAATAGGTATTTTGAGGTTGTCCATGTTAACTCTGACTAGAACAAGTAAGCACTCCTGCACACAAATGCAACATATCAGCAGGACAAACAACTACAGTACCTCAACCGCAGATCATCTACACCAGCTTTAACCATATAAAACAAACCAAACTTACAGCACTGGGTATTCGATTTGCTTCAATTTCGATTCACAAGCTTGCGATTCATTCGATATTGATTCATTTGGATACTTATCAGGCACAGTACATGTACATTTTTCTCTAGGAAAAGTTCAACTGTATATTTCAGCATATCTTCATGTTTATTTCTGTCCTATAACTAGTAGTAAAGCTAAAGAGATGATCAGTTCACATGTGCTTTGCGCTGCCGCTTCACTTCAGCGACCTGTCACACCACATTAAAAAGTGGCTAAGCTGCATTTATTGTTTGAATTTTCTAACAAAATTTGACAGAATTTGTTTCATATCAAAAGTGACAAAGCACAAAGCTTATTGTGATTTATTGGATGAAAGGCACACTACAAATAATAGTGGCATTTGAATGAAATTTTGTTCTCGCATCAATTGAAAACAGCATTCTTGGGGTTTAAGAATATCAGTTCATCAATACAATAACTGATTAAAATTGATAAATCAATATTTTCAAGCCAGCCCTATTTAGTACTTTCTGAAGTTTCGTGCAGTCGGCAGATAATTTGATTTCAAAGTAAACTCCTGATGGTGTGTCCAGTGTGGAAAGAAAATGCCTCTTTAATTTATGTGCCATTTGGCAAAAAGTTGTGTTTCTACCTCTCTTTGTGTGCGGTACGAACACAGGCTGTTTTCTTTTGGCAGCCAGGCCTGTCTGTGCTGCAGGTTTTATAGAACATCATTATTTTTGTCCTTTTTTGAGGTTAACCGCCAGGGCGCATGTTTGACAGAAATTGTTCAAGGGGTCAAGATGTTCCTTTCGGCCCTCTGAAGGGGGAAACCATAAGCGGACAGGATGCTTTTGACTTGAGATTGTCCCAGAGTGCCTATGCACCTTTATTAACTGTGTCTCTTGACTTGCTCTCAACAGCAGGGACAGAATCTGTGTGTTTCCTGCAAGCTTTACCTGCATACTTGTTCTTAGCCTATTGATTTGATGATGTACGTTTTTCCTCTCACACCACTTTGAGCAGGAGACCCTCATGGCAAATTGAGCCAGCTGTTCTGTATGTTCAAAACAAATGCCACAAAAATCAAGTTCTATCTTTTTTGTAAGGTTGTCAATTTGCAGAATCTGTGCCTATTACCCCTTTTTGCAACCCACAGTGTGCTGGTGCAAAAGCCCAATCGAAATTTTCAGCAGCCATGACTCCAGTTTTCAGAGTCGCATAATTCTTCAGAAATCATTCTAATATACTGATTTGGAAACATTTATTATTATCAATGTTGAAAATGGTTGACCTGAATAAAAGTATTAATTTCTGAATGGAAATGGTCGGGGAGACGCGGGGAGGAAGGATTGTCTTCTGCAAAGGGAGTTGAAGGTAAATCATTTTGAAATGTGCTGCTGTTGCGGCTGGTCAAGCAAATGTTTGTGCTTTGTTTCTGTTTTTAAATAACTGTAAATATATCTATTAAAAGACTGATATTCTGGTCTATAAATCCTCCTCGAACTTTCCTCTGCCCTGTATATTAGCATGCCAAAGATCTCACAGGCATCGGCGACTCGTCATCGATTCTCTCAGATTGTGTCTTTGATAATTCACACTGCGTGACTGACACTCGCATGAACAAGCACAGATTTGCCTATGATCTCAGGCATTTGTCTGCGATTTCGCAAAACCTGTTGGAGAGTCAAAATCGGGGCAAAAATCGTGCAGCGTGAACTCCGAATTACAAAAACAAAGGAAAGTCAGTTGAAGTTGAGAAGTTGTAGAACTGTATTAATCACAATTTTTCAAATAAATTCTATAGTATTTTGCAAGCAATGTCCTGTCTGAAACTGTCTATAGGCAGGGGGCTTGAAAATATTTGACCAATTGAATATACATCAACAAACAAATTAACAGTGAACAAGTATATTTACAAAGTAACTTAGATTAATAAATGTTGTACATTGTTTGTTGATGATACATCATGTACTAATTAATGTTAACAATTCAAACCTTATTGTAGAGTAGAACAATAATTTATGCAGGCAGTGTGTTTAGTAATGTAGTCTGTTATCCTCAACAATTAGCTCTCAAATCAGTGAAAAGGTGCATCAGCTGGTCGATATTCTTTGGGTGAAAAAATTCCATAGCATTTAATAATTTCCATTAGAATTGCGGTTACAGAGTTTTTTTTTTTAAACGTCACATAATTGTGACTCTTCCCTGTGTATGCAAGATTTAGATACTGTAGGTCTTCAGGGAATGAGATTGAAGGGGTTTTACCTCTGAATGAATGGTACATCCCTCAGGGACTGCTTACCTTTCCATTCGTTTAAACTGAACCCACTCAATGCTGCTATCAAAAAATACACTCCCAGTGTCTTCTGAGAGCTCGATATGTGTGTTTGTGTTTGTTAGAGAGAGACTGGTAAAGGGGGGGAAACGAATAGAGTTGCAGGAGATTGTTGCAGACATTCTCTCTCTCTATAGGCCTTGCCCTCTGTGTTTGAAAGCGCCACGCTAAGTGCATTCGAGATTAGAACGATACGAAATGAGACCAGACGGGTAATAAGACAAGCTCTAGCACAGGTGGGAAGCCACAAGTGCCCATGACCCTCCATCTACATCGCAGTTTAATGCAATCATGCGCATACACACGTTTAGCTTCCTATCACCTCTCCTGTTGAAGGTAATTACCCAGCAGTCCTGTACTTATCACGTCTACAGGTCAGCTTAACTACACAGACATGCACATTTAGAGAGCTAGAGAGAAAATAAGTGCTTTCTGTAGTTCTAAATGGATGAACAGGTCATCCAAACCCCCCCCCACACACACACACACACACATACACACACACACACACACACACACACACACATACTGTATATACATCAATGAAAATGCCTGTGTATGGCTAAACAGAGTAAAAGAAAAAAAAATCCTGAGTAGGATTCCATTTTCATTAAGACCAATTCCCTCGAGATCCTGTAGGTCTGAATCTTTTTCCTCCTCTTATACATCATGTCTTCTAACAGGGACTAATGATGCTCAGTGTCTGTTCAAATGAATATTTTAGAGTTGGCTAATGAGGATGAGAGAGAAGACACTACTGGAGAGATAAAAAGTAAGAGAGAAAGAGAGATTTATGGAGGTAAAGTGGTGGGCGCTTGAACATTAGGCCACACTAGTAGGCAGCCGCATCCTGATGCACTTTGTGACACTGGACGACAGAATTTAACAGAATTGCTGGGTGCAGACCCAGAGAGAGAGTGTGTGTGTGGGCATGTTTTTGTGAAATATCAGGACACAAATGTGTATAATGACATGGGTATGACATAGGTATTACAAAAAGAGGGTGAAATATGAGGACGTTCCCCATGTCCTCACTTTTCAAAATGCTTATAAATCACACAGGATGAGTTTTTTTCACAGAAAGTAAACTGCGCGCAGTCTCCTGTGATAGGTAGGTTTAGGGGCAGGGGCAGTGTAGGGGGATAGAAAATACGGTTTGTACAGTATAAAATGCATTATGCCTATGGAATGTCCCCAAATTTCACAAAAAAAAAAACGTGTGTGTGTGTGTGTGTGTGTGTCAACAGTTTGGGGACGTAAATCTGACAAAAAACTTTGAGGACATCCTCAGTTGGAAAATTATTAAAAAATAATGATAATGCAGTTTATCTTTATTATTCCAAAAATGTAAACGTTTTAAATATTATATATTGTTCATCATAGAGTATATAAAACATAACATTTCTGATATAGAAATATTACTACAAAAAATAAAAGTCTACAGTACATCCATATAGATAGTACAGATAGATGCGCATATTCAGGTTTAAATAAAGTGTTATTTTAATATCACTGATATACTTTTATAGTTTTTGTTAATATTTTAAATATTATTTGTATAATTTCATTTTAGTTTAAGTTTTAGTGATTTTTTTGTGCTTGTCATTTCATTATTTATGTTGTTTTTTTGTAATATGTATATGGTTTTTATAATTGGTTTATTTAGTTTTAGAAATTTTAGCACTTCAACATTAAATGAAAACAATAAATGTTGCCTTGGCAACTAGTTTAATTTCTTATATTTTATTTCAGTTAGATTGTTTTATGATTTTAATCTTTAGCTTTATTTAACGATAATAACCCTGGTTTAAATATACTTGCGAGGGCCAAAATTGTGAAAATATCCTTACAAATACAATGAAACAAGTTAAGTCAAAAACTGACTTTTAAGCATATTTTGGAGAGGCTCTAAGTATCCGACATGGTCATTATTTACCAAATCACGTTTTACATGTTTAGAGGTTTTGTGGGAGGTTCAGAGGCAGTATCAAGTCAATGTCCTTATTAGTACATCATCTAATGTCTGCCTGTTTGCATGTGAATGCTATAGTGGCTTTTGTTTTGGCTAAAGCAGAGCTCTGTGAGGATGCATAAGATTTGCAGCTTTGTGGAATTAGCATAGCAATACTAGCACTAGCAATGTCTTTAGGACCTAATGCTGATGTAAAAGTCTCTCATTGACCAACCTTGTCATTCAAATTTTGCTTTGTTGATGTACTGACCTACAGAATCCCAGCAGATCAAGATGAAGTCTGTTTTCTGTTACTCCCAATAACACTGCACAATCAGGATACAAAAAAGGTCACATAATTATATATTTTGAAAAGATATTTCGTGAATTTTGTTTTTGTTTTGTTTTTTTGTCCATACAATGTTGTTTAGATTCCACTGACTTTCATAATACCTTCTTTTGTGTTCCACCGAAGTAGAAAAGTCAAAATACACTTCAATGTTTGCACATCAGTTGGTGACACTGTTTGCACAGATCTATGCAAAAACAATGTGATGCAAATTGTACTTAAAATTTGTACTAAATTTGTGTACAAGTACGTTTACCCCTGCCCCACACCAATCACCTGAGAAAAAGCACAGACACAACATGTTTTTCAGAATGCACTTGTGTATTCCAGATGTGATTACAAAACTCTTGACAAATCCCTGAATATTTTTCTCAAATTTAGTTTTCGTATTACATTTTGATTTGTGAACCACGGACAAAGTGTATAAGCAGATGAAATCTAAAACGCATCCAATCCAAAGTCCTGTGATTGCCTTATGCAGTCAAAAGGAATGAAAATGCAGATTGTTTTTTAAGATGTGAAAGAAGAGAGAAAACAGGAGTGGGGCGGAGAGAGAAAAACTGTTAAAAAAAACAGCAGATAAAAGAGGAATAGAGGCATACAGACATGTGCTTACAGTAACATAATATAGAGTTGAGCTATATATATATATATATATATATATATATATATATATATATATATATATATATATATATATATATATATATATATATATATATATATATATATATAATACTGGTAAAATTTTACAATAAGGACTCATTAATGTTACAACATGTTAATTTCAGCATTTACTGATACGTTTTTTAATTCAACAGTTGCATCCGGTAACATTACTTAATGCACTTTTAACTATATCACTTTAACTATTATACTATACTTTATGATATATTATATTTTATTAGCAAGACCTTTAGAAGGTTTTGGGTCTTTAAGATATTTTAATGTTCTGAAGACGTTTTGAAAGTCTTTTATGGCTGCATGTAAAATACAATACAGTAAAAATAGTCATGTAAAAAGTAGGTGAAAATAACTGTTTATTATATACAAACATCACCCTGATAAACCAATTTGCTGCTCAACATTTCTTATTATCATCAATATTGAAAACAGTTGTACTGCATTTTTTTGCTTTTTATTTAATTTTGCATAACATTGTTAACATTTCTAACATTATGAATGTGTTTACTGCCACTGGTGATCAATGTAATGCTGTATAAAAGGGTTACCTTTGAACAGTCGTGCATGTTACTTAGGGGTGTAACGATACACCTATGCCATGGTTTGGTTCATGTCACGGTTTTGGAGCCATGGTTCGGTTCGGTTCCGTTCCGTTTGCTGTGGCGGGCACCAGCAATAATAGCACTAGATTCACTTTTAACTTAATAATAACAACAGCAATAATTGAACTTTATACATTTGCTGCACGTTTTCTTTAGAGCAGTCAGCATACCTGAGTAAACTCAAATGAAATAAATGTCTGCTCTGCACTGTAAACTAGTCAGAAATAATCTACTTACTGTATGTTACTATTTACAATAATGTTTTTTTTAAAGTACATTTATTTAATAAAAATTCATGACACACACAGGTAATGTCCCACTGTAAACTACTTAACAAACACATTCATTGTATGTTTACTATATACCAATACTGATTAATAAATAGGCCTATAGAGATATGAAATAGCAGTTTTTGTTAATACTAGTCAAACTGTAGTTAATACTATAGCCACCACACTTATTTAAAAATAAAATAAAGTGAAAATAAAATGGCATTTTGTGGTTATGAAAACAAGTTACGAATACACAATAGGCCTACTCCATGAACTGTTAATGAAACATGAAAACTGCTCCTGATAAACAGAATGAACATCATGCCTGAATGCCTTCCCAGCTAAGACACGTCGAAACCAGTTACGTGATTTATTGGTACTTTGCTTTTATTTCATGAATTACAAATTTACATCTTAACTTTGCATGCTCGTAGTTTCTCTTACGCTTATGATATAAGGCGCGATAGGGTGCGCCGCCGCCGCCGCATGTAACTAAAGAGTGTGCGCTACCAGCAAAGTATAGGCTTACAGGCAGTGTTGCCAGATTGGGTGGGTTTGAATTTGATTGTGCGGGTAAAAATGGGTTTGGGCGGGTGGACAAAATTTGGACTGGTTTGGGGTCAGTTTGGCGGTTTTCAAACATCTAAATTTTATAGTCTAATGGGTTAATAACAAACTCAAATGTGCAGCTTAAGAGTCAGCTGCCGTAGGTGTTGACGTCACCAACAAGAACATACTTTTAACCAATCAGCAGGGACACGCGCATTCAAGACACAATGTTTTTAGCACAAAATTGTAGTTGGATATTCAAGTGATCGCTATGACAAAGTGGCATAAACATACAGTAATGAGTGGGAGAGAGAACCAACTCTCGAAACGTGGATTACACCTGTGACTCGAAGATTCTTTAACTAAGAGCACAGTTGAATGACTCAAATATATGACTCCTGTCCATCATCATGTGATCAGGAGGACATGCACCTTTTAAACCGTGTAGACTGTGCTCTACTCATGCCGACAGCTGCTGAAAGAGGTTTGAATCAACGATTAATCAGTTTGGACTGTGTTAAGTTCTGCGTTGTTATATTAATATGTACTTCACGAAATGCATAACGTTACTGTAGTTCTGTCTGAAGTTAAAGCCCTCACAAAGATAAACGGTAGGCTATGTATCAGTGAATGACACATTTTGGCTGTGGTGTGTGCATTAATGTGTGTGTAATGCCTGCTAATTACTTTGTTTATTCCAATCCCATCATTGGGTACTTTTTGCACTTGAATTAGTTTATTCTTACAGTTGTCATTTGAAAATGATACATGTATTTTTCCATGGGTTAAATTAAGTAATCAGTTAATTTCGTGATTTTGACTGTTTTCACTTGGACAATTTAGCCATACATGACAGTATTTTAATGTTTTTGCCCTGTTTTGATCCGTTTTCCTGGGAAATTGATTTATTTTTTTGTCATCATTATTTTGTTTTAAGGAAATCAAATGGTGCTTATCAATCTTGATTGACATGGCAATAAAAAAATATATATATCACAATTTTATCAGTTAAAATTTTGGGCATTTTTTTCTTGGATTGGGCGGGTTTTAGTGAGCTTTTGGGTGGGAAATCTTCAACCCAATCTGGCAACACTGCTTACAGGACAGGAAAGCGGTTTTCTGAGGTGAGAGAGATTTTTTATTTTGTTACAAGCTACGAAAATGACGATGTTGCTGGGACTCCGAGGTAGCATTTTGCCTACCTGGTTAATTGGGGAAACAGGCTCTCTTTGCCCTTCCATGAAGCTTGAGCGATCGCCCAAGTCATGTGACATGCACTTGGAAGACAAAAGTTAGTGTACTTAGTAAATAATATTAATATAATATTCTTTAGTAAAAATACTGCTCTTTTTATTTGTTAAAAGTGTACTAATCACTATTTAATCTAATGTCAAGGAAGAAAAAAATGATTTTGTGGCATAAGATGAAGTGAGAGCTGGGGCAGCAGGGGGCGGGGCGCGATCGGTTCGACATGAGTATCACAGTTCGAACCTAGAGTGGTGTATAGCGATTTTTTCGTTTTGGTTTGAATATCATTACACCCCTAATGTTACTAGACAAAATGCTAATAGTATTCACCATTATTTACATAGGGTGCAAATAGTGTCTGCCCCCCCAAATTTTTATTGTGTAACTATTACTACATTGTTTTATCCGATAATGACCCTTTTCTGTCAAAAACGGTATGTTTTTGTGGTTAATGACTTGTTTGGTTTCTGTCTGTTTTCTAGTTCTTAAAATAAATGAATGAACAATTGAATAATTGCAAATTAGGTGAAAGCAGAGCAAATCTGTTAAATAGTAGGCTAAGCTATGCAAAACAGTTTAGACAGTTGTGCTTACTGATTTGAGAACAAATACTAAAATTGGGAAACATGGCAAATCATCTGAGAAAAACACTGTTTTGTTCACCAAGTATCACATTACGACATGTACATTGTTTGACAGCTGCGTGGCACACATGATGGAACAGGACAGAGAGAAGAATTATTTCCGAAACCGGGATCAAATGAGATGTTCTAATTCATCAATACTCATAACTTCCTCCTAGACGCACAAAACGAAATGAGCCATCTGCCTATCTGACTGAGGTTCTGTGTGAATGTTTTGTCTAACAGCTTGTCGCAATATAAGGAGCGATGTACTGTAAACAAGCCAGTAGATGTGCTTATATTAATCGAGAGAAATCTAAATATTAGAAGCTCAACATGGCTTCTATGCAAAAAACTATTCTGTCCACTAAAGTCTCAGTATAGAACATATGTTTTTGCATTAACTAGAAATATGTATTTTCGATATAAAAAATAACCAAATACTAAGAAATATCTTGATTTTGAATGCTTGTTTTGCCTTAAATAAATGAGGCCCCATTGAAAGTCTGTTGAGGTCCCCTGGTTGAGAACCACTGATCTCTATAAACTATGTTTAGACTGTGTGGCAGAAGACAGAGAATATATAAAAGTTTCGTCTTTGTAAGGTCGATTCAAACATCTGTAGAGGTGCGCTTTCAAAGACCTCTGTTTTTCCATGTGTATGACAGACAAACAAAGAAAAATACCAACTATACAAACTCGCTTTTGATTTTAGATGGAACAAATGAAGCTATTTTTAGCTATTTCAATCTCCCCCTCTGCAACAATGAGGGCAGAAATTTGTGATTTTCTAGACAAACAAACAAACAACGGCTGGCAGACTTTTCCCATCATCGGTAGAGGAAACATTTTCTCAATCTAAACAGATAGCAGGTGGCGAAATGAAAGACATCACACATCTTTTATAGACCCAAACGACACCAGCAGGAGTGGCTTTGATGTCGCAGCATTGTTCAACTAGCAGAAACAATAGCATCTTTCTCTGCCAGCATGCATCTGTCTCTCTGCTGACGGAAGTTAATTGAGATAGGAGAGATGTTTTCCATAGCGACTCTCCTGCAGATAACCGCGATCCTAGACATAAATACACTGAGATGGCATCACACAGTCTTTAAAAAAAAAAGCCTTGGCTGAAGTAGTAAACCATTATATTTAACAAGCACACGTTGCCCTCCTAAATCAGTAATAATGACTGTGTACGGATGTAAATATACACCTAAAATCTTATCAGTGATTATGTGAGACTCGGTTGTTATACCCCCTGAAACAACCTCAACGTAGTGCTCCTTCATCCATTTTAATGATCCTTGCATCCTGATGGCAGAGACTAATTATTGCCTATTATAAAACTCAACAGCAGTGATAGAGAGGAGCGGAGCTGGTGAGACGTGTACGGCGGTAGTCTGGAGCTCTGCTTTATCTGTGCGCTGATGAATATGTCTAATCTATCATATGCCTGGGAAAGCCCTAAGGCCTCCCGAATGAAAAGCTGCCAGTAAGTGAGCGAGCAGCAGTGTGTTCATGTGCAAACTGTGACTTTAAAGACACCAAACGCCATGCATGTGTATTGTTAGCATTGAATTATGGGTGTAAATATTTTCTCTGACTTAACAATGATGTTATAAAATAATGACAATAAGCTCTTTATAATCACCTTCAATGGACAAATACATACACAAAAGTTAAATTAAAGTGAAAATGGAACAGGTTGTGTTCACAAATGTTTTGTAATGGAGTCAAGGCTATATCCACATTAATCCAGATACATTCAAAAACTGAATGAATGTGAAAACGCATTTTTGCATTATATTGTGGACTTTGAAATAGGGTTGTTCGATAGACGATAGTATCGTGTATCGACGATATAGGCAGAGAGATCGCCAAAGCTGAAGCGGTTGGCGATTTCAAGACGATATTTGGCCTGCTTCATGAATGTAATTTTAAAAAATATTTTTCATTATTAAATAAAAATATAATCATAGTTATTATTATTATCATCAGTACATTAATTGCACTTATTCTGCTAGCCTTATTAAACCATCAAAGCGCGTGGTGTTGCACTCGCAGGCTAACTTTATGTGCCGCATATTGCAAGTGCAACAACCCACGCTTTTAAAATTCAAAAAGGAGTTACTCTTCAGTGAAATTTTTTTAAAGATTACAAAACTACGTGTATTTTCAGAATTTAATTGCAAGGTGAACAATCTAGCCCTACATTCACAAATTCACATGAGCCATCATGGCGAAAACGGCATCATCATCAGGCTAAAGCATTTTTTTTTTCATAAATGTAAATGTATTTTATACTTATAATAATACAATAACAAACGGCTTTATTATAATTATAGGCTATATAGATCCGAACAGAACAATCAGTTCAAAGCAGCTTTATTTTTAAACGACTTAGGAACTGAACAACAATGAACAAAAATATTGCACATAGGCCGTTAAAATAAGATTTTTGTTAAAGTGCAGTGATACTTAAATGTCAGCAGACAATGTATTTTTATAGTAAAAAATATTTGTTTTAGCCCTTGCCCGCTGTATAGGGCTACAGAAATAATAGTAGCCTACATTAAAATAGACAGGCTGCGACACCAGTTTGACGGTAGCCTAAAAATAATAAATTTTTAATGAAACAAGGCTTTAATGAAACAAAAATATTGCACATAGGCCGTTAAAATAAGATTTTTGTTAAAGTGCAGTGATACTTAAATGTCAGCAGACAATGTATTTTTATAGTAAAAATATTTGTTTTAGCCCTTGCCGCTGTATAGGGCTACAGAAATAATAGTAGCCTACATTAAAATAGACAGGCTACACCAGTTTGACGGTAGCCTAAAAATAATAAATTTTTAATGAAACAAGGCTTTAATGAAACAAAATATTGCACATAGGCGTTAAATAAGATTTTTTGTTAAAGTGCAGTGATGAAATATATTTTGTTGTAACAAAATATATTTCATCACTGCACTTTAACAAAAACTTATTTTAACGGCCTATGTGCAATATTTTTTGTTTCATTAAAGCCTATAGGCTTTGTTTCATTAAAGCCTATAGGCTTTGTTTCATTAAAGCCTATAGGCTTTAATAAATTGAATAAATGTATTAAAGCCTATAGGTTTTAATAAATAAAAACACAATGAAAGAACTAAAGAAACGGCAAAACAATTAAAACATCTAAAATGTAGGCTACTCAAATAAACGTATTAAAACAAGACCAGAAACAATTAAGACAACAATTAGTGTTAGTGTTATGCAATTCAGGCATCGATCCATGCCTACAAATTTTCTTGATAAGAAAACCAGCTGGTTTATTCTCTCAGGTTTGAGAAGGTTGCGGTGGGGAGTTGCTATGTTGCCCGCTGCACTGAACACGCGTTCGATGGAGTGCTGGTTGCGGTAATGCACAGGTATTTTTGCAATGTTTTATTGTACAGATCAGGGATAGCAGTTTTAGCAAAGTAGCCTACGCGGCGCCCGGCAACTCGCACTGTTTGTCAAATGTCTGAAGTAGTTCTTTAAAACTTTCCTTTTCAACGGGTATGATAGGAAACCATCTCCTTCGCGATATTAGTTATGTATTTATTCCTATATGTGATGTGACATGAGTGGAAAATTGCGACGAGGTACAGGACCTTAGAGAAGATGAAACAGCTGCCGTGCATCGGGCCCATCTTTAACTGTTTCGCTTGGTGCTTTTCGCAAAAGCTCAGACGATGGATTGCTGAGTCGGTACTTTGCTGACCGTTACTGCAGCAGCTTCTTTTGGTCCTAGTTTAGCAGCCTCGGCGGGTGATGATCGAGTTCGCAAATGTACGAACAAGTTTGTCGCTTGAGACTCTTTTACAGACACAACGCTTCATGCAAACTTTGCAGATTGCTTGCGTTATGTCCTTGGGCTCTCATTTCTCATCTGGTTTAAATCCAAAAACTGCCAACTGTGTCATTTCCCAAGATAAAAGTCATGTAAATGTAGCCTACATTAAATTTATAAATAGTAAATTATGCAGACAAGTAAATAAATAAGTTGATTAATTATTAAATTAATTAGCAAATAAGTAAACTAATTGTTCGCCACAACGCGATAAGATCGTATCGGCGATCTCACAGGCTGACGATACGGCGATTGGAAAATTAGGCATATCGCCAACACTACTTTGAAAACAGAGGTATTCAAAGTAATGCATGTTGTCATGTGATGCATATTATACCCATACGCTGTATGTCTGTGGTTGTAGTGTCACTGTTGTGCCTGCTATTTGCTTTCATATTGTTGCCAAAGATAAATGTTACTTTGTGCAATCGTTATATCACATTACTGAAATTGCTGTCCTGCATCAAAACATGTTGACAGTTGCATTTTAGATCATACATGGAATGACAATATTGAGAGCATCCTGAATGCACCCGGGATTTCAGTAATATAATAATCATGCCAGAACAGTGTAAAAATATTATGTTTTGTCTTTCTGTATTATCTCAGTGAGCTTTTATAAAGTTTTATGCAAGCACAGCAAGGTGATTTTTTAACCCTTTTCAGACGTTCAGGGGAGCAATTTTGGAAAACGCTTAAAAACCCTAGTGTGGACAGAGAGTATTTTAAATTATATGAGAAATCAAACTTTTGATATATAAGAGGTCTTAAACATCCAGCAAATTTCATAGTTAAAAACATTTATTTAATCATGCTCCAAAAATGGCTCGTTTGACAATTGTGCAATTTCTGATGTCACATGGGCAAATACATTTGCATGTGACTGCCACCAGAGCAAGACTTCGACGAATAGTTCACCATACCATCGCACCATAGGCCCGTTCTCAGAGGCATTTAGTCATTTAACGGCTGACATTTGTCTACATTGGATGTGAGCGTCATGTCAAAAGTAAACAGAGCCCCTTATAATCACTGACAATGTCTAAACTGGTTGAAGTATACAGATGCGCGTTCAGTTTCTGTACTCCATTGAACTTGAATCTGTCGACAAAAGGACAAATGGAAGAGTGAAAAAGTTTGCTTTGACGCCTCAAGTTTAAACCGCTTGTTTGCAAACCAAAGTGTTGGAAACAAGTGAATGGTTCATTTGAATGGCATCCCGGATTGCGCCTCAAGATTATGTGTTTCTTCTGAGAATTTTGTTTTGTAATCAAGACTTGTAATCAATATTTTGATGGAAAGTTTGCAAAGAAACTTTTGTTGAAAGATGAAGCAGCCAATGATCTGACAGCAGCTGCATCACAAACCATAAGTAAACGAATTAATAGTGTTTTGTAGGGGTGTGTGATAAATATATTGTCTGTGATAATATTATAATTGTTGTTTGAACAGTGTGCGATCTGACTTATGGAGTATGTCCTCACACCCTGAGTGAACACATACACTACGTGTAGTCCAGTGGGTAAGACTAATGTGCGTATTTATTTAGAATGTTAAATCACGCATTCACTGTCAATGATTCAATGAGTCACTCATTAAGAGTGATTTGCTGCCACCTACTGCCGCTTTTAATTTCACATTTAAAGTATTTTTCACGTTTTAAATAATTTCAAATATCAACATTCAATATTTCATGTTTAAAACATCAAAGCATTATACATCTTTAATTGCAGGTTATTTATTTATGTCACATTTGAGCTGCATTAAGACTGTGTAAATGCATCTAAATGCCACAGATGATAGCTTCTGTTTCCTCTCCATTGCAAAGAATAATTATGTTGATACAGATTTAATTTGATTGGTAACCTCCCTATTGTGTCTTTTTATTAGAATTAGATTTATTGGTTAGATGTAAGAATTTGACAGAAAAAAAGGATGCATACACATAATTAGGTTAGAAAAAATGGCTTTATAAAAAGGTAAAAATTCCCATAATATATCACCAAATTAACACCATTGATAAAATCCCAGAAAAATATGTATATTAAATTTTTTGTCAATATTGCACACCCCTGGTGCTTTGTCTGTCAGTTAAAAACAAGGGTCAGAATGAGGGTTGATATTAGGGGTGGGCGATATCTCGATATTTTTAAACACGATATGGATTTTGACATATCGTATATATCGATATATTGTTTATATTTAATTCTGGTTCCGCCACTTTGCTTGTTTGCCTTCTCTGTGCTGTGCTCGCACTCCGCCGCCGCCCCGCCGCCTTGCTTTTGTTCCCCTCCTACGTGTTGTCTCATTGAACATGGCGACGTCGCAATCAGCCCGGAGGCGACAGAGCTCGTCTATAAAAAAGAACAATTGGCTACATTATATGGAGATACTTTGGTTTTAAGGCGTCGGACTAACAGCAGACAGATGTCCACTGCCGTGAATGCCGAAAGTTGGTGCCAACCAAAGCTAGCACCAGAACCTTTTCCACCATTTACAGACGAGGCGCAAGCTCGCATACGAGGAGTGCAACAGACTAAAGGCCGCAACATACTCCGCAAGAACAGAGACATTTGTTCGCTTTCTCGAGGTGGCAAGAACAAGAACAAAGTTCGTTCTGGCCAGGACATTACATACTTCACGAGAACAGCAGGTGCCGAACATCTCCGCTTTCTCCGCTAAACCCCGCCCACTTTAAATCTCTGACAGTTCTCGGACACCCACAAGAAAAAAGTTCTGCTCAGACGATGTTTCGAGAACGAGCTGCGAGAACTCCCAAACCATGGCTCCGAGAACGAAATGACGTCCATTTGTCGCAGCCCTGGGAACTGGAACTTTTTCTTGGTTCTTGCGAGTATGTTGCGCCTTAAGGATCCCGGCCACTAAACCCACTAACTTTTTCTTTAATTTTAGTTAAATTATTATGTAATCATGGATATTTTTTATCTTAAAATATCGCAGAAGCACTTTGTTCCTGCACTGCCTACCTCGAGTTGAGTTTTATTTTTGAATGAAAAGAAGGCAATAGGTATTATTTCTTCCTTTATTTTATTGTTAAATTATTATTTTTGTATACAGATATATATATATATATATATATATATATATATATACACAGATATATATATATATATATATATATATATATATATATATATATATATATATATTTTTTTTTTTTTTTTTTTTTTTTTTAATGTTGCAAATGCACTTCTCCTACATTTGCACTTCAATAAAAAAGATTGTGGTATTTGGCATATTTGTTTTTGCAGTAGTTTTTGGGGGTTATTTTTCCTGCAAAGATATCGAGATATATATCGTATATCGAGATATAGAAAATATATCGAGATATATTTTTGCTCCATATCGCCCAGCCCTAGTTAATATAATGGATTTTAGGCATATTTATGTTTTTGAGCAAAAATAATTATTAACCTTATAAGTGAACCTCAAGGAACATCAAATAACAAGAAAAAAATCATAACTATTTTAAAATGAAAACTGCATTTAAAAAAGAAATTGTGATTAAAGGTCCCGTTCTTCACGTGTTTTCGAAGCTTTGATTATGTTTACAGTGTGCAATATAACATGAGTTCATGTTTCGCGTGTAAAAAAACTATATTTTTCACACATTTTACTTATCTGTATACCTCTGTTTTCTCGGTCCTAAAAACGGCCTGATGATTTCCTTGTTCTATGAAGTTCCTCCTTCAGAAACACGTAACGAGTTCTGATTGTGCCAGCGGTTCCCATGTTGTGATTCGACAGCAGCTTAGCACACGTTGCCCGGAAAGGTCCCGCCTCTTACCATAACGGGGAGATACGCGGACTCAATGTTATTGCAAAAATGTCTATATTGCCTTATCAATTTGAGCCGGAATCAGACCCAGAGAATATGGGATCGATTACAACCTGCTCAGGAAAGACTTTTGCAGGATGTTTCACAATGGTAAGCTGTCTATTCAGTAGTTGTCATGCTTTTATATTTGGCTGTTACAAATTGCATGCGTGGCTGCAGCTGAACGAGCATGTGGTTAAACAGTAAACAACAGATATAATAAACAAATCATTTAAACTGATCATTACAAACACCAACAATCGATGGTGTCTGAATACACTTTTTTAAAAAGTTTATTACCATCTAATGTTAGTTAACAAAGCTAAACAGCGTTGCACTTTGTGTAATGAGTTATATAAACTGTTAAACGGACCAACTTAAATATTACAATAGACCTTACCGGTTGTGGTCCATAAACAACGCCTTCTCCAGACAAAGAGGGAACTGTGTCATCTTTTAAGAATAATCTTTCTGCGAATCCGGCATTAAACTGATTGAGATTGAGGAAGCAGTCCTCAGCTAAATGTGCTGCTCATAGTTTTAAATTGTGATTATAATTTTCCGGAACCGAGTTAAACATAAATTGTAACCATTGATCTCTACGTAAAGCGTCCGTGTGAAGGCCAAACAAAGGTTTGACTCCGGTATGAAAATAACAGCGTCTCCATGACATGGCGACAAACACACTCTACAAAAACAACACTTCCTCTTCTCGACGTGGGAGAGCAACAAGACCACGCCCCCTAATTTGCGTGTTCTTGTGGGCGGAGTTTAGTCAACAAACTGTTCTAGTCATTAAAGCAGGAAGTGCAGGGGTGTAGTCCAAACCGGCCGTTCGCTGTAGGCTACACTGTAAAAAGGATTTGAGGCTTTGCTACCTCAACTAATTTTCATAAGTCAGTTCAACTAAAATGTTGAGTATACTTAAGATATTAAGTTTACCAGTGCCCAACTACTCCGTTTAATCAGAGTAGTTCAGGCAACAAAGATTTCTTAGTTGCATGAGCGGCCCCTGCATAAATACGTTGGGAAACCCCGCCGATCTCTCCTACGAGCCCTCCACAGCACGTGCCAGAAACTGCCATTTTGGATCAAGAGTTTCTGAGGTAAGAATTAACGAACTTCTAACTTTCTTATTTTTATGAAAATGCTTGTTAAATTGAGTGTAAACTAGATAAATATTACACAGGGTTGTTGGTGGCCGCAATAGATATATTTTTGTCTGCATGTCAGATTTTTGTCCGCATTTCATGTGAAAAACACTAAGTTATAGTGAAAAAAAATTAAACAAAAACATTTATCAAAGGGTTAGTTCACCAGAAAATTAACATTCTGTTATTAATTACTTACCCTCATGTCATTCCACACCAGTAAGACCTATAAAATAAAGATATTTTAGTTGAAATCTGAAGGCTCAGTGAGGCCTCCATTGACACAATGTAATTTGCAATCTCAAGACCCATAAAAGCCAAAGACGTTGTTACAAAGTCCATCTCACGACAGTGGGTCTACAATAACTTTCAAAACACTACATCATGAAGCTTTGAAGGATTCATAACAGATCAAAGCTCGCCGCTTCATAAAGTTATTGTAGAACCACTGTAGTGTCATGTACTTATGGGTCTTGTGTGTGTAATGTACATTGTGCCAATGGAGGGCTTCCTGAGCCATCGATTTCAACTAAAATATCTTCATTTGTGTTCTAAAGATGAACGGAGGTCTTACAGGTGTCAGATGTCATGAGGGTAAGTAATTAATGACAGAATTTAAATTTTTGGGTGAACAGTTTCGGAAAATTTGCTATTAACTTACTCAGCTACAGGTCATCCAAAAGTAGGTATTTTTAACAGTGGTCCTTGGTGATACCAGCTACGGTCACTTCAGAGTGGGAAAGAAAAACCCATACAGATAAAACAAAACTAATACCTGTGATGATGGTAGCCATTGTTTTTAATGATATGAATCACCAAGGACCTTGATTTCAAATAAAAATGTTTACTGTTTGTAAACCTGTATGACCTTAGCTCCTCCTCAGAACACAAATTAAGATATTTCGATACAATTGAAAAAAATCTTGTCACTTCATAACATTAAAGGATTAGTTGACTTTAAAATAAACTTTTGCTGATAATTTACTCACCCCCATGTCATAATTTAATTACTAAATACTTCATTATGTTTTTTAGACTACAGGTTCCGAACAACAGGCTATAAAAGAAGTTGATGTTGGTCTTCTCATCTTCTCGACTGAGGAAGGCGGAAACAGCCAAGCACTACTGGCAAAGGAGATAGTCGACATTGCAGTTGTGCTGGAAGGAGCATCGTACACGTGATCTAGGAGATGTGTCAGATGCCTTTTCTACACTCCTTGGTCTTTTGTACTACCTTAATATAGACTATCCCAAGGTACACAATTGAGATGGTCCAGAAAGTTTTCATGGGCGTCGGCAGTGGTACCTGTTCTGCAAAGATTCATTGTCTCTGCAACAAGCTGCTTCAAAGCAAAGTGTAGGGCAAGTTACAGCAAAAAAAGTTTAATGCAGATGTTCTAAAAATGTTAGTAGAATGACACTGTTTTGTTAATCTGCAATTTAACTACAGCACTCAAGGCAGTAAGCTGTTCTATATTTCTATTTCTATATTTCTAAAATCTTCTGAAATTTTATATTTCTATATTTACAATTCTTTTGTCTACTATAACTAGTTTGCATATTGCATATTTAAGGTAAATGTTCATGTACATGTTATGTGATGTCAATTTCCAGCTGCTTACTGTTATCAGAACATATCGAATTAACTACATCTCTTTTAAAGGGATAGTTTACCCAAAAATGAAAATGTGATGTTTATTTGCTTACCCTCAGGCCATCCAAGATGTAGGTGTGTTTGTTTCTTCAGTAGAACACACATTTTAACACCAACCGTTGCAGTATCCAGTTGTATAATGCATGTCACTGGGGCCTGTTTACATTATGACAGCTATGAGAGTAAAACACATAGACATACGAATCCATATTAAACCCTGCAACTCGTGACGACACATGTCTTAAGACACAAAACCATCGGTTTCTGTAAGAAACCGAGCAGTATTTATGCTATTATTTTACCTCTGATGAGATGAATGTCTCCATTAGCGCCATTACTTTCAGCGAATAAGGTCAAAATATTGCGTTTTCATTGACATATACAGTTTCTTCATTCGACCGCTCCAAGCAGGCACTACTGAGAAATCTCTATATATATATATATATATATATATATATATATATATATATATATATATATATATATATATATATATATATATATATATATATATATATATATATATCTATGATCACGGCAGTATTTTGACCTTGTTCGCTGCAATTAATGACAGTCTGAAACCCGATGACATTCGTCTGGTCAGAGGTAAAATAATAACAAATACAATTTGGTTTCTCACAGAAACAGATCGTTTCGTGTCTTAAGATATGTGTCTTAATATGGATTCGTATGTCTGTGTGTTTTTAACTCTCATAGCTCTTATCTCTACTGACACCATTGACATGCAATATACAACTGGAGTTGAAAATCTTCATTTGTGTTCTACTGAAAAACACACCTACGTATTGGATGGGCTGGGGTAAGCTGAAAAACAAATCATCACATTTTCATTTTTGTGTGAATTATCCGTTTAAGGCTGTAAGCTGTTCGACTTAAAGAAAGATTTTTTTATTTCTATATTTACAGTTCTTTTGTTTACTGAAGCTCATTTGCATACTTTTTTAGGTAAATGTTTATGTAACATTATGAAATGGCAATTTTCAGCTGTTTAAAAAAAATTGCAGTTTAACTACAGCACTTTAGGCTTTTATATTTCACAACAACAGAAATGTGAATATGAAATGTCATTGTGTAGCTATTTTGTCGATTTTGAAATGAAAATAAAAGTAATATTGCATTCTGCTATTATTCTGCAAAGTCTTCTATGACAATGAATCATTTTTATGTAGTAGTATTAAAAAACAGAAACTTGAGTTGTGTGAGCAAATTACGCAGTTCAGTCTGTTGCATGAACTTAACATTCCAACTACAACTAACTATTCTTGAAAAAGTAACCTGGCTGCCTTAAAAACGAGTTGATTCAACAAAATGCATAGTTAAGCCAATTTTTACATTGTTGGCACAACTATTAATTATAAATTGACTCAACAAGATACTTAGTTTAAACAACTCATGATAGCAGAAAAGGTTTGTTGGTGTAACTAATTTTAAGTTACTTCAACTGGGATTTAAGTTTATTGAACTTTTAATGTCTTTTTGGAGTAACTGAAAAACATTTTCATTAAACTTTTAAATTAATGTTGCTCAGACTATTTTATCAGCTTCATCTTTGTTATCCCAATGATTAATTTTAAGTTTAAGGAACTCCAATATATGTGCAAACAACTTAAGTTCCTTAGCTAGCTTAACACAAAATGTCAAGGCAGCCAGGTTACAAATTATTTTAAGTTGAATGGACTTGTTCATTTTTACAGTGTAGGCTTTGAAAGGGAACTTCTGTTAAATAAAATATCTCGCTTGGCATTGAACTTTGAGCTTTATAATTTTACAGGTATTATTTATGCTCTAACAGCAACATTACACACTAACTAAAGTTTGAAAGATGGAATCGCGAAGAACGGGACCTTTAATGTGGATGTAGCCTAACATGGCCAGAGTTGATTTGGAGCAGAGGTGTCCAACTCTACTCCTGAAGAGTTCAGCTCCAGCTCTGATTAAACACCTGAACCAGATAATCATTCTCTTCAAGATTACTAGAAACTTCCTGGCAGATATGTTGTAACTAAACTCTCCATCAGGAAAGATGGACATCCAGGAGAAGGATTGGACACCCCTTATTTACAGTGTTCGCATACAAGCCACAATTCTTGCAAACTGTCCTGAAACGAATCCAGCAACTAACAAAAAACATTTGTGACAATGCAATCAACATAAAGCTGCAATGGAGCCATGTACACTTTCATTTGTCATACTCTCCACTCACACTCTCTATCAACACAGCAGTAGACTTGCCAGAAAAAACAAAGACTACTAAAACTGCACTTTAATATTAATATGAATGCACAATATAGTGATACCATATTGGTTACTGTCAGTATTTGAGATTATTTAATTTATCTGCATCGGTCTCGATACTGATATTGGCTGATAATGGAAATGCATGCTCCTTTCCTCAATTTGTCATTAAATAACCTTTCCAGTCGTCTGAATTAAGAACTGCTTTTTGTCTGATCAATGCATTTTTACATCCCTACTGAGAACAGTATATGGGCACAAGACATACAACCTTTATACAGGTGTGTGCATGTTCTTTGTCCTACCTCAGTGTGAATTGCTCAGTGGTGGCAGCAGAATTCATTAGAACTTGAAATCCCACAGTCTGTCCCTGTTTAACTGAGCTGGGAGGCGCCAGAATCTCAACGTCTCCATTCAGTCTAAGTCGGTTTCTGGGCGCTTTGTTGTCCCCAGTGGAGAGCGTCACTGTCCCAATCCTCTGCATATCCCCTTCTTGCCCCACAGATTTTCCTTGCACCCTACCCACTATGCATTCTTTTCCCAGGGTCTCTGGAGGAAGGATGGAGTAGTGCAACTCCACCATGATGGGAACGGGTTCTTGTGTGCGTCTACGTGGTGGAGGGGCATTGAACCAGGTCGTAGGGATGCCAAGCTGAGCTACACAGATTCCCATGTTTCCCTCCAGTCGACAGGAGGTTGACACGGAACCTTCCCCTGGATCACGGATCCCAACGACACGGATACATGGGAGTAGTTCTGCAGGAGGATCCATGTCCTCCCATCTGCGGCCTGTCAGGTAAAACAACACCTGTATTTGAGGGTGATCAACTCCTATCCTCCTGTTCACCAGGTGCGCTCTCACCTTCCAGCCCATCGTGAGGTGTGTAGAGGTGTGGAAGGAACGCCCCTGGAGAAGCTCTGGTGGTACCGGGGCCTCTGCAGTGAGGTTGCCATAGCTACAGTTAACCGACAACAGGGGAGCGGGGCCAGAATCAGGCAAGTGGAGAAAGAGAGGCTCGCTGCGTGTCTGCAAGCTCCCGTTACGCATCACTTCCTGTGTGGCCTCCTGGAGAAAGAAGGATGACTCTGCACCCTGGAGTTGGCAGGACACGGGGAGGTATGTGGGCAAGGATGAGGAGAACCTGGGCACGAGATCACTACCTCCACCCCTGCTCTCACACACTGCGGAGAGAAAGAGAAAGAGATTTATCTGTGTGTTTATTTAATTTCAGAGACACTTCAGATGTTATTACAAGTGAAAATTGCTTTCTATTATAATTTAAAGTGTCCCCTTGGTTTTTGTTTTATCAAATTCAACAAGAGCATTTATTTACAGACAAACAAATTAAATTAAGGCCAAGGGTCTTTGGAAAGATAATTGTATAAGTGTGTGTAGAGAGCAAGTCAATGTTCTGAGAGCAACAGACGGTACAGCAAGGAAAAAAAGAGAACGATTCAGAGAGAAAATGATGTTATATACACCCTAAAATATACACTACATTTACTGTGTGTAATGTATTCTTTTGATGACAAAGCAGCCTCCAGTCTTAAGTCACATGATTCTTCAGTTCAATGTTGATTTAGAGCAACATTTCTTATTATCAATGCTGAAAATGGCTTTTTAATACTTTTGTTAAAACCATAATACTTTTTTCAGGGTTTCTTTGATGAGTAAAAAAGTTTATTTGAATTAGAAATTTTTTGTAACAACGAAAAATAATTTACTGACACTTTTATAAACAGAACACATTCAGTAACTCTTTCCCCATCAGCGTTTAAAAAAAAATTTGCCAGCCACCGCCAGAGTTTTTGATCATTTTCACAAAAATGTTCTAGCCCATAGAATATTTTGTTGTATGAACATCTGAGCATGCAATATATCAAAAGAAAAAGCAGACCCTCTGCTTTAAAAAACAAAAAACAAAGTTTTATTCTAGCTTCATGCATTCCTTTTATATCAACACTTAAATATGGGTAAGTTTCATAAAAAAACTAAATTTTTGTGAAATACTACATCTAGATCAGATTCAGAGTGATGATCAAACACAGATGGACCAGACCAGATCGAGTCCATCAACACCCCTAATAGTTGCACAGTTCTATAGCTCGTTCTGGGTCCACATTTCATTCAGTAACAAGGCCGTTTTGATTTATATGATGTTTAATGTTGATGATTGCGTTATTTTACATATGCATCTGCTTTTATGCGATCACTTATTTTTCTTCCTCGCCTGTGTTTTGATCTCATTCAGAAGATGCGTAATAGTGCCCTCTAGCATATAACAGTGAAAAAACTGAAAATTCTGTCTTTGGCAAGGAAGCATTTTCTCGCAAATAACGTAAAATTCTGTGTTTGGCGGGGAAAGAAAAAGAGAAACTAGCATCAAAACTAGCAATGGCTATCTCAAACGCAGTTCTTCAGTTGGCACAAGACCACCCAGAAACACAAGACCTTAAACTGTAGAATTTGATACGAGCTGCAAATAACAAATTAATCAGGAACTGTGAAAATGACATCACAAAATGTGCTGATGGCACCACATAAATGTGTATGAGCCTTAAAAAGTGCCATCAAGCAGGATGTGTACTTCTTTGGTTGAGAAATGCCATTCATTTTTGCTTTTTTAAACAACCTGCCTTTTCATTATCATATAAATACACATTTTCATATAAATAAATAAAATAACTAAAGTATCAATACAGTATGTTAGTGTGAGTTATATCCATATACTGTATGCTTGTATCATTACAACCCTACTTGTATCCAAAGTGACAATGCATTCATTTTATCATTATGTTGAACCCATGACCTTGGTAATACTAACACCATGCTTTACCAGATGAAAAACAGGAATCATTTGTAGCCCCTCTGGTTCACATTCACACAACTGCTTCCACCTTCACTGGACAGGATACTCTTTGTGAGTGTGTGTCTGGGTGTAATAGCGATGTTGGAAAGGCCTTTTTTGTTGTGCTCAGGGACGACTTATTTGCACTCTTCTCAAAACATGACCCAAAAAGTCAACAAGTCATCACTGAAATTGAAATCTGTCATTTAGCAGTCATTTTTATCCAATGCAAAAGGTCCCACAGGAGCAGCTCAGGGCTAAATGCCTTGCTCAAGGGCAGAATGGCACTACAGCAGGACTGTGACCTCAGTAAAATCCCATCCCTGAACAACTGCAGGATCAGACAATAAACTGTTCAGCTGCAAGACCACAACTTTACTCGACTACTGCTATGCAGGCATTCCAGACCAAAGAGATGCAGTCTTAGTAGCCAGACCTTTGAGTTGCAGCATAAAGTCTGAAAGGTCAGAAAGTCTGTACTACTCTAGTACACACTTAATTAGTAACTCAAATACAAAGACTTCTGGTACACAGCAAAAAAAGTATAATAATACTCTGCAAAAATGTATGGTTTAAAAAGCGGCAGCTGTTGTTGAACTTACCTGGAAAAAAAATATGGTAGAACCTAAATTTACAGTAAAAAATGCATCGCATATTCCAATAAAAGGTATGGTAGGCAATTTCAGTTAGGCTATCAATAGCAAGCTAGCTCTGAGAGCATGAGATCCCTCCCTCCCTTCAGAGAGCTCTCCAAAGCCACACCTCCTCTAAAACACATGAATGCACAAAGCAGAGTCTGCAAAGCGTCATGAGAGCATAGAAATGCTCAAATCCGAGTCTGAGGACATGAACAGCTCCGGGTAGAACATCACAGGTTGCCATCTCTTAATTATAGTTAGCGTGAATGCAGCATAAGCTCATTGTTTTGGTTCAGAAGGAACTGTAAAAGGCAGCTGCTGATTGTTTAAGGCACCCGGTGGCTGCGTGTCTATAACTCTGCATAGACTTATTGAACTAGCTAAGATTGGACAAACATTTTTTGGTCCTGAGACTTCAGAGTTTCAACCAGTATAACAAAAAGTGTTGTTTATAAAGTGCCTACCCTACCTTTAACTGATGTAATGTTAATATACCTACTGAAGGACTAAAATATGTTTTGTACCTTTATAATACACTGACAACCACCAAAAAACAACTATCTTTGCCACAAGCTGAGGTAAATACTAATATAAAGAAGGTGCACAGTGTCATGCACACAAATACAAAACACCATCACTGTAACATTGATAAAATGATGCAATGAACATTAATTTCATAACATAAGATGTACAAAACCCGGGACTGCATATAATGAGAAGTGAAAAGGAAAAAAAAAAACATCAAATGTGAAGTGTCACCCAGATCATTCTGGGAATATCAATTTTGGGGTTTTCACTGTAAATCATAAGATGACGTCTCCTTTTTCACTTCCAAAAACAGTAGATTTAACAGTATTTTGAAATGTCCTGTTAAGATTTATTACAGTTTATCTATACACAGTAAGGGAACTTGCCATTAACCAATTCACAGATTGAAACAATTGAAACAATTGAAATCTGTGTACCATAACTCCCAAAAGTTGAATTGCAGTCACGCAATCTGATTTTTCAGAAAAGGTATTAGGCTACAGTCGGAGCTCTGCCACATCTGTGTTCACTCGTGCTTAATTAAAGCATTGAGTCAATCCTTCACCTTTCTCTAAGGGTACCTCTATCATTGTAAAATCCCTCAGCACATGTTCGCGTTTTCCGCTAAGTCTGTGATGGAGCTTATCAGATCACTCTGCCAATCAAATGCAAGACAGTCTGCCAAATAGACTGAATGTGCCAAATGCTTCAATGATTCAGACCCTAAATTTACAGTTCTTTCCTGTTATAATTTTAGAACTTTACTGATAGAGCCAGTACGAGATGAAACGATGCTCTAATAGACAAGCACACCCCATGTGCCACATCTGCAGCATAAAGGCAGCTAAAGATGATTCAATGCAAGACCAAGCAAAATTGAATATGCAAATAAATGCAAAAATCACAATGGCATTGCTGAGTTAGATTTTGAATTGCAGTTTTGCAACACAATAAAAGATTTTCCATTTTAATCTTAACTTTCTTACAATCGATAAACAAACAAAAAAATCTGTATATATATATATGTGTGTGTGTGTGTGTGTGTGTGTGTGTGTGTGTGTGTGTGTGTGTGTGTGTGTGTGTGTGTGTGTGTGTGTGTGTGTGTGTGTGTGTGTGTGTGGACTGGTAATCCCTACGGTATGGGGACAAAATGTCCCCACAAAGATGGCAATATCCAAATTTTTGTCCTTGTGGGGACATTTTTTGGTCCCCATGAGGAAAACATCTTATAAATCACACTAAGTGATGTTTTTGAAAAAGTAAAATGCAGCATGTCTCCTGTGATGGGTAGGTTTAGGGGCAGGGGCAGTGTAGGGGATAGAAAATACGGTTTGTACAGTATAAAATGCATTACGCCTATGGAATGTCCCCATAAAACATGGAAACACAACATGTGTGTGTGTGTGTGTGTGTGTGTGTGTGTGTGTGTGTGTGTGTGTGTGTGTTCATATAACTACAGAAAAACTTCATAAATCAGAGAATGGGATCGCTAAACAATATCACATTTTATACAGAAAGAGTTTCGACCTCAGCTCATTATGATCCAATATGAAATGTACACATGAAATAGTGATCCAACGGATTTCTTGCTGATTCAGAGAGTCTCATTTGCATGTTTTGAAACTGTGACACAGAATAGAGACAAACAGATACTCAAGCAGCTATCTGGAATAGAACCAGAGGTTTATTGTGTTACTTTATCTCTCTCGTTTTCTCTCTTTCTCCTCAGGTAGAGGGAGTGAAGCATAGTAAAGGTGTGAAAATATAATGAAGATTTGGTATGGCGCTGCGTCTCACAACAAGAGTTTAAACACATAATAATCCCTTCAGAGAGAGATACACCTTCAGTGATTCATTTCAAATCAACACTGAGACAAAACACACGTGAGGCCTTGTGGATCCAGTGCCTTGAGAAAGAAGAGAGATTGGTGACGGGAAAGCGAATGAATGAAGGATACAACAAAGGGATGGGTTAAATATAAGTTAATGAAGAAAATAAGGTTCAAATCCATAACTGTAATCATGATTCTTGCTTTTTAAAAGAAACTGAGGGACAAGAAAAAGCTATTTTCTGTAGTAATAAACAATGCGTCGCAAATAAAGCTTACATTTTAAATGTTATTGAAACCAGAACAATGTACTATAATGTAATACATTATCTGGAAATTATAGATGAATAAAGTCCATTCTGTCACTTCTGCCTCACCACCAGCAATCATGACATAATCGCAGAGCCCCAGAGAACTGACACAATAAAGAAGAATTAAAAAGTGTAATGTTTTGTGGTGGCCCTGGGGAGCTGCGATACAGAGGTTGCACGCTATAAAGCACGTAGCTTCAGCAGATGGAGGCAGCATCGTCCCAAAAACAGCATCTCTCTGTGTCACAAGTCCGTTCTTTATGGCGCTCTCAGGGCTACAAAGAAGACCATAATTCTGAGCCCAAACACCTCCGCTCTGATTTGTTTCAGCCGCTGGTCCCAAGGCTGACGACACCCCCCACATTTCTAACCTTTCACTTTCACTCCCTCTTTCTCAGGCCACTTTTCAAATGTCAAACATTTCTCACAAAGCTGAGGATTTCATTGCGGCAGGCAAGACGGCATCACCCAAAGCTTCAACTCATATACAGCGTGAAGAGTTCAAAATCTTTCCCTTGGGTTCTTGGAATTGTATTTCTGCCCATTTATTCCTGCCAATTTAACCTCCCATCAATTTCATTAAGGCAGATAAAGTGACAAATGATAAATCCCATGGTATCTCATCCATTTTTATCCTAAACATGACAAGTGACATACTTGACATCTCTTAGCCTCGCCTATGTCTGACTAGCCTATGTTGTTCTGGTCAAGAATAGGTTGCTTAAACAGGAAGAGACTCGACTTTTAAAGGGGTCATGAATTGAGAAATCAACTTTTCATTCAGCCTTTGATATATAAAAGTTAATCGTGATATAAGAATATCCTGTAAGTTTCGGAGATGAAAACTTCCTTGTTAGTCAAAGAAAAGCTTTTTTTGACACCAGGCCCAGCAAACGTTCGATTTATGACTATGCCAAGCTGTGACGTCAGAGTGTGGAGAAACACCCCCTTAAAGGTAAACTATGTAAAATTTTTGCAGTAAAATATCCAAAAACCACTAAGCCAGTGTAATATATTTTGTTCAGTTGAGTGCTTAGAATATCCTAAACGTTTCCAAATATTTGTAAATCGTGAGAAATTGCTAGTTTAACCAAGGAACTGGGACGTGTGAGCTATGCGTGTGAGGGAGTCGCCTGTCAATTGCGTCATATCTGCGTTACCCTCACAGGATAAGAGTGCGAGTGCCCTAGAGTGCGACTAATTAACATTCCAATTAATTGTGGGTGGATGAAAGATATATCATTGTGTTTGTACGATAAAAGACATTTTGTGATTCCAGTTGCCATTTTTTCACATGCTCTCAAAACAATTCCTCACGTGTACTCACGGGGGAACCGAAGCTCATTGTAATATGCAAAGCCTATCCAATCATAGCAGTGGGCGTTTACTTCCAAGTCTTCAGTGCACCACACCCATAAAACTTGAGCGTTCCATGAGAGAGGCTCAAAGCCAAGGTAGAAAATAGGCTATTACTTATTCATGATGATGTTTTTGAATATAAAAATCATGCAAACATCATAAGTTAACTTCAGACAAAAGTATAAAAAAATAAATAGAGCCAGTTTATGACCCCTTTACAGAAGCCAGAGCAATCTACAATTCTTATTGTTTTACATGTTGTTTACGTGTGGGTTTAACTGAAACTATACAAGTGTGAAAGAAAGAAATCAGGGCTGTCAAGAGAGAAAAATTTGCAATCTAATTAAATTACACAATGTGACGATTAATTAATCGCAAATTAATAGCAAATGAAATCCAGGCTGAGAAATTACCCCCAAAAGATAATTTAAAGTCATTATAGTGTTAAATGAGAAAATCAACAAACAGACATTACAAAAATTATCTTTTGAAAAGAAAAATATCAACAGAATATCAACAGAGTCAACAGAATTTACTACACAAACTTTTAAGCTATTTGAGAGTTATTTAAAAGCATTAGAGTGAGCAAATGATGACAATTTTTATTTTTAAGTGAACTATTAAACTAACCTTTAATGTGTTTTTATTAATATGGAGAAAAAACATTCCAATGGAATGATACTCTAAATAAGAAACTAAGTCCCTGTCCACACGAAGCCAGAGCTTTCCCAATCCAATGAGTAAGTCATTGAGTCATTCATTCACGAGATTCATTTAAATGCCTGATTCATTCAGGAAATAGGTAAATGGCTCTCTTTATGAGTGGGCCATGGAATCATTGGTTCACCCAATAGAGTCACTCAAAACACGTATTTATTCAGAAACGACTGTCTACGTTTTTTACAAAGACATTCAGAAGTCCAACATTGATAATAATAGGTCATGTTACTTGAACACTATATCAGCATATTAGAATGATTTCTAAAGGACTGGAGTAATGATTATAAAAATTCAGCATTGCCATTAAAGGAAAAAATACACAACAGTTCTTTAAAATTGTAAAAATATTTCACAACATTTTACTGTATTTTATTGTAATTTTGAATAAATAAATGCAGCCTTATTGAGCATAGAACATTAAGAAAAAAATCAAACTTTTGAATGGTAACATACATTTATTAGTGTCATGTGGTTGTCACCTATATTGTTCCAAAACTGTTACTTATAAGGTTCCATTTCAGTTTGTTTGTAGCTTACAGACTCTGGATAAAACTAAGGCTGCTGTGAGTTGAAAGTTGCTAGGCACTCCATCGTGTCCATTCTTAAAGTTTTCTAGCCCCTTCATTGGCCCTACAATTATTTATATGCTGCAGGCTGTAGCAAATGAATCCTAAAAACTAAACACCATTCCAAAGATCCTGGATGAGACCAAAGATGGCACAAGAACATCAGTAAGCATATAGCTGTATTCAGGGACCCCAGGGCATTCAAATAAAGAGGCCGAAAAACCCAAGTATGTGTGTATGGATATTATTTGGGCAGTAATGGAGTTGACGGATCATATGGTATTTTACGCCTGGATAAAAGAATTCTCCTCTGGCGTTTGTCCTCTGGCCCCTCATGGCAAGAGCAGCTGCTTCGTTCTGCTTCCAAAAACCGTGACCTTGTAGCAAGTGCACATTTACAAATACTGTCAAACTTTCTGACCCTTGCTATCTCTCTCTCTCACACACACACAAGCTCAAAGTCGATCTCACTCTGTATCAAATTCAGATATTCCCATGTTCACTCTGACATCACAGAGTAACTCAGGAGAGCAAAAAAAAAGAAAAAATAATGATTTATAGCCCAAGACATAATTTGGAATACACTCCTTCAAACACACACACACACACTCACTGAAATGCACAACCCTGTAGGAAGCTCTTCGGGTTAATCTGCTTCCTGTCTCCCACTAAGCACTAAAACTATTCGCCACATGGATGTCCCAATAAACTTTGACCTTTGCCACAAACACCAAATGATCCATCACAAAGCTCCTCTCCAATTTTGTCTCTATCTTTCTATCTATCCATCCTGAAATTGTCATCGTAGGTGCATGTCCACTGTGAGAGACATAATCTAAAAAAAGTCCAGAAATTACAATGTATGATTTTTTAACTATTTATTTGTATAATATACAGCTGCAAATAAGTATTTAAACACCTGAGAAAATCAATGTTAATATATGGTACAGTAGCCTTTGTTTGCAATTACAGAGGTCAAACGTTTCCTATAGTTTTTCACCAGATTGGCCCACTCCTCCACGCAGATCTTAATACAGTGCAGTCGCCCTGTCCAGAAAAACACCCCCAAAAGCATGATGCTACCACCCCCATTCTTCACAGTAGGGATGGTGTTCTTGGGATGCTACTCATAATTCTTCTTCCTCCAAACACGTTTAGTGGAATTATGACCAAAAAGTTCTATTTTGGTCTCATCTGACCACATGACTTTCTCCCATGACTCCTCTGGGTCATCCAAATGGTCATTGGCAAACTTAAGATGGGCCTGGACATGTGCTGGTTTAAGCAGGGGAACCTTCCGTGCCATGCATGATTTCAAACCGTGACGTCTTAGCGTATTACCGACAGTAACCTTGGAAACGGTGGTCCCAGCTCTTTTCAGGTCATTGACCAGCTCCTCCCGTGTAGTTCTGGGCTGATTTCTCACGTTTCTTAGGATCATTGAGACCCCACGAGTCGAGATCTTGCATGGAGCCCCAGTCCGAGGGAGATTGACAGTCATGTTTAGCTTCTTCCATTTTCTAATGATTGCTCCAACAGTGGACATTTTTTCACCAAGCTGCTTGGAAATTTCCCCGTAGCCCTTTCCAACCTTGTGGAGGTGTACAATATTGTCTCTAGTGTCTTTGGACAGCTCTTTGGTCTTGGCCATGTTAGTAGTTGGATTCTTACTAATTGTATGGGGTGGACAGTTATCTTTATGCAGCTAACGACCTCAAACAGGTGCATCTTATTTAGGATAATAAATGGAGTGGAGGTGGACATTTTAAAGGCAGACTAACAGGTCTTTGAGGGTCAGAATTCTAGCTGATAGACAGGTGTTCAAATACTTATTTGCAGCTGTATCATACAAATAAATAGTTAAAAAATAATATATTGTGATTTCAGGATTTTTTTTTTTTTTTTAGATTATGTCTCACAGTGGACATGCACCTGCGATGACAATTTCAGACCCCTCCATGATTTTCAAGTGGGAGAACTTGCAAAATAGCAGGGTGTTCAAATACTTATTTTCCTCTCACTACCTTTCCTCTTAGTAAGTAGTACTTACTACCTGGTGAATATGTTATTTTATATTACTCTATATACTGTATATTACTGAGAGGGATACAGTGCCCAAATTTGTTTTGAGAAAACTGGGGAGAATTCCCTAGAGGTAATAACATAAGAACAAATCAATTACACGCAGTAGGCCAAATAAATACAATAGAATAAAGATACAAATTAAATAAACAGTGTTTTAAGTTGTTTTCAGGTAATGTTAAAAAGTAATCAAATCTAAAATAACAAAATAAAAGTTAAATATAGATAAATCCTTACAATTAATGTTATGAAAATTATAAAGTCAAGAGCAGTGAGTGATTTTTTCTGTCTTTTGTTGTTTGGTTAACATTAATGGCACAGAGAACAGCAGGTTTATTAGGACGCTGTCACTTTAAGAGCTAACGCACGGATCCAATATACTGATACACATGCTTTATCTTTCTCAACTGTTTAAGCTCTTTTTAACCGAATGTGTTTTTGAGGATACTCACAAAGAAGGGTATTTAAGCACAATAAGCCTAATAAAATAAAATAAAATAAAAAAACTGTGAGGTGACTTTATGTCTGCATGCTTTGAGTGTGAGCGCAAAGAAACCCTTCTCTCAGCAGGACTTTGGCAAGACTTAAAAAGGTGCAAATGATAAACTTTAGCGACAAAGTAACACTAGCCCAATTAAGCAAGTAAAATGCGAGCGAAAGTATCTATTTAGTCATTCAACCTACATGCTACAGAATAAATGTTTGCGTGAATTTCCCACCTTATAAGCCGGTAACCTGCGGGAATGAGTATAATTATAATACCTACAATCGCGCACTGAAATTAAGGCCCTGATATATATATTAGGACTGACTGGTCAGTTTGGCATGGGAATGGCAACAAAACTAGAAACCTGGGGATTTGAGAACTGTAGTCAGACATGACAAAGCCAAACTGGCACACTCCCTTCTGGTGTCCAAACCAACCATATGTAAATGGCACCTATGAGAACAAAGAAAGCAGATCCAATTAGAGACAAGAGGGAGGAAAGGGTAGGAAACAAAGAGGGGGGAAAATATCATTATAGCACTGAATAGCATGTTGAATTTTGTGTGTAGCCAAGAGAGGCAGAGGTGTGTGTGAAGTGTATGCTGACTTTGATCGTCACCACCTTGCGCAAATTGATTTGGCCCTAATTGAACATTTTAAGAATCGATTAAAATGTGCTGTGCAAACACACTTAGAGAAATCCATCAGATTCTGAGCTGGCTAAAGCAGAAATTTACACTCAGTAACTGGAGCTAGAGCCAACACTGGCACACTCCTGCCATCCGTATTGTTAGGGCTTTTAGAGAACGATAGAGAACAAGAGTGAGCAAATTTGAGTCAGTATCATAAATAAAACAACCTCATGAAGTAGTAAATTTATGTAAGCCTCATCCGTCATGCTAGGGTGCCGGAACTGGAGGACTTCACTTTTAGCCCACTCACCCAAAATTAGTGGGCAGATATTAAAATATGTACTTCTGCTGGCTTTTATTAAAAGCACATTCTTTGAAAAGATTATAATTTGCAAAAGATTTAGTACCTGATACTTCAAATAAGTACATTTTGGTCCCTGAACTCAAATTACTAATGTGCATAGATACACAAATCTAAAAAGCAATATATAACAGTTGAATATAAAAGTTCTGCACTTTAGATAAGAGAACATGCTTGGCTCAATTTCTAAATTAAAATATTTTAATGATTTGGGATCATAAAAATATTGGGATATTACAAATATAATAATAAAAATAATGGTTATAAATATGATAATATCACTGATTGGACATACATATTATTATAAGTAATAGTTTTAGTAGTAATAGTAATAATAATAGATATTCATAAGTTTAGTATTCACAGTGTCATGATGTCACAAAAAATCCACTAGAAAATGCATGCCCGCACCACTGCCATCATGCCACATGCTCTAAACATTAGTGCCTGAAAACAGACTTTGAAAAGTCATCTTGCACCTGTGTTATGAAACCTGTGTTTTTTAAGAGTTGCGTATATATCAGGGCTCCAGACTAACATTTGACACCAAGTTCTACAGATGGAGGCACCAGCACCTGATCTGGTAGCGCTGGGGGAAAATGTATCAAAGTTAATTAATCATAAATGACTATTGTTTTACATTACTAAGTGCTGTTCCTAATAATATTACATGTTTATTTAATGAAAATTTAACAATGAATAATTGTGCTAGAATTGATATGCAGATAAAATTAACTTTTATTAACAACAGTAATGTGCAAAAACCTTGTTTTATAGGGAAAATTTGAATATTCTACTCTTATTAAATGTACCATTGTTCTTTTATAGTATCACACGAAACAGACAGACAGCTTCAGTGATTATAAAATGAGCATTCTTTACTTGTTTTCTGTGTAATTCAGCCACAATTTGAAGGAAAATTTCATAAGACTTTGTGACTTCCTACTTTTTTCCATGTATTAGGGAGTGGAAAATAGGTCAATATGTCTTCCTCTACCACCATCCACTGGCTATAGTGGTAATTTCATGCCTTTTTTGTCTTTTTAAGTGTTTAAGTGTTCGCTACAAAGTGTTAGTTTTCCTACATCTTTAAACTTTTAGTATCACAAATCATCACATTAAAAATATGGACTGAAACACTTTCTATAACTTTGTTCATGGCACAACGTTTCTACTGGTGTCCACGTCAGCACTGTTTGATCTGATATCAATGGTTTATAACAGAATTATGCTGCGAATTTGAATGCTTCCCAGTAGATCTCGCTGTGATATTACTTTTGTAGCAAATTCAAATGCTTTCTCACTGGATCTCTCAGCGCTGTGTAATGGTGTTGAGTGATCGAGATCGAACCTGCGAGTAAACCTGTTCTGAGCTCGCGCTGCGCTGTCTATTGTTGCTCCGAGCTGATAAACGGTCTACGCAACACAGATCAAACAAGCAGTGCGGTTTCATTTAACTTGTTTCGTTTGCCGTTTGATGTTTCTCATATGTAACAGAAACGGCAGCTCTTATCAGTTGGGTAACGTGGTGGTGGCACCAGTGCGACCTCTAGCTAAATTTAGTCGTACCGACAGGAAAAAAAAGTCACAAAATGCGACTGGTGTTGAGGCCTTTCGCAAAATGCTCCAGTCTGGAGCCCTGTTCATATACATTCTGAGGCTAACAGTTGAAAATTTCACCTAACTTTACTAACTCTCAGGATACAGGAATTGAAAAGGCCTCATACAGCGAAAGAGAGAGAAAGTGTAAGAAAAAGTGTGAGCAATTTGCTTGAGGATCTATAACACTGCTCTCTCTTGGGTATCTCAGGCTGTGCACATGTAAGTCTGAAACCCCATTCCCACCAAAGGTGTGAAAAAGCAATTTAAAATGGCCACCGCCCACTGATATGGGATGGTACCACCAAGGTAGCTCTTAACCAAAACACACAGCCGGGGGGTGATACAGACGAGCAGAATACACTAGACAGCGCTGAGCATTATGCCACCAGCTGCCTCATGTGCCAATGAAATTCCCTAATTCTGCTGAAAAATACATTAACATGTGAAAAACCTTTCCTCTGCTTCCCTCGACTGCTCCAAACACACATACACTTCCTCGGTCACATTTATGTGACACTTTATGCCTTTAGTAATGTTTTGCAATATTTTCTCTACCATGGGCGTGGCCGCATTAACACCAATGAAGAGGCTCGCGAACGACTGACATTTCTCTCTTTTCAAACAAATTACATAAACACAGACTATTTGTTTTCGATATGACTCATATTATTTAAAACCTGACCTTTCAAAGTTTCTTTAGACATATGTCTCATGTTTGTGTGACAAGTATCAACTTACAGTTCATTTTCTGAAGACTATCTGAATGAACGTAATAGAGAGAGAGGCTGCAGATCGCGCATCATGTTTGTTTTCTTTGTTTAAAAAAGCACAACATGTTGTTTTTATTGTGAGTGTACACAAATAAAAGTAGATACTTAACAGATTATAATGATGTATAACAGCTATTTGAGTCTCTTTGGCACTGATAATCGAGACAGACGCGCATGCGCGATCATCAACCTCTAGGGGTTAAAACAAGGTTGTTTTCAAGGTTGAGGGTAGGTCACATACACTCACCTAAAGAATTATTAGGAACACCTGTTCAAATTCTCATTAATGCAATTATCTAATCAACCAATCACATGGCAGTTGCTTCAATGCATTTAGGGGTGAGGTCCTGGTCAAGACAATCTCCTGAACTCCAAACTGAATGTCAGAATGGGAAAGAAAGGTGATTTAAGCTATTTTAAGCGTGGCATGGTTGTTGGTGCCAGATGGGCCGGTCTGAGTATTTCACAATCTACTCAGTTACTGGGATTTTCACGTACAACCATTTCTAGGGTTTACAAAGAATGGTGTGAAAAGGGAAAAACATCCAGAATGCGGCAGTCCTGTGGGCAAAAATGCCTTGTTGATGCTAGAGGTCAGAGGAGAATGGGCCGACTGATTCAAGCTGATAGAAGAGCAACTTAAATAACCACTCGTTACAACCAAGGTATGCAGCAAAGCATTTGTGAAGCCACAACACGCACAACCTGAGGCGGATGGGCTACAACAGCAGTAACCCAGAACAGACCCAACAAATGGAGAACTACTGCTTTAAAAAAGTAGCAATGCCATTTCGAAGTACATGTAAACAATGTGACAAATTATTCTAATTTTATACAATGATGCATCAACGTATCAAATTCACTCTCTTTACATCAGAACAGAGTGTATGTGTCAGTGTGATAGTTGGCGTCCCAGTCATAGAGCCAGAGGCAGTTGATTCATAAGTGATCATAACAGACATCTAAATCAAGCAGCTTTGGGCTTTCTTTGTCCTTTAGCGGATCAGCGAAGTGAGAGAGACAATGAGAGAGAATGATATGCTGCCAGTATATTTAGTGTTGTTATAATCTTTACAGTAATTACACGAGACGGTGTAATCTTGCCATAATGAATATGATTTGAATGTACAGCGCTCTATAAGCTCAACACAGACTGCCAACACTGGGCTGTCACTGTTGAGCCAATGAAGGCCATTAAAGTCCTCCAGACTGCAAAAAATACACAAGCATGTCCAATCATTCCTGTATAACACTCGATTTAGGGGGACGCCTCTTAGTGTTCTCACAACAGTTTTCCTGACTCATTACAGATCATGAAAGTAGCTGACACAGACACTAGGGAGGTCTCCTTATAAATGTACTCTGTTGCTTCAAACTCTAAACTCTGTAACAGTCAAACACTGCCAAAAAGCAGGTGAAAGAGAGGTCAAACACTCCAGAGGAATAAATCATTTCTAATGCTTCTCAAATTAGTAGTGCCTTCATTTTTTCACATATCCAGGGGGAGCAATTGTTCTATTCCAAAACTGTAGTAAGCTACTTAAGGGGGCTGTATTTTAATGTATCACGGACGTTGCTCCAAAAGAAAGAAATGTAACTATTCTGCCTCCTAAAACACCTAATTTTGCGAAATAATTGTAAATTATAGAGATTGTTGGAGTGGATTTAAATGTGTGTGTCATCATATGCGGAATCAGTTTTAAATGTCTCCAAGAAGTAAAATAAAACACTAAGATTGGAATATGACTAAATACAGGAATTGCTGAAAGAGTACAAACAAAGGTTACTAAGCTGTTTAAATGTAATAAACCATTCAAAAGTTTGGCATCAGTAAGATTTTATTTTGTTTGATTTCTAAAGGAAAATGAATACTTGATTCAACCATTCATCAAAAATCCTGGAAAAAAAAAAAAATTCCAAAGAAATACTAGGCAGTTCATTTGAACGTTTTTCAAAAATTATAAAAATAAAAAGATGTCTCTTGACCAAATATTATGCTTATTAGATTATTGCACATTTAACTCTGCCATATTACTTTGAGTTGAGTCTTCAGCACAGTCTGTGTGTCATGCTGAGTTACTGTCTATGTAGAGCACTTCAAATGGGTCACTTATGAGGCTCACTTGAATTAGGATGTAGGCAACAGGCAGCTCAAAAAGTTTGGAACAGAGCTAATATGATCTTGAAGATGTCGCTGAAAAATTGTATACAATAGGGTATGACAGGGAATTTTGTTGCAGTTTTATCCTTTATTTATAAGGCATTTTCTGGGTCAATAAATACTCAAACGTAAAAAAATTATAATTCAATAAAATAAAATGGATCCAGAACTTGCCAAACATCAGATGGACTGATATAAAGGAATTCTCACTTTCAATATATAACTTATTCACAATTTAAATAAAAGCATATACTGCAAAGTTTCATTAGTGATAGTGGTTCTAAATGTGAGACTTCTGGCAAAATCTTAAAAAAGTCTTTAAAAAAAAGTGCAATAGGTCTCCCATTGTTCTGTTACCTCTAATCTGTTTCTTTGTTTTTCCATGTTATTACTAACTTTTCATTTGATCTTATAAATGCAATGTCTAAATAATGCAACAATATTTAAATGTATGATAATGTTTTAATGCAGCTACAATAGCTTTTGCCATGGTGCTGAAATTAGTACAGAAAAACATGACATTTTTACTGGTACAGACTACAGAAATGTTGGTACCGTGACAACCCTCAAAAAAGATATAGGCTAATCACTGCGCTTAGATTATTTTTTAGAGTACAAATGCATACAACAAGTAAAAATAGATGGAAATGAAACCCTCTTGCCCTGTTATTAATGAAATAGTTATTCTGCCATTACTATTAACACTGTACAACCACTATCTAGCCTGTGTGTTTACATACAAAACCCATGATGTCCCATGATAAATAATGATACTTTAAAGAATTTGCTCACTAGGTCTGACAAAATGGCATCAATTCACAAATCCCCGTATCTAGATTGAATCTTCCTGCCAAGACATGATCAGGTGATGATAAATGGTGCAATTCAGTGCAGAAGAGATTTCGGGGTCCATTAAATTAATAGCCCCTGGAACAGCACCAGATCCTGATTGATATATGATAGAATTTTACAGAATCGTCTGACTTGAACTATATTCGTTTTGAATGCCTTTAATAAACAATATGCCTCAAAAAGGCATCAGTTACATGGAAAATATTTTATAGTCATCATAAGTATGTTATGAAAAAGGTAAAAAATAACGTACACCCTTAACTAGATAGTCAAATATCGGCTAGGCTCCATACCTGCTAACCATACCTGCTGAATTTGATGTAGTTTTGTTCCAAACCTGCAAAACTTAAATTCTTCTGTGGAACACAAAATAAGTTATTTTGAGAATTTTCTTCAATCAGTGGAAGTCAATAGTAACCATAAATGATTGGTTACCCACTTTCTTCTTTCTGTGTTCCACAGAAAAAGGCAGTCATCAATAATGGCAGAATTTTGATTTTTGGTTAAACTATCCCTTTAAGCTTCTATGAATGTTTGTCTGGTGTTGAGAATACCTTCAATGTAGCCAGAGGTTCAGATTGTTCACCAAATATGCAGCAGTGGTTGCAATTGGAAACACAAATGGAAAACAATTCAAACAAACTGCTTAACCAGCATAAGATGGTTTTCTGGTTTAAAACGGTGGCCCAGCCTGGTCCTGTTCTTGATCAGCTGGAGTATACTTGGTTGGCTAAGTTAAGGTTTAACAATTTTAGCTGGACAGCAAGCTGGTCTCCCAGTCTGACCAATTGAAGAAAAAAAAAGTTAAAACCAGTCCAAGCCTGATTTTGTAAAAAAAAAAAAAAAAGTTAAACACTAAGCTTTTAATGGTCTTAAACACAAATTATAGGTCAGGATAAATTAGCAAAATGTTCACAAATGCACAACTTAAAAAGCCATTGCTGTCTCAGAAAAATATCAAAGACTGAATTAAGTTTTTGGCAGAATATGGGAAGTTGTGTATGGAGTGATGAATCACTCGCAAGTTGCGTGGTGATGCTCCAGAGTCTGCTGAGAAATATAATAATAAATGCATCTCTGCCACAGTGAAGTATGGAGGAAGAGAGTCATTGTGTGGGGAGCCTTTTTTGCTGCTGGTATTGGGGAGCTACTTCACTGTGAAAAGTCATTGAATGCTTTGTAATATTGCAGAATGGCTTGCTTCCCACAAACGAAAAGTTGTTATCTAAAGAGGAATGATCAGATGTTATTTTTCAACAAGACAACGCTCCTGCCCACATTTCAAAGACAACCAAGAAGTGACTTGAGTCCTTCAAGCTCATGTGTTGACCTGGTCAGAGTTCAGATTTGAAACCTATAGTGAACATTTGGTCTCACATTAAAGTTTTTCAAGGGTTTTAAGACAGATCAAGGGTTTTGACTTTTTCAACTACTCATGAACTGTTTGAAGCCATTAACATTGAGTGGAACAACAGATCAGGAAAGGCTATTCCTTTCTATGCTAAGTTACTTTATGTACAGTATTTATATAATTTCCTGACCACTGATGTTAAGACCATTAAAGACCAAAAAATATTTATTTTCTTTTCTTTTGCCCAGGATTGTATATAATAGTTCTTGATTTATTTCTATTATCCTGGCTATTGCAGAAGTACATCGTTAAAATGACAGAAGCCCAGTCCTGTAATGAAGGATAGGTTATGTTTTCGAATGAAAGTCTGTGTCCTGATGGTGAATTCTGGCAACTTTATCATTTCGACAACTTGATTTCAACCACACACCAAAGGGATGGCTAAAATGTAGGTTTTCAGAATTTAATTTGATGTAATGATAGGCTACACTGCCAAGTAAAATAAAATGCTCGACTTGTAATATTTCAGAAAGCATGAAAAGTGTACCTGAGTGCTCTATATTACAGGGCGGAGCTAACTGTAAGATATAATTAAGCACTGTTGCTCCAACTTCTTGTCATGGTCAACCACAACCAATCAGAACTGACACAGCTTGCTTACATCTTATTCTTTTCAATTTCTGTCACATATAAGCACACATTCACAGACGTTACAGACACACACACACACAAACACAATCTCATAGAGTCACTGAATCACTCCTGACTTCTGTCACCTTGCACCTCGACCTGCTGGTGTTGTCACCTGCTGCGGCCCATTCTGTCACTTCCAGTTTGTCTGTTTGGAACAGCCTTAAGAAAAACACACAAACAGATACCCTAAGCAGCCCCTTGCAACTTTGGGAGACAGCACCTTCATCTTCCACTGAGAGAAACAAAAGTGAAGCCCACTGAGGTTTAACCGGACATACTTACATAAGGAGCATGTTTTATGTGGTTTCGGGTATATGCTTGGAATCTACAGCCACAATTCACAGATTTCTGTAGAATTCCAACATTCATCATTCACAATGTTCTACATATTCTCTACCTTTGGCATGTTTGTTTATCATGGTGGCTAATTTGATACTTTCAGTGACCAGTTAAACTGCCATCACAGAAAATGCAGTGCAGAAGTGCAGAATCCATACTGTTATTAGGGTTAGGCGATGTCTACCAAAATGGCATCAGACGATGTCTACAGTGAAACACTGCGATGAACGATGACATCAGGAGGTTGCATTTGAGTGTTAAGATCTGTTAATGTGGTGAGTCTGGAAAAAGAGAGAATACGCACAGAGCTGAAAGGGCTTGAATAAAGCACGTTTGGCTTTAGATAAAACTACTAGATAAATAGCACTGAAATATTACCACAAATGACCCTGGGTGCTTGTGGTGAGATCCGCACCACTGTTTTGATGCACTGCTCACTTCAGCTAGAAACAGGAAAATGGTGCTAACGTTCTGTCTCGGGATCCGGATGGAAACATCCTGGGGTGGACGCGGTCTGTCATTTGAATATCATTAATTTAGTTTGTGTAAAACATCTACTAACCTAAAAATTGTTTTCCGTTTTATTGCACTATCAAATATTTAGTGTTTAAATTGTGTTCATTGAACTGGTTTGAAAGTAATTTGTATTGTGATTAGGAACAACTTCAATATTTGTGGAGGCGGGGAAATCGATGCTGGCTCAACATCGAGATGTCTGTCAGCCATCAAGCAATCGGCCCAACCATAGCTGCTATACAGGTAGTGTTATTTCAAGGGAAAAGTAATTACATTACAGTAATTACACAAACCGATTCCAAAAAATTTGGACACTGTACAAATTGTGAATAAAAAAGAAATGCAATAATTTACAAATCTCATAAACTTATATTCTATTCAAAATAGAATATAGATAACATATCAAATGTTGAAAGTGAGAAATTCTGAAATGTCATGCCAAATATTGGCTCATTTTGGATTTAATGAGAGCTACACATTCCAAAAAAGATGCCGGAAAAGTTAAATGTACATAAAAGGAACAGCTGGAGGACCAATTTGCAACTTATTAGGTCAATTGGCAACATGATTGGTATAAAAAGAGCCGCTCAGAGTGGCAGTGCCTCTCAGAAGTCAAGATGGGCAGAGGATCACCAATTCCCCCAATGCTGCAGGCGAAAAATAGTGGAGCAATATCCGAAAGGAGATTCTCAGAGAAAAAGTTTTTAGTTTGAGTTTAAGTTTGAAGTTATCATCATCTAAAGTGCATAATATCATCCAAAGATTCAGAGAATCTGGAACAATCAATGTGCGTAAGTGTCAAGGCCGGAAAACCATACTGGATGCCCGTGATCTCCGGGGCCTTAGACGGCACTCCATCACATACAGGAATGCTACTGTAATGGAAATCACAACATCGGCTCAGGAACACTTCCAGAAAACATTGTCGTGAACACAATCTACCGTGCCATTCGCCGTTGCCAGCTAAAACTCTATAGGTCAAAAAAGAAGCCATATCTAAACATGATCCAGAAGTGCAGGCGTTTTCTCTGGGCCAAGGCTAATTTAAAATGGACTGTGGCAAAGTGGAAACCTGTTCTGTGGTCAGACGAATAAACATTTAATGTTCTTTTTAGAAAACTGGGACGCCATGTCATCCAGACTAAAGAGGACAAGGACAACCCAAGTTGTTATCAGCGCTCAGTTCAGAAGCCTGCATCTCTGATGGTATGGGGTTGCATGAGTGTGTGTGGCATGGGCAGCTTACACATCTGGAAAGGCACCATCAATGCTGAAAGGTATATCCAAGTTCTAGAACAACATATGCTCCCATCCAGATGTCGACTCTTTCAGGGAAGACCTTGAATTTTCTAACATGACAATGCCAGACCACATACTGCATCAATTACAACATCATGGCTGCGTAGAAGAAGGATCCGGGTACTGAAATGACCAGCCTGCAGTCCAGATCTTTCACCCATAGAAAACATTTGGCGCATCATAAAGAGGAAGATGTGAAAAAAGAAGGCTTAAGACAGTTAGACAAGAACAAGACAAGAATGGGGCAATTCCTATTCCTAAACTTGAGCAACTTGTTTCCTCAGTCCCCAGATGTTTGCAGACTATTATAAAAAGAAGAGGGGATGCAACACAGTGGTAAACATGGCCTTTTTTGAGATGTGTTGATGCCATGAAATTTAAAATTAATGTAATGTTCCCTTAAAATTATACATTTGATATGTTATCTATGTTGTATTCTGAATAAAATATTGAAATTTTATATATACAGACAACAGTATACATTTTTTTTAAAGACTCCTTTAAATTTTACACTAAATATATGCATAATAAAAGCATGTAAAATACGTACAGAAAAGTATACTCTTGATTTACACAACATTTACTGAAAATTCACAAAAGAACTAAAACACAAAAAAAACATAACGCTTATATAAAGGCTTGTTTATCCCTTGACCAGATTATGAGACTAGGCAGAACAACATCTGTTAATCAAACAGGAGGGCACAGTTACAGGCCAATCATTTTAAAATAGCCAAATATATCGGTCTATAACTATTTAATATGCATGGTGTTTCTTTGGATCTATTTGTTGAGGGTATTTTGAGGTCACTCATCTCGTCATGTAAGCTCGTCACTGGGCTGAGCTACAGATGGGAGGAGACCAGAAATGGAGAGAAGAAGAGATGCGACCAGGGAATAAACGACACAACTTTACCTCTGTTCAGCATCTGTGCCCTAGCACCATCTGACAGACATCTGGCATGTGTGCGAGCGAGTGTGTGTGTGTGTGTGTCTGTCTGTGTGTGTGTATTGATTTAATGTCTGTCTCGCTCTCTCTGATAGATGACATTGGATGTGATTAATGTCCATTCTTCAACACTCTGAAATATGAAATATGAGAACCGTACACATTCTCTGCCTCTTTCTCCTCCATCTGTCTTTTAACCCTAGAAATATACAAATCACAGGTACATGTCTGACAAACATCTACTACCACTTTGTTTCTCTGTCTCTCTCAAAGCGAATGCAATTTTCACAGTGCAATTTTCCATCTTGTAGGCTGGTTCTTAATGTTACAGGTTTTGACATTCTTGACTAGAACTATACAGCATTCACAACCATCTCTTGTCAATAAAACTCTGTCTACCAACTGCTTTCTGTGGGCAGTCACAGCACAACATGAATTGCACTCTCTAAGAAAATAGAGATGCCAATTAACAAGGCTCAATCAATAATAAGTCTAATGTACAGGATTGTATGTGGTTAGTGAATAAGATGTTTAGTAAGTCACACAACTGTTCCTAAATCCACCTCACATTGTCACAGCAGTGCTATGTTGGAAACTCAGAAGTGAAGACCAGGAGAACTTGGATATATCTTTCAAGCAGACGTTACTCTTTATTGAGAACACGTGCTGTCGGTAGCTGCAGCAATCGAGTCTAATTCAAAACAGTAAACACTGTCATTTATCCACATTTCAGGGGGAGGGATTACACAGCAATTGAGGTGGAGACAATCAAACAAACAAAAGAATGCAAATGTAGTATATGTAAATAGACCTGACCAAGACTCCAATCCTAATCTAATCATCCTAACGATTACAGGGGCTCCGAGAGCCATTAAAGACAAAAGGTGAGAATTGTAAGTCAAATTTTATTTGACTTACAATAAAGAGAACAGGAACTGGCCTGGAAACTTTGCATAACAGAAAAATGTATCTAATGTCATCATCTTTATCTTAAATGCAAAATACAATGTGCATCCCATAGTTTTACTTATATTTATAATCCCACCGTTAAAACTATACATTGTTAATCATTCATGCTTACATTCAGAATAGTTTAGCCCACATAATATGTTACTCCAATTTTCCCATAGTAATTGTGTGTGCTTCAAAATGTCAATTGTAAATGGGGTCAAAGTTGATATTGTTTGAACTTTGAGTGCTTTAATACAATGCTAAACCTGTATGTGGTACTGGTGGTTATGCTGTAATCCCTCCATAGAAGTGCAGTGTACTGTTGACACAAATCATGGGGTGTAGCAGTAATGCACATGCTCTTAAGCTATAGTGATCCCTGAAGGAAGCAAGTTCTACTTCCTTCACCTGTCTAATAAAAGGCAAAAAGCATGACAAAGCGGAAGTTGCGATAGTCTTTTCTTCCCTACTGTGACATATATTTGAGTAAAACAACTTCTCAAACAAGAAAAAATGTAGGGGATGGACTTAATTGGAACTCATGAAATCTCATGAAAGAGGTTGTCCGCCCTCACATCAGTAAACAAAGAAGGAAAGATGTCACTGCATGTGGAATGGGAAGGGCACATGGTAATGAACATGGATAAATCAATTATAATAAATTACTGCAATATTCCATTAAAAAATAATTTAGATTTTTTTTGTTTGTTTGTTTTCTTAAACACAAATATAAATTTTTGGCATTTGACAGCTGAAAATAGTTTTATACAGATATTTTCCACTAGAAAAAATAAGCTTAAAATATGTCAAATATAAATTCACTAAAAACATTGGCTAATAATAAAGACCACATTGCTTTTGTGTACGTGTATGATTAATTAATCTTTTAATGGGCCTTTTCTGAATGTGAATTTCCAGACTTTTGCAGGCCAAACTTCCATGATGAAATCCCCCAGAGCTTTACAGTCACTGACCCTTTTAAGGGGAGGCTGGATACTCAGCCTCTTTAGACCACTGAAATACACTCTAATGAGTGTTAAATTTAACCCAGACAGTATGGGAGCAGATAAAGAAGAAAAGTGAAAAAGGGGTAGAAAGTGAGAGTTAGCAAATATTTCAGTTACTTTAAGAGAAATGGACAATCAAGACTGTCAATTACATCAGAGAGAAAGAAAACTTTCAAACAAAGAAAAAAAACTGTAGTATATGTAAATATGTAGTTCTCATATGCTTGACATAAATATCTGTGCACTTCATACACCGATCAGGCATAACATTATGACTATCCTAATATTGTGTCGGTCCCCCTTTTACTGCCAAAAAAGCCCTGACCTGTCAAGGCATGGACTCCACTAGATATCTGGTACCAAAATATTAGCAGCAGATCCTTTAAGTCCTGTAAGTTGTGAGGTGGGGTCTCCGTGGATCGGACTTGTTTGTTCAGTACATCCCACAGATGCTAGATTGGATTGAGATCTGGGGAGTTTGGAGGCCAAGTCAACACATCAAATTTGTCTTTGTGCTCAACAAACCATTACTGAACCATTTTTGCTCTGTGGCAGGGAGCATTATCCTGCTCAAAGAGGCCACAGCCACCAGGAAATACTGTTTCCATGAAAGGGTGTACATGGTCTGCAACCATGCTTAGGTAGGTGGTACGTGTCAAAGTAACATTCACATGGATGGCAGGACCCAAGGTTTCCCAGCTGAACATTGCCCAAAGCATCACACTGCCTTCTTCCCATAGTGCATTATGGTGCCATGTGTTCCCCAGCTAAGTGACACACACGCACCCGGCCATCCACGAGATGTATAAGAAAACATGATTCATAGGACCAGGCCACCTTCTTTCATTGCTCCGTAGTCCAATTCTGAGGCACTATTGGCGTTTTCAGCAATGGACAGGGGTCAGCATTAGTGGTCGACCGATATATGCCGATATTTGATAAATTTGTTATATATTGGCATCGGCCAATTTCCGTGTTTAGTAGCACCAATTTGAAGTCAGACACGACCACGGGCAGCCCTGTGTTATTGGTGCGGTGGAACGTGCTGTTGCCGCATGTGAAGGACCCCAAGCCAAAACTTTTAGAAGATTCAGCAACAGTCCTGGAAGATAAAGATAAGGCTTAAATTCTGATATTTTTAAAGTCCTATGGCCTATTATTTACTATTACTAGTAAACTATGAAGTTTTGCTGCACTTAGTGAAAGAAAAAACTAATTGCATAGAGCTGTTGGGAACTGCCATACTGCTACAGCTGGTTGAAGGTTTGCTTACTTGCAGTTAACTTAGCATTAAGCTTTGTATCAGTAGGAACCCAGTAGTATATTCGAATGATCATTCCATAGGCCTGAACTGAAAATGCTGGACACACACCATGAATGATTGTGCAGCCATGAATGAACGCATTTTAGTTTCGGTTTTGAATTAGTGCCAATTTGGGGGCGGGTTACTTGAAGAGCCTATTCTTAAATGACAAACACAACAACAAAACGGCGCGAATGACAAACTCACTTAAATAGGCACTTTTACATTCCGCTTTGAAACCAAATCTTCCGCGATCATCTTGCCCTTCGCTCTCGTGATGAGTGAAATCTGACTCCCGCTGCTGGTGTGTGCAGCGACTCGTTCGGTTCATGCTGTATTTAGTAGACACGTTCAGTTTTAAATTTTAGTGTCTGTTGTCTAACTGAACTAAATTATTTTATTACCATACAAATCAAAAAGGATGTGGGGTGGTGCTGCAGTGGGCGAGTGATGTAACTGGTGGGAGTGGCCTCAAAGGGCACACACATTCATCTTCCCAGCGGTGCAGTACCCCTTTAAGGACTGTAGTCAAAAACTATCAACAGCTTGCTAACATATTAGCCCCAATGTTTTAAGTTCTGTTTTATTTTTCCTGTATCGGAGTCAGAGAATTTCACTTTGTGGGTGGGGTGTAGAAGGCAGCAGCTCTCACCAACACTGTAGCATGATTGAGGGCTACGTTACTCACAGACAGCACCAAGCTTGGAGACACAGAGCTGTCCTGGAGCAGCCCAGAACAGTATATGACATTTGGTCGTGAGCCTGGTTTGATGCAGGCCCAGTTCTATGAGGGTAAGCACCCTCAAACGCAAGCAATTGCACCCTCAGTTGATGCTGTAATAATATACTGGCGAAACAGATTGGGCATATTTACACATTTGTGTTCGCACTCTGGAGAGCGCCAAATGCATCCATTTATAATGTGCTTTTGCAGCGGTGAGTAATTTAGCCAATCACAGATATAGTTGTTGATCTCTTGAATGCGCTTAAAACCGCTCAAAACGGCAAAGGTTTTATCAAGTGCTGAGTTAATGCAGGCTCGCGAAACTCGAGGCTATACAGTCTATAAAATCCACTGAATAAAACTATTGATTGAATCTGAATTTTAATACTGTGTTAGTAGAGCACAAACAGTGCATGTGGATCCCACTCAGTCCTTTTAATTTTGCCACCTCATCTAGAAGGCAAAATTAACAACATTAAGTTCATACAGCAAAACTAAAACAAATTATTTTTGCTGTAAAGAGTACATTTAATTAAAAAGTTTTCCTCAATTTAATTAAGTTTACTGAGTTTTTTTATTTTTTGAGTGCATATCCACAACATCATCGAATCACCCTCTCAGTTCCAGCTATCTACAAGCTCTCAGCTGGTTCATTAACACAGCCAGTGAACAGCTACCGTTTCATCAGACAGGACACAGTGGATCATGTAGACTCTGGGATCATCTGTAGATTTCAAGACTATGATAACTGCAGCCAATCCTGGATGGCTTTTCAATAGTGTCAGGCTCCACAATAGAAAAGACCGAAACATAAGTGGACAGGAAGGATTTATGCCAAAGCCACACCTGAGCACACACAGCAAGCCAGATCAGGTCACGGTGAGATGTGCAAATTCAGTTTAGGCAGAGTGCATCTTATCTGTATTGGCTAACAAATCTGAGTTTATCTCATCTACTTTTGCTTATCTAGCTGGTTTATCTTCACAGGTAGGAAAATTATCTTTATCCGAACAAGATGAGGGCTTGCTCTCCACGTACCTACATATATCCCAGAATGCTTCAGGGAGTAAAAGAGCATACATCATTAAATAAGAGAGAAAGAAATACTGCAGATCAAAGCATGCCCACATTTGCATACTTTGGCCCACCCCCTTCCACATCCTAAATCCAAATCTTACAGTCTGACAACATTTTCCTGCATCCAACACCTGTGTTCATTCCCTGAGGCCGAGTGACATTACACTCACAATGAATTACACAACCATTATTTACATTTACAAAACAATAATACACTGAAAAAATGCATGCAGCCACATTGATCTCCGCTGTCGGCCATACAAGACTGGCCTTTGGGAAATTGAAAACACCCACTTATGTTGTCCAAGAGAGATTTATGCTACCAGTTTTCTGATTCTAAACGAAAATCCTGAATTGTTTTCCTAAAAATCACAAACAGCGAAACTTCAAATGTTTATTACTTGCATCTTTCACCCTGAAACGCCAGCCTATGGAGAAGTACACAAAATATGATTTCCAACTATCATTCATGAATCTATTGCAGAACAGACAGCATTTATTGCAGGTGAATTGTTTTCTACGATACAGCATTACAAACAAAATGTTTATGACTGCTCACAAAACCATGAAATGTTAGATGAACAGAAGTAAACTTGTTCCATCTGATTTGATCATTAGTGATGCTTATTATTGCAAACACCATTATAACTGCTCATACTTAAATGTGTTAAACTTGCATAGGGTAAACGTACCTATTGAGCTCAAGTACCCATTAAGCAGACTACTATCTTTGAGCTCAGATTATAAAAACAAAGAAATAATGTATCATCCTACTTGATGTCTTAACCGATTGAAGTGTTTTTTACTATATACATCCTTCAAGCTAATCAGACCATTGCACACTGAGATATGGGTATTCATTAGGGATGCACCGAAATCAAAATTCTTGGCCGAAACCGAAAACCGAAAAAGAGGAAACCAAGGCCGAAAACCGACACACCGAAATAAATTATGCCAATTATTAGTACCATTGCATTTATGGTTATGACTGTGTAACTTTACAAAAAATCAAGGCATTGCAATTGCATAAATTAATATTAAAGTTTCAAATAATAAATCAATTACAAATTCTGCAATTAATTATTTAGCACATTGCAACAATGCACAATACAATATGACATTTTAACTTGACCTCACTCATGTGTACATTAAATAATAATGTACAGGCCTACTGGCCTGCAGAAATTTTAAAAAGTAATCAAATGTAAAATAACTGCAAGTTCTCATTCGCGTCTTCTGGCTCTACACCCGGTGATGACGGCGAAAACGACTGGTCATATTCGAACATACGGCAGCACTCGCATGCATTGAACAAAGTTTACAAAGAGAGAACGTTTTGCCCACGTTTTTCTTTTATTATCGCTGTTGTAGTGTATCACTGAGGAGCCAGCACGTGTATCCATCAACATAAACAAAGCATTATTTTTAAGTTACAACCCATATTATAGATGCGTCATCAGATGTGAGATGAACCACATACGTCCACACCGCAGACATGTTGCTTGTTTAGACCGTTTAGACAAGCACGTGCAGGTCACAGTTTCTGTTCGCGTCATCACAACATTTCGTCCGTATTGTTTCGGTGATACAAGTCTTTTGGACGAAAACCGAAAATGCCCTTTTTGGGCCATTTTCGGACGAAAATTTTCGGTGGCCGAATTTTCGGTGCACCCCTAGTATTCATGTGCTCACACTGTCTGGTGGCCATTTTAAAAGATGTCTGAAAACTTTCATCAGAAGAGGAGCCCCTTAAAATGTGCCTTTTTTGTTTTTTAGATTTTTTGTTTTTTAGAGTTTTTTAAGTATAACTTTTTATTGTAAAATTGAGATTCATATTTAGACTTTTGCACATTATAACCTGGAACCTGGATGTGGGAAATAATTACAGTTAGATCCAAAAGTTTTAGCAATATAGCGCAGGTGCTACAGAACATAGTTACTACAGAACTTACTAGCTGTATAAGATTGTGTGCTACACTAATATATTACGCTGCATTCACACAGGGCGTCAGCGTAAACGAGTAATTGGCTGTTGTCACTATAACGGCAGCATCAGCGCCAAGCTTCTGTCACATGCCTGTCCTGTCTTGTGTGCACATGTGGGTTTTGTTAGTGTGGCCATGTGCCTCTGTCATTGTTAGATCCCACCCCCTTGTTATCTAGTTATTGGTTTAATTTGCCCCACCTGTGTTTGCCTCATTCCCTGCTTGATTTCTCCCCTTTATAAGTTCCTGTGTGTTTGCAGTACTTGTTTGATGGTTGTCTTGTCTACGTCTCCTGTTTCCCCGTGATCGCTGTTGATTGTAAGTTGTTTGTTATTGTTCTTATTGTTCTTATTATGTGTTTTTCCCCCTCGTGGGTGTTTGTTTTGAGTTTATGTTTTTGTTTGTAATTAAATCCCCTTTTTACTGCACTTGAGTCCTCGCCCCTGTTTGTCCCTCGTCTCACGTGACCGCTTCAGCCACGCCCTCGGTCAAGCGTTAACGCCGACTCCCTGTGTGAATGCAGCATTACTTCACAGGCATTACTGGCTTGTACTTTTAAATCCATTATATTATACATTTAGTTTATTGATGTTCTGGTTTTACACTGCTGTAATTTTTAAAGACTTCTTTAAAGATTATTTTAAGGTGAGCTTAGTCTAGCACTACTATGATACTATTTCATAGATTTTTCTTGTTTTTACAATAGTGGTCCATATTAAAATATGTATGAACTTAATACATTTATAGATTATTTATTTAGCAAAATTGTCCTTTTAAAATGTAATTTAATAATATTTATAATTTAAAAAATGTTTGCTGTTCCAATTAAGCTTAGTGTACTCCCTTTAAGCTCATCCACATTGAACGTCTATGTAAATACTTCATAAACAGACTTTAAATATTAACTGATGGTTTTCGCTTCAAGTTAATATAAACAAGAATTAAGCCAGGCTTTTTGCATTTAATGATGTACTTAATTGAAATGCCTTTGCCACGAAAAATAAAATAAAATATTATTGTGTGAGAGAGATTGATCTTTATTTTAACATAACTTCTTGAACTGAAACCAATACCCTGTGCACTGAAATGTCTCAATGTAGACTTCGGTGAGATTAATAGGTACGTTTACCGTAACTCATCCAACATTATTTGTGCTAAAGACATGAATGATGCCTCAGATCGTGATCAGTGATCAGATTTACAATTTACACCAGGCAGACAATAAAACCGGTCAAAAATCTAATAGTCTTACACTGAAAGAGACACCTGAGCTATATTTTAGTTGTCCAAGTTAAGAGCCAACCCCTAAGTCTAAGCAATTATTGAACAACAACACAGAACACAGAAGGAACCACCTAGCAAACACACTTAAAATGATTTAGAACACCTTAACAAATGCAGTACTATTGAAAAGTCCCAAATGCTTACCAAGGCTGCATTAATTTGAACACAAAGAAATTGTGAATTACAATTTAAAATAACGGTGTTATATTTTAATATATTTAACTGTAATTTATATAAAAATGAAATTTACCCCTGTGGTGGCAAAGCTGAATTTGACTCATCAGAAATCATTCTAATATGCTGATTTGGTTCTCAATTTTAATTTTTTTAATTATTATTTTTAAAACTTAAAACAATTTTTAAAACTGTCGTGCTGCTTAGTAGCTTAGTGGAAACCATGATACATTTTTTAGGATTTTGTTCATGGTATAATTTTATTGAAATAACGTAAAAAATGCAGTTATTAGAATTACTGTACTACACTTAAAAAGAAAACAGATATTGTGTGATTTTTTTTTTCCTGAGGAGAATCATGAACAGGGAGAGAGAGACTCCACTGAGGACCACTTTATAAAGACAACATGCAAAATCCTGGGCCTGTCTCCTCCTCGTTCATGGACTCTCCATCCCTGCTTGTCTTACCCATACTCCTTTCATTCCCTCCATCCCGCCCCGCCCCCTCTGCAGCCCCTCACACACAGTAGAGTGATTGTGAGGGGGTAAAAGGGGAGCAGTAAAGTGGTGGTAGGACATGGATGTGCGCTGGGTCTGCGCCAGACTTTTCTAGCACATCTCCTCCTAAACTATTGAAGCACAATCCAAAAGCAAGAGCATTTCTGCTTTAATTAACACACATACACAATGAATAAGAAAGCATCAGTGAGGGAGAAAGAGAGAGCTTACTAGGACCATAGCCAGTCATTTCAAAAACTGCTTGGCTTGGTTTCCATGGCGAAAGAATCCCGGCATCTCTGTATGGGTTCCAGAAACCTCGCTCCGGTGGCGAGACAGACCCAAAGTTACAAGGAAGTCAATGAAAAGAAAACAAGACAGACAAAGAAGCGCCCCAGGCCACTTAAGACATCACAGTCTATGAACACATTAATAGAATTAGCAGAATGAGTGCTACATCCGGCCATGGCCAGGCCAAAACCTTGTCCATGAGTGTTAATTAACCAGACTCCACACACATGCGCACACACAAACTAATGATCAACCCCTGCCCCCTACCCCCTGTTTTCCTCTTGGCCGTCCTCTACGCTAATCCAAACAGCAGGGATGGATGCCTCAGTCAGACCACCACAGTCATGTTATATGAGTGTGTATGTGTATGAGTTTGGAGCCTGAAACACACTATGGAGGTCCTTCACTGGGCTACTTCAATGCCAATTCCAACAGTGGCACTTCCCACACGCTGGGGAGTGGCATACTGGAGGTCATACTCAACATCAAAGGTCCACAGCATGGCAAATAGAATGACAGAGGGGGAGACAGAGTGGGAAAGAAATTCCTGACTGGCATTGAAGCCAAGACTGATGTTCTTGCAGTTTACTGATGTCTGACTTCAAGGAGAATCAATGTCATAAAGAGACGCATTAAATGCCACCACCACAACTGTGCACCAATTAGAATCGAATTGAGAACGTTTTTGTATTTAGACAGACATACAGATATACAGATATACAGATAGATAGATAGATAGATAGATAGATAGTTAGACAGACAGACAGACAGACAGTTTTATGCAGTGTAGTACATTAATCTAATCTTAAGCATCATGCGTGTATCAAGTATTTACAGTAGCAATTAAAACTTTTAAAAGGCTCCTAAAGACTATGCACTTAGTTTATGTTGAGCTCAGTTTCTGAACGCAAGAACTTATGCGTGTTCACCCATTAAGACAACACATAAAAATAAACTAACTCAGCAGGCGACATCAAAAAAAAGTGGTCGTGGATCAACATTACCTGACCCCAGACTACTTAGCCAGCAACATTATCAAACTGCTTTGCTATTTTATCCTCTTACACACATTTCTGTCCTTGACCTCCTGTGATACTGATCTTTGGATAATTTGATGTCAAGTAAAAGATTAACATGCTCTTCATTTTCTACATAATCGTTCCATTGTGCATCCACAGAGACCTATAAAGGGCAGGTGTACATTTCAGCCGGTATCCATCTGACTAAATGGCCATAAGAAGAGGTTGTTGATGATAAAAGTGACCCTGTTGGAGTCATGGCTTAGCAGAATGTACATAACACATGCTATGGTGCTTATGTGGGAGACCGGTTCAAATCAGGCTTGCATATTGCATTAAAGCCCCATTCTCTCTCACCATTATCAACAAAAAGAGAAATCAAAAATGTGTCCATACTCAAGCTAAATATAAAATACAAAAAAAAAAAAAAAAAAACACCAATGTTTCAGTATTATTGGGTGCATGGGTGCAATTTCCTTTAAAGCCTTTAGACTGTCCTCTCTTGCCATCATTCTGAGACTATGTGGTGTTCACGTCAGCCATCATATGCGGTCTGCTGCCTTATTTAATCTGACCTATAAAGCACTTAATACATGGAAGGAGGCCAAAGATAACCTGCGGTTCATTAATACCATCTCTAAATGTTGCTTTTATAGTCTATACATAACAATGACCGTAGGTCTTGTCCTTATTGGATCATCAAATAAATGGGCCGAAAAAGACTCACTAAATCACAATGACATCCCTTTATCTGAATATCAACAAAACCCATGTTGGGCTGTCCTTAGAGATCCAGCTGGCTGTAGCACATGTCTGGGGAATCTTGGATAACTTTCAACCACCTAGTCAGACTTTAAAAAGTGTTCCAGTTTAAAAAACAGAGTTATAAGCGCCTTCTTAAGTCATGTGCACAACAAGGAATCATTGTTTCTCCACACAATGGTCCAAATCAATGCGGTTTCAAAGGGCTTTAAAGGGCTCTGCACGATCCCAGCTATCGTAATAGGGTTAATAGGGGTAATAGGGTTAATAGGAGTAATAGGGTCTTATCTAGTGAAACCATCGGTCATTTTCTAAAAAAAAACAATTACATGACTCAATCACGGCGGAAAGGTCGCGCTAGATGTAGGCAAAAGTACCGCCAAAACGATGTGTATGCCATAGTAAAGATATTTAAACTGACAGTAGGGCTGGGCGATTTGTAGTTTATGTCGATTTGTTTGAATGAAATTCGGTTTTCTCTTTAACATCTGCCGACGCTCCCCTCTGAGCTCCCGTAATGGCTCAGCCCTCCCCGCGTGGTTGTCATAGAGATATACAAACAACATGGACAGTGTCATCTTTACAACATACAATATCATTCGTAATTGGTTGTAATCCCCGCTGCAAAGTTTGTTTATAGTCGGAACGGAACCGCGTTACCCGGGTACTTATTTGAGCTGCGCAGACAACCGATCTCGTGACACAGACACAGCGCTGGGAGATCCAGTGAGAAAGCGTTTAAAATTACCACAGTATTAATAATATCGCTACTCTGAGATCTAGTGGAAGCGTTCGGCACAGAATTGTGTTATAAACCACAGATATCTGATTAAACAGCGCTGACGTGGAAACCAGGAGAAACATTGAGACAACATGAGCGAAGATCAGGAGTTTCAGTCACAAAATCACCAACATTCACCACACGGATTTAATGTTGTTGTCATTATTCATCTCAGGGTTCGAACAACCTTTTGAGATTTAAATTCAAGCACTTTTCGAGGGGCTACACACTTTCTCCAGCACTTCAAAGCTCTAAATATTATCCAATTTTAATGTTATTTTGAATGTGATGATTTGTATTTTACAGAAACAAAATAAAGTTAAAAATTGTTTCGAACAATTTCTTTGTCATCTGCAGATTGATTTTAAGCAGGAGGGAGGAAAAAATCGTAAATCAAATTTTTTGTGAACAAATCTGGGATTTTTTTTTTAGGCCATATCGCCCAGCCCTAACTGACAGAGTGTGTCTGCTTCCCGAACAATGCTAGGAAGACTGTTCCAGAGTTTAGGTGCTAAATAGGAAAATGATCGACCGCCTGCAGTCGATTTTGATATTCTAGGAATAATCAACTGACCAGAGTTTTGAGACCGCAATAGACGTAATGGAGTATAATGTGTTAAAGGGGTGATAAATTGAGAAACCAACTTTCCCTTGAGCCTTTGATATATCAAAGTTCAGCCTGACATAAGAATATTCTGTAAGTTTCAGAGCTGAAAACGTCCTTGTTAGTCAAAGAAAAGCTTTTATAGACACCAGGTCCAGAAAACGAGAGCTGGAATTCAATGACGTCATGGGAAGAAGAAACACAACTCAACTGATGAATATGTATGCATGCTTCTGAAGCCCCGCCCACAGAGTCGTGGAGCTACAGGTGGCAGAGCAGTGATCATGGCGAGCAAAGTAATATATTGCTCTGTGCCAGGTTGTGGAAGAACACAGTCGCTGCATAAGCTTCCTTTGGATGCTACTATTAGGAATGAGTGGTTGAACTTTATTTTTAATGAAGTTCCAGCTCACGTGGGGAAGACATGTACATGTGTTTGCTTCATTTCACTGTGGAATCGTTTGTAAACAAGTCTCAGATGCTGGATTTGCAGACACAGTGTTGTGCCTTCTATATTAGATTCGACAGGAATGGTGCAACAAACTTATGTGAGTAAAACGTCTTTTTTATATGTAATGGTAGTCCCGGGGCTACGGGCTACCAAAACGTAAGCCCATCGGCAGGCAGATGAATCTCAAATAGTGAAATAATTTTCCTTTCTTGATCTGGGCGCGCACGCATGTGTGTGTCTGTGTGTGTGTCTGTCTGTGTGTGTGTGTGTGTGTGTGTGTGTGTGTGTGTGTGTGTGTGTGTGTGTGTGTGTGTGTGTGTGTGTGGTTCGTGCTTATCGACCGACTGGTCGGGCCATGTAATACAGAAATAATATTCCAATCAATCTCGGGTGGATGAGAAATAAATCATTGTGTTTGTTTGATAAAGACGTTTACGAGCCCTGTGATTGAGAGAATCATTCCGGTTGTCCTCCCTAATATGAACTGAACTGACAGGGGAGCAGAAGCTCATTAAATATGCAAATCTTATCCAATCCTAGCCGTGGGCGTTTACTTCCAAGTCTCCATGCAGTGCGGTACGCCCATCAAAACCCAGCGTTCAGAAGAAAGCCTCAAAACCAGTGTAGAAAATAGCCTATTACTTATTCATTATGATGTTTTTGAATGTAAAAACCACACGAATGTCATTAGTTGACCTCAGACAACAGTATAAAAAAATTAAAAAGCCAGTTCATGACACCTTTAAAACAGAAAGCATTTATTTTAAATTGTAATATTATTTCACAATTTTACTGTTTTTAATGTATTTCTGATTGAATAAATGAAACCTGGTGAGCATAAGAGACTTTCAAAAACATTTAAAAATCTTACCAAACTTTGTAAATGGTAGTGCACATGGATCCTTTTCTTTTCACATATCCAGTGGGGACAAGAGTTCTGTTCATTGTGAGCTGTTAACAGATGCTGTACTTTAAGATATCACAAGTGTGGCTCAGAAAGTAAGAAACTGAACTATGCTGCCTCTTATACTTATCATATTCCACTTTTTTTTTTTTTTTTTTTTTTTTTTTTTATCTCCTACTTGATTATTTATAACTCTACATATGTTTAGTACTTTTTTATTCTATTTTTATTCTATTTCTATTTTAATTTCCTCCTTGTGTTTTCTTGTAACTGTTATTTGCACTGTCTTTAGAGCGGACCTGTTTACATTTCACTGCCAGTTGTATATTCTGTATATAACTGTGTATGTGACAAATAAAACTCTTGAATCTTGAATCTTGAATCTCTCCATTTTCACAATTCATTTTGGCCAAATTTTTGTGGATAAACATAATACATCATCATTAAAACAAATAATTTTTCCCAATATCTGTCATTTAAAAAAAAAGTGATGTGCAAGCCACGCGCAAATATTAAGCTTATTAGATTATTGCACATTTAACTCTGCCATATTACTTTGAGTTGAGTCTTCAGCACAGTCTGTGTGTCATGCTGAGTTACTGTCTATGTAGAGCACTTCAAATGGGTCACTTATGAGGCTCACTCGAATTAGGATGTAGGCAACAGGCAGCTCAAAAAGTTTGGAACAGAGCTAATATGATCTTGAAGATGTCGCTGAAAAATTGTATACAATAGGGTATGACATAGGGAATTTTGTTGCAGTTTTATCCTTTATTTATAAGGTATTTTCTGGGTCAATAAATACTCAAATATGGTGGACTGTACACCACAAAAAAAATTACTGATCCCAAACTTTTAAATGCTGAGGTAGCCAAACATGTCCAGTTATTATAAAGCAAGCTGTGGTTACACTGCCACTTAATCGACTTCCTATGTTTGTTCTCAGTAAAAATTAGAGAGAACTTTCTTGTGATCACTGTATGTTAGTCTTCGCCCTTGCAGATTGTAATGGGAAATATTCTATATATCACTTAGAGGTACATGTGTGACTTGTAGAGTTTGAAATCACTGGCATACTGCCTGCCCGAGAGAAAAAAAAGCTTCCTCAAATGATGCTCATCATCCTGTTGTGTTTTACTAGTGTGACAATGTGTGAATCCGATGGAATTCGTTAGTGTGTGTAGGGAGAAGGAAATGTGCTTGTAGACAGTGGTTTTGTGTGCGTGTTGACTTGTTTTGATGTGGCCTGTGAGACACATATCATAGTGTTTAGCCAACGGAAGATCTTCAGCTAGTCTGTTTTCAGCTTTCCTAAAGAGCTCCTCAGTTGTAGAGGGAAAAAAACATAAGCATACCCAATCTCTCACATAAACACAAACACTGAAAAGTGTTGCCTCTGTAGTATGCTGATGTTCCCTGAGGCAGCCTGAGAGAGGTTAGATCTCTTGAGCTCAGGAAGAGAGAGCTCATCTCTCATCTCATCCTCTTCACTCATGCAAACACACAGATCTCATACTTAAACAGTCACAAACATATGTCATACAAGTGCAGGGTCATCACTGTGATGTCACGTGGCAAAAAATGTATCCAGGGTTCAATTAAAGACACAAAGAGTTTCAAGTGTTGCACTCAAAACAAAAGATTAATCTAGAGGTTAGAGTAACAAAAACGTTGAACCACTGTATGCCATTGCAACTCTTTTTAATATAAAAAAATATATTATAAAAGGTAATGTCAAACAAAGCTAAAAGGTCAACTTAAACTACATGTTGTCTGTTGCACATCACAATTTTTGTAAAGTCGAAGGCCATGAAGACCATGAAGTTTTATAAAAGCAATGGAACAAAATTGCAACTGTTACTCACTAAGAATGTATTCCCTTCTAGTGAGCTGTGAAGCTATCCGACACACTCATTGATTCAGTGAGTTGAATCAATGTACCACTGGCCTGATTCATGAATGAATCATTCAGACAATTTCTGTAAACTGGATCAACTGACTCTGATCTGACTTCATTCACAAATTACATATGACTACTTCTCTCACAAATGGACCAATGAAAACAAGGGCTTTTCAAAGAAAAACAACTTAGATGTTGGTGTATTCATCACACAATGCTATCATATGGCTTCAGAAGACTTGGAATATAGCGCACAAGTCTGGCTCTGTGGTAACTCCACATAGGAGGTAATTAGACAATCAGATAGCAGATGTCTCTAAAAAAAAACGTGCCAACACAATAAAACAGAATTATTAAAGCCCCCAAAGCACCAAGTAAATAACTGATAGATCAACAGACAGACAGATAAATAGATTTACTTTAGTGTTGCCCAAGGGACAATGCATTACACTAGCATTATAAAACACACGGGTGGAAAAATCTGTACTGTTCTCTGCATTCTAGTGTGAATATCATCAGTGGCACATTCTTTTGTTAATGGATCAGGTCATTGAAATGTAATGTTTATATCAGCTATTACAACATAAGCTGCTTTCCATCAGGATATTAATGTTATCAGACTATGCTGCCAAGATTAAAACAGAGAATCTGGCATTGCCATGCCACTAATCTGCAAATCCAATCGCACTATGATGCTAATCTCAGACTAATCTGATGGGAAGCGGTCTATCGGCGCTCTGAGCAAATTACTTTGTGCATGTGCTCCCGTGGTACCATTCAGAGCTTTTAAGTGAAGACTTTACATTGACACCCTGATCTGATCATCAGAGAAGACTGGAAAAAAAGAATGCATATTGTGACTACAGCACAATGAAACTTATTTATGTGTTCTTTACACACTAGCTCAGGTGTTTTTGTTGCTATTTTAATCAAACTGCTTATATTATATATACGTGACCCTGGCCAACAAAACCTGTCAATAAGGGTCAAATTTTTGACCATCAGCTAAATAATTAAGATTTCCATTGATGTATGGTTTGTTACAATATTTGGGCGAGATACAACTTTTTGAAAATCTGGAATCTGAGGGTAAAAAAATATATACCTATTTTTTTATATCGCCTTTAAAGTTGTCCAAATGAATTCCTTAGCAATGCATATCACTACTAATAATACATTTTTGATATGTTTATGGTAGGAAATTTACAAAATATCTTCAAGGAATATGATTTTTACTTTACTAGTATGTTTGTTCTTGCATGCAGTATATAAGCACCATAAAATTAAATATGTAATATGTGACCCTGGACCACAAAACCAGTCATAAATTGCACAGGTATATTTGGGTCAAAAGCCAACAATATGGGTCAAAATTATAGATTTTTCTTTTATGCCAAAAATCATTAGGATATTAAAAGTCTTTATGAAATTATGAAATATATTCAACAAATTGAAAAAAAAGTTGCATCAAATGATATATTGTAAATAATCATAATACGTTGATTAAAACATGTAAATTAGAATATGGACTCCAAATCACATATTAAGTTCAATAAAGGCCAATATGTATATATATTTTTTTTAAATCTCATTGCACTTAAAGTGAGTTTTGTATGCTACTTTTTTTTATTGATAGTATTATAAAATAAATTATTCCAATGCCATTCATTACACTTTCACAAAAAGTTAATATGAATATTAAAAAGAGAAACACAAACTTTTTTGTGAAATTTTAAACATTTCTCATATGACACCTCAAACTCCCTGTAATTGGAATCTTGCTCTAGGGATTTTCACAATGTGCGTAACCCCATCTTATTTTTGTTCTAAACCACTTTCATACTTATAAGAAATAGAGCCAGGGTTATGAAAACCTGTTCTGGAGGAGGGTTAGCACTACTTTAGCTGTGCATTGTGAAATGATGTGGTGTTAGAATGCTAGTTACATGCCAAGCAACTGACAACCAATCGCATACCTCATTTGCATCCTTGCTTTGGACAATCACGGAAACACTGTATAAACATTTCAACGCTTTAGGTGAAAAATGTCAAATGGTGACAGAAAATAGTCGGCAATGTATAATATTAAGATGCCTTACCTTTATGTAAAGTTGAGTTGCATTTTTCCAATTAATGACACTGGCACCACAAATATTCAAATAAGAAAGTTCACCCAGAGTTTAGGAATGTACATTGAGAAATGTTTGGTTTTGGATGACCCAGGATTAACCATTTCTAGTGTGAAAAGCCCTTGTTTGTTCTTGACATGTATTGCTACTTAAAGACTGGTCATTCAGTGCGTTTTGAGATTATAATGTTTTCATCCAAGTACCTCCTCCTATGTGTATCTCACTTCCTAGGGCTTTCTGTCTGCACTCCACTGGGCTATTCATTTGCTCGTCTGACTCATCACTAAAAACCATGCTGTGCCTTTTTGGGAGTAGGGCTCTAGACGGCGTGCAAAAACAACCACTGACGCAATTCAAGACAGCTGGATTTCTTAAAGCACTGTCCAATATATTCCTTATGACTGATGAAGTTTTGATTGATGACACTCTGCACAGTTTGGGCATCTTAACATCTCAAAGCAGAAATTCTACAAAATAAAGAGCTACTAAAGCTTCACAGAGATGCAAATCCAACATAATTTATGACCACCCAAATATATGTAATATCTTCTTGTACACCTCTACTTTTCACCAGCCTGAGCCTCAGAAACCAATAAATCAGAATGAGATCTGCATGTGTTATTCATAAGTTCACATTGCACAAGAAAATTCATTAACTCCTTTCCTAGAACCTACCTTTGGAGTGAATTTGCCGCAGAAAGACGTATGAATAGATTTAAAGTGATTGGTTATGGAAAACACCTTTACGTTGTCAGAATGATCACTAGTTCCTCAGGGACTAATTTGGCAGTAATCTGTGCTATAAGGGCCTTTTCACACAGTTAGCTATAGTCCTCATTGACTGCCTTAATACATTTATCACCTCTCATGTAAAGAGCTGTGAAAGAGCTCTTAAAAGTGCACCGGAAAAGTTGAAAGGGCAACTGAAGAAGGTCACAGTGAACAACCAAAGGGTTTTCTCACCCTAAATGGAGGTGAAGTTCCATTAGCAGCTCGTGCTGGCATAAAAGGGCAGTCAAGCTAAAAATAGGTCCCACTGAGGGAATAGAGCAGTCTCTTTGGACAGTGATCTGCCATTAAGACTGAATGACTGTTTCATTAGATGGATCAACTAAGGGAACTAACTCACTAATCATCAGATTCATGCACTATTGCGTGAGATCTGGAGTCTGTGAGTAGAGAGGATTGCACTCATAAATCTCCCTCAGTGACAATTTGATCACTGGCATGTTAAAGTAGTGCGTGCGTAAGTGGCCGTTTCAGTTCTCGACGCATGCTGACTTACCCTGCCACGATATCTACTCGTGTTAGATCTTCCCCTGAGGGGCTGAGACAACATTGCAACTACCAAATTCTCCTGAAGTAGTCCATTTGAGGTCAACCTGAACTAATATGTATAAAACTTAAAACCAGACTGGTTGAAATCCAGAGCAGACACACTTCTAATGATCTGTTTCCACAAGTGCGTTTTTGTTTTAAAATTAAAACGATTTCAGAAACGATCTCGGTCTACACTATACTACCGGAAACGCATGTCACGACCGTTCATGCACACTGGGCATGTGTGTATAAAAGAGTTAATCTGCACAATGGCTGCTAAAATGGACAAAGTCAGCAAAGCATGCAGTTCCATCGCCATGTTATTGAGAGAGTCGTTGAGAGAGACGTACGTCTCTTGTACGTTACGGGTGTAAGCACAAGCAATACTGTAAGTTCCCGGTACATATAGCCCCTTTAAAATCACAGCCATGGCTCAAAAAAATTAAAAATGATCTGTAATCCATTTCTGCCCCCTTTGTCCCTTTGCTAAAGTTTTCACACATCATCTTGTCCTTGCTGACTTTTGTATTCGCGCCCCTGTCCCCTCACTCTCTTACACCCTCCCTCTGCCCCCCGACCTCTTACAGACAACTCTTTCTTTCCTAAGACAGACTTGCTGAGCTCAGCATTTGTGTCACACATGCTTCATTATACACCACACAAAATGGAAGAATATTTTAACAAGGCATATTGTGAGTAATAAGCGCTTATCCAATGGTCTTTCAAGTTTTTGGTTTAGGTTTTGTATCTTTAATAAAAGAAAACAATTAATTATTTCTATTATAATCTTTTCCCAAAGCCAATAATTAAAAAACAAGGGGGAAAATAGGTACTTTTGTGGTTACTTGTATAAAAACAGTTAAAAAAGCCTAGATGAGAAGCATGCAAGTGAGTCACAAACAAACTGTTACAACTCGTAAGAATTCAGACGACTGTACTGATGAGCAGTGCACAATAACGTGCAGATGCTCAGCTTTCATGCACCATGGTGTACGCAATGGGTTTGAAACCAGTGCCAGTCAACCCCTTCTGATTGGACACAGGCTCATTTCCTGTATCCCCCTCTCTTTCCAGTGCACAGCTAACTTATCCAGAATAAAGTTACACTTACTGTTCAGCACTTTCCTGGCAGAATTAAACAGGACATTGAATTCTCTTTCAATTGGTCAAAATGTGATGCTTTCAACAAAAACTAGGGCTTACTGAGCAAGTCAAAGCAAAAAAGTAGTAGATATGTAAAACAACTAATTTGCATATCACATATTATACACAACATTTCTGTTTAGTACAAATGCAAATACAATGTTTTTGAAGGTATAAAAACGCTTAAAATAATGAATTGGTTATACATTAACAAATTAGTTCAAACAAATTACCTTTTATAGAACTTTCTTTTTTATTTTGAGTTCTCAAAACTGAAACAATTCAGATTACTTAAAATGTGTCAATGTTTTAAGTTTTATGAACTTAAATTTAATCGAAACTGGGCTGGGATTTCTACTTCCCAGCATGCTCTGCCATGACACTCAAAATGGACAGTAAATGCAAAAATTAAGTGTTACACTTTTTTTTGTGCAAGATTAATGTTAAGTGGGAGATTTAGTAGTGTTCAAGTGGATTTAAAGTGCTATGCTAATGCTACCAAAGTATTGTGCAACCAATTAGCAAGGTGGTATTTAATTATCTAATTAAAGCTAGTCAAGTTTCCACTACAAAAGATTTGAGATTACATTATTTTTTAAGTTAAATGTATGAATTACTCAAAAGTTCAAAGCAATTAAAATGTATGTTAACAAAATATGCTTACTTAAACTTTAAATTTCTTTCGATCAGTTGCTTCAAATTGTTTAAGTTGAGTTTGCCAACTTATTCGGGTTTACAGCGAGTAGGACATGTTTCTGGATCAGCATTTGTGTTAGGCCTGGTAGAAGAAATATCAACCAAGACTTAAGACAATTAGATTGTTTTAGGTCAGGCTTGGAGTGGAGATTCAACAATATTATTAATCAATCATTTCCCCCTGATTTAAGGGGTAGTTTATGTTTGGGGTTACAGGTGCATTCAGTACTGTGGTGCTAATTTAAAACGTTTTACACATTACAAAATAAATGTTGTTTTTGTGAAGAGTCATCTCAATGGTGTACACTCACATGAGATGAAGACTGTACTCAATAGTTTTCTATTTTTAAAAAAAGTGTGTATGGTGCAGGTCACTAATCTCATTGTATTTTACCATGATGAAAGAAGGTGTTTCACTACAGAAAGAACAGTAGCTATTATCAATGTTTGGTGATGCAGAGAGCAAAAAGTTGACCATGGAACACACTTATTATTGTGCTTTACCAGTGGAGACAATGAAAGAATCAGCTATATAGCAGAAAAAGCAGAAAAGATCAGAAACCAGAAGACAGAAAGCATGAAAAAACATTAGTAACATCAGTACAACCTACACCATTGTGGTATTGGTACTTAAAGTATGAAAAGAACAGTGATGCTAATGATAGCTAAAGAACTAATGTATGCACCTTTAGGGGATACTGTAATTAGCAAGGCCATGCTGCTTTTAAAATCAGTTTTGTACATTAACATCTACTGACAACTTCCATTATAACAAAAAAAAAGATATAGAGAAATTATAAAGAAAAAAGCCACGATGAATCAAAGTTCATTACAAGTCAATTTTACACAAGCCAAGACAAATACTTATAAAGGTGCACAGTGTCATTCACACAAATTCAAAACACAATGCAGTAAAGACTACTTTAACAAAAAAAAACAAAAAAAAACAAAGGAACATAACCTACTAAATTACGGCCATCATATTTATGGCATGCCTCAATAAAAGATTAGCCTAATGCAACATTTACAGTATGAAAAAAAGAAAGAAATGTAAACACCAGCTAAAGCTCCCTGCCTGAACATTAAACAGATGTCAAGTAGTGAAACAATAGGATGCAAAAAATTTGACCCATTCTAGGGACACACCGGTTAATTGATGTATGACAACACCGGTAATGCCGGTATCACTGACTGGGCTTTTAAATCACTAATTCTATGTAAACCGAAAGTAACATGCACACAGCCGCTCGGGCATTCATAACAGAGCGGAACAAAGCGAGTGGTTTCAATGAATTCCTATGAAAGTTAAGCTTCCCTAGCAATGAACTGAAAACGCGCCAGTGCACACACACGCAAATGACAGTTCATCCGTAAATGCGCGCTCTGAACGGCCGTGCACATTTTAGTTTCGGTTAAGAATTAGGGTTGCTTGAATTGTGGGTTCATTAGCCTATTCTTAATGACCAAATCTTCCGCGATCAGCTCCTTGCTCTCATAATAAATTAAATCTGACTCCTGCTGCTAGGATGAGACTCTTGTTCGGATTATGCTTTATTAAGCAGACACGTTCAGTAGTTTTTAATTGTATTGTCTGTTCTGTAGCCGAACTAAATTATTGTATTACTATAAAAATTCTAAACAACAGTGGGAACACTATCATAGCAAGCCTAACCCATTCCTTTACCAACTTTCTTAAACAGACTATGGATTCTGAAGGACAGTGCAATTCTGTTTCCATACATTGCATTATTTTCAAATCTATTTTTCATGACCAAAACTCAAGGAAGTGTCTCAGCAATCCTTAGCACTGTAAGCTTTGTTTAACTGACAGAAACACAAGATCAAGAGACAGAGAGGCACAAGCGTATGCGTATGTGTGTTCCAAGTTCCATACAACATGCAACTTTGCAAAAGTCAAGTTTGTGATGTATGCATTTACAAATGCATTGATTAAGCCTCTCAAATCAAAGCATCCCTGGGGTGGCAGATCGATCTAACAGCCTGTTTGGTGTGCGTCTTTCCTCTCCTGTCCAAAGGAGTTTATTTTTGAAAAATGAAAAGACTCTTTTATTCTCCGCTGGATGGAGCAGCGAGAAGAGATTTGTAGCACACTCACACACTTGGTAGGCTGTGTTGAGAATACGCCCACACATGCAAAGAGGCGAATAGCAGAAGGGGAAAGAAGGAAAGAACAAAAAAAATGAAGAATGCGGGAGACTCAGGTGAAGAAAAAAGAAAAGATGGGTTGGAGAAGGTAAGAAACAATAGGTAGGGAAAACAAGTGGAAAAATCTAATATGGATGAGTGTGAATAGAGGCTAAAGATGAGGACACGTCTAATCTGGCTTCCAATGACTACTTGAAAATGATCTGTATGGTGACAATGGGGGAGGGGGGCATGCTGGGAGCAAGCCTGATAGCAAGGGGTCCAACTAAATCCTCAGAAAACGCCTCATTGGCAAGCACTTCAGGAGGCATGAAGCAGGCAGCAAGTGATTGCACATGCTGACTGAGACCTAGGAGAAGCTCATGGGTCCAAAACAACACTGGACAATGGCCATTTTTTGCGTCCTCCCTTTTGCTCTCCAGGGACTTGTCCAAAAAACACCATCTGAGAGCCACTCTGGTCCGGCCAACCGTGCATGACTGCCAAACGTTCCATTCTGCACAACATGTACCAAGACGATGAGATAGATAGCAAGAGAAAGAGAGCGTTACTCACAGGGCACGATACAACAATTGCCTGCTAGAGGAAATGTCTCTGTGAACAGTGCTTATGAAGCGATTTAAATGTACGTTGGGTCAGACTTTGCGTAGGATAAACCATTCAGGATGTTATTTACTGCCAAGGAGTGCAGCAATAGAGCTTCTCTCCACTTATTAACACCCCCGCACCATGAAAGGCTTGTTCTTGTTCATTTTGAGCGAAGAGACCCTTGCTAAGAAATAAAGCTTTCAAGGAATTAACCAGCTATCATGAATCTATCGCACTGGAATTTTTCCAGACATTAGTTGCTGGTTGTATAGTATGTTATGAATCTTGATCTAAGGCACCTGGATTTAGTCATGATCTAGTTACGATCACATTTTTCCAAGACTTATTTCTCATTGGCACCTACTTTCTATTCAGCACAGCTCTGATTCCACAACAACAACAAAAACAATTTTACAAAAGCTTTTTTTCTGGCTTAAGGATATGTGTGTTTTCACTCTGCTCTGATTTCATGCCGGGTGCTAGCCGAGGTGAGACCAGGGTGTCCTACTACAGCTGACAAGAATATCACATTATTACCACTTTCACACATATATACTCAAAATTCTCTCACACAAACAAATGTTTATTTCACACTTCAGGGGTCAAAAGTGAGATATTTAAAATGCATGCTGAACACACACCGTTCACCTAAAAAAATGACAAAACAATTAATCTGGCACTTGACATTAAAAGGGGCTATTTCATGGTATTTCCATTGAGAAAATTGTATAAATAAAACACAGACTCATATACACATGCATATTAACAGAACGTAGTCCACGCACACATGCTCAGTATGTCGACTGGCCTGCTTCCCCTTGAGGCCCAGAGACCAGATGTAGTTCACTCACAATACTACTAAAAATACAGCTCTGACTAACAGAAGAGATTAATTAAAATGAACATGGTTCACAGACTACCCCTCCCTTTCTCTTTGTCTTTCTTTTCCTGTCATTCTCATGTGTGTGGGTGTCCTCTCATGTTAAACTCTTTCTTTGCATTCTGTCCTTCTCTGCGCCTCTACTGGGATTTCACAGAGTCAAATTCAATCAAGGTTAACGTTAGTCTGCATTCAACTCTTGGATCTCCTTTCAGAAAAGCCAAGACTCAAACGAGGATGCCATCTCTCACCTGGGATGTGAGAGAATACGTCAGGACTCGCAGGTAGGGATTTAAAGCTCACTGAATTTGCGGCTGTGTGTAACAGACCAAAGCAGGTTCCACAGACTGAGCAGATTGCGAGAATGCTTTTAACCCCTGATACACAGCTTTATAAAAATACCTCAGGCGATGAGTTGTCACGCAGGAAGTTCAGGATTCAACTCTTCGTAAATCACAAGACCTGAGAGAGTGATGTTGTGCCCTCTCAACTGTGATGGTTTCTACAGACAGAGAAAGGTCAAAAGGTGCCAGAACACATATAAGCTGACAGACTTTGGTCTCCCTGAAGATGGGTAAAAATATTGCATATATCCAGGATGGATCACTGAACACTGCAGGTTTGATGTCTGATCAGGTCCATGTGCTACTAATGCTTTTCTGCATCTGAAATACACATATACTCTAGCTGTGTCCCAATGTGAAGGCTGCGCACTTCGAAGGCCATGGACTTCTAAGTCCAAGACTTCTAAGTGCACGAATGGGCCTTCGAAGTGCAGGAAAGCAAAACCAAGGGACATGGTTTCCAGGTCTGGTTTCCCCAACGCGGTGGATGAGCGGGAGAAATATTGCTAAAGTAAAGACAACACAGACTATAGGCTACAAACAAACCACAGCAACAGTGTAAACGTATCCCGATTCCAGACCTGGCAACACTGAACCGAGCATCGTTAAATGGCCTAGCAGCTGTGTGAAAACTGACAGTGGACATTTATGAGAGGATTTTAAAAAGAGAAATGGAGGCACATTTTTATTTAATTTGCTTTTTATGAGTTTTTATTGGATTTTAACATGCTTCAAAGCCTGCGACGATGAGAGACCGGATCGTAACCAGGTAAAATATGTATGGTTAAAATATTTAATGCCACTAAATCGTTAATCAACTATTAGTTAACCTAGTTTATTTCTTATGTCAAATGTAACTGTTACAACATATTTTCACATTTATTCATTTACTTTGTATTTAAGTCTAAGTGTATTTAAGTCTAAGTCCTTATTTAAGTACTTTTTATTCAACGCCACATCATCTCAGAGGCATTTATTGTACTTTTTATGACATGGCAGCCATCGACTGAGTCAGCCCTGCAAACCTGTAAGACAACTCAGTGGACAGTGGCAATATGCATTCATCCCACATTATGTCCCACTGGCAGAGGCCTTACCAGGGTCTCTATTGTGCAGCCAATCCTGGCCCAGCACCAACAGGGTTTGGGATTAAAATTTTTACATGACAAGAAAATAAAAGTATAGAAGAATTTGTTTAATGTACAAATTATAACTTGCATTACAAAAATAATGTACAGAACAATCACGTATCTTTTTAGCCTACACATTTCAAGTTACGTGATGAAAATAAACAACATGCCTTTGACGCACCGTGGTGACACAACCGGCCTTTGAACGCGACCTTTGGGGGGGTGCATCCTGAATTGGGACAGCCTTTGTTGCACCGCTGTGATGCAAATCACACGTCAAATGCGGACTTCAGAGGGTGCAGCATTCACATTGGGACAGCCTTCATTGCGCAGCTGTGGTGCAATCACACTTCAAATGCGGCCTTCGAAGTGCGCAGTATTTACAATGGGCCAAAAGTATTGGGACACCCCTCCAAATCATTGAATTCAGGTGTTTCAATTACTTCCATGGCAACAAGTGTATAAAATAAAGCACATAGGCATATCTGCCATAGAATGTGTCGCATCTCAGAAGCTCAGTGAATTCAAGCATGGTACCGTGTGATAGGTTGCCATCTGTACAGTAAGTCCATTTGTGAATTTCCTTACTACTAGATATTCCACAGTCAGCTTTTAATCGTATTATGACAAAGTGGAAGCAACTGAGAACAACAGCCACCACATAAAAATCACAGAGCGGGGTCAGCGCATGCTGACTTTCTGTAGAGTCAATGAGTCAGTGGAGACGTGTTCTCTCACGCTTCTCTGTCTAATGACTGCATTGTGTCAAGTGTAAAGTTTGGGGAGATTGAGATGTGGGGTTGTTTTTCAGGGATTGGGCTTGGCCCCTTGGTTCCAGTGAAAGGAATTTTTAATGCTTCAGCATACCAATACATTTTAAACAATTTCATGCTCCCAACTTTGTGGGAACAGTTTGGGGATGCCCCCTTCCTGTTTCAACATGACTGCACACCAGTGCACAAAGCAAGGTCCATAAAGACATGGGCTGCATCCGAAACTTCCGAAAATGGAAAAACATCCGAAATTGCTGCCTTCGGAAGGACACATTTCAAGGTAGGAAGGCATAAAGGCACATCCCGAATCTAATAATACCTTCACTTCCTGTCTCCTGAGACAACTTCATCTGATCGAGTTTTGAACACAGCATACATGTATCCTTCACTGCAGTTCCAAAGTTGCATTTTCTGTTCCATTTGTGTGTAAATGTACGTTTTTGACCAACATTTTCCAATTCTGATGTCATTTCTAGTGAGAAATGTACTAATGTAGTAATTTAATATTTGTTTAGTTCTCACCAAAGCTCTCTCTATTTTGCTGTAGTAGATCATTAAACTGTTAGGCTGCCTTAGAAGTCCGAAATTAGTTTTGTGAGGTGCCTTCATGCACAAACACTGCCTTACAAGTAATTGATAAAGTAGCGAGGCAACAAGTCAGCTGCCTTGGTTTTCGGATGCAGCTATGGATGAGCGAGTTTGGTGTGGAGGAACTTGACTGGCCTGCACAGAGCCCTGACCTCAACCCGATAGAACACCTTTGGAATTAATTAGAGCAGAGACTGCGAGCCAGGCCTTCTTGCCCAACATCAGTGTCAGACCTCACAAATGTGCTTCTAGAAGAATGGTCAGATTTTCATAAACACACTCCTAAACCTTGTGGAAAACTTTCCCAGACGTGTTGAAGCTGTTATAGGTTTTATATTAAACCCTACAGATTAAGAATGGGATGTCATGGAAGTTCATGTGCATGTAAAGGCAGAAGTCCCAAAACTTTTGGCAATTTAGTGCATGTCAACTGAGGACTGTCTTCACTATTATTCATGTATCAAGGGAACTGTAGCCTTCAATGCAACACAGATCCAAACAAAAAATTGACTTCAAATGACTGCTTACAAGCCTTCATAAACAAGGGGATAACAACAATTCCTGAACTGAGGAAACCATCGACTAAAGCATGCTCTGATTTTAGCTGTGAAGGAAAAGTTCACTCAAAAAAAAAAAAAAATTTCATAATCATCATTTACTCACATCCCTCCAGAAAAACATACTAAGTTTGGCAGAATCAAAAGTGTAGGTTTAATGAAATCATATAAACTGAAAAGGCGTTATCACATGGCTTATTACAAAAGATAAAACCGCTCCTACACATTTCAGATTTATGTTGTATTCAACCCACCTGCACTACACATGAAAATGCCACTAGTTTGAAATAACACTAGACTGTGCAGAGATATTTAAAGGGATCGTTCTATCACTGTTTACTCACCATCGCTCCAAACCTGTTTGACTTTCTTTCTTCTGTGGATCATATTTTATAAGATAATATTTTGATAAATGTTTCAGTGGGGTTTTTTTGTCCATATAATGGATGTGAATGGTAACCAAAACTGTTTGACTACCAACATAAAATATCTTCTTTTGTGTTTTGCAAAAGATAGAAAGTCAAACAGGTTTGGAGCAACTAACAGAATTTTCATTTTTGGGTAACTTTTTTTTTTAATGGGTAATCTGGGTAATCTTTTTTTTTTTAATGGTAATACTTAGTGCATTAATTTTGGCTAATAACTAAACTAACTAGAAATTTCTGACAAACTAAACTAAACTAACAATTATAAAGTGGAAATAAAAAAACTGAACTAAACTAAATTAATCATACAAAATTAAGTTTAAATAGAAATAAATAAATAAAAAACTACAATAACAAAACACGAAAGAAAAAAAGTTTGTTGTCCCTGTATGGAAAAGATCACCGAGGATATTTTCCTTTTTCAGGTCAACTATTCCTTTAAGACCACTCAGTGTTAATTCCTGTGGCAGTATGTACATGTGCTGGTCATATAATTAGAATAACATCAAAAAGTTTATTTATTTAACTAATTCCATTCAAAAAGTGAAACTTGTATATTATATTCATTCATTACACAGACTGATATATTTCAAATGTTTATTTCTTTTAAGTATCTCAGAAGATTAGAATATTACTTAAGACCAATACAAAGAAAGGATTTTTAGAAATCTTGGCCAACTGAAAAGTATGAACATAAAACGTATGAGCATGTACAGCACTCAATACTTTAGCCTGAATTACTGCAGCAATGCGGCGTGGCATGGAGTCAATCAGTCTGCATCTGCATCTCCATAAAGTTGCACAGTAGCAGGAAGCATGAACCAAGTGGACCAACACCAGCAGATGACATGGCATCCCAAACTATAACTGACTGTGGAAACTTTACACTGGACCTCAATCAATGTGGATTGTGTGCCTCTCCTCTCTTCCTTCACACTCTTGGACCCTGATTTCCAAAGGAAATGCAAAATTTACTTTCATCAGAGAAATATAACTTTGGACCGCACAGCAGCAGTCCAGTCCTTTTTGTCTTTAACCCAGGCGAGATGCATCTGACGCTGTCTGCTGTTCAAGAGTGGCTTGACACAAGGAATGCGACAGCTGAAACCCATGTATTGCATATGTCTGTGCAGTGTTTCTTGAAGCACTGACTCCAGCTGCAACCACTCTTTGTGAATCTCCCCCACATTTTTGAATGGGTTTTGTTTCACAATCCTCTCCAGGATGTGGTTATCCCTATTTCTTGTACACTTTTTTTGTACACCAGCCTCTTTTGCAATGACCTTTTGTGTCTTGCCCTCTTGTGTCTTGTGTCAATGGTCATCTTTTAGACAACTGTCAAGTCAGCAGTCTTCCCCATGATTGTGTAGCCTACAGAACTAGACTGAGAGACCATTTAAAGGCCTTTGCAGGTGTTTTGAGTTAATTAGCTGATTAGAGTGTGGCACCAGGTGTCTTCAATATTGAACCTTTTCACAATATTCTAATTTTCTGAGATAATGAATTTGGGATTTTCCTTAGTTGTCAGTTATAATCATCAAAATTAAAATAAATAAACATCTGAAATATGTCAGTCTGTGTGTAATGAATTAATATAATATACACATAATATAATATAGTTTACTTTTTGAATGAAATTAGTGAAATAAATCAACTTTTTGATGATATTCTAATGATATGACCAGCACCTGTACATAAAAAGACACATGCTGAAAATAAATATGAATGTGAATAAGAAAATGAAAATGCTAAAGAATATGTGATGCATTTTAAGCTCCAAAATCTCCGCACAAAAAAAAGTGCTTACTCACACAGCCTAAACTGCACTACTCTGATACACTAATTCTCTGATGTGTTTTTAATTTGACTGCTGCTCCAAATATCTGAGGCACCACATTACGCAAGAACAAAAATATAAAAGAGGAGAGAACATGAAAAGAATTCTATAGACAGAGAGACAGGCATATTAGCTCTGTGCTTCCTCATCACAGCATGGCTAGCTTTGGGAGAGAAAAAGATTGAATTTGGGATAGACTAGTATGTTTTCTTTATATGGGGAAGCGTTTGGCTCTCTCTCTGTCGTCTCCAAAGCCATTATGCTGATATTCATGCTATTTATTCCCCTGCCTGGTAACAGCTCTCAGAGGAGCCATGTTGGGCTTCCTAAAAAATGAAGTGCCTTTGTCTGTTTATTGACTCTTTTAATAAAAACTCACATTTAAACTGTACTACTGACATGTAATCTTAGCCCACTGATGCTCTCTCTGACTCATAGTATTCTCTCTCTCTCTCTCTCTCTCTCTCTCTCTCTCTCTCTCTCTCTCTCTCTCTCTCTCTCTCTCTCTCTCACACATGCAGATAACACTTAGCCTGTCTGGCCCGGTTATACCCTTTGGCAAATGTATGAACAAGAACACACACACACACACACACACATACACATACACATATATATATATATATATATATATATATATATATACACATATAAAAAATAATAATAATCTCTCTCTATATATATATATACACACACACACACACACACACACACACACCACACACACACACACACACACACCAATCTGATCTAATCCAAATAGAGTGGTGAGGATTTCTAACCTCTGATAATGAATGTAATTTCATTTTTATCCCAGGGACCTTCCCTAAGCTGTGCCTGAGTGACTAAGCTTGGTAGATGTACAGTATGTTTGTCACTTTTCACACAAACACACACATAGGATGCCACAGACTTTCTTTGCACTGACAAATCAGCGCTATCGATTAACAGACATGGGTTTTGTTTTAATGGCCGATTCTAATACCAATATCTAGGAGAGCAGAGTGGACGCTGTCTGACACATATAATAAAAAATGGTTCACAGATATGCTGGATATAAAATGCTCACTTGATTTATAAATTTTTTACTGTGAAATTACTATCAAATATCTGTAAACAAAACATTTGCAGTGTGCTTTGAGAGGGCTTTGTCTCACAGTCTACTGGTTCTGTAATGTGAGATGTGTGTGTAGGCAGATGAGGGAGGAAATAAGGAGAGACAAAGCCCCTGAGCCCTACTGGGTTCCAGACAATGCAGGTTTTGGTAAAAGCCTGAATACATTGCATATCTTGAAATTCAAGCAACTGGGTTTGGCTCAATGACCTAGAAGGAAACTCTCAAAATGTGCACACTATGCAAAAAACATGAACCATGTGTTTATTAGGGGTGCTTGCCAAGGCAGGAATCACTATTACTACTGCATATATTAGTTTTTTTTTTTTTAAAACATAATGCTAAGTATTAAACTGCACTGTTTGTGCTGCCGTTATGAATGAAAATTCAAATAGTGCAGCATTCCGAGAAATGTGCTTTTTCTAAGGAATGAAACCTATGATTTTTACCTGGAATATGATAAAACGGGTGGAAAAAAATCCCTCTGACTTGCATTGAAGGAGGGACCCAAGCTATACCTAGGGACCAGAATATCAGAGACTTGCAAGTGGGCTCTTTTGACTTGCGCCAGTAAGCAACCACCAAGCAACTGCACAGCAATGCTCTGCCAACCACCCAGAACACCCTAGCATCACTCCGCCAATTTCTAAACAGGACAGCACTAACAATCTGTACCAAAAAGAAAAAGAAAAGAAAAGATAGTTCTATTTTAAGCCTGTCACTAAGAGATTGGACAATAAACAATGAAAAAAGGCATGATACACACTGAACTTGAACATGTGTTGCTTACATAAGCAGTAGGGATGCTCATAATTAACTAGTTAACCGACAGTAAGAATTTTGACCAATTAATACTTAATCAGTTAAACATCAGTTTGCTGCATGGCTTAATTCGCTACACATAAAAAAATGGATAAGTAGCATACAGGTCGCATTTTATTATTAATTTAGTTCCCCTCACTTCACAACAAATCCTTTTAATTTAACGGTATTCAACAAAAGAACATAGAAAATAAAACTAAATTCATTTAAAGCTAAACTGAAACAGAAACCGGCATTAGCCCAAGTAGCCTACCTCTCTCATTCAGCACAAAGCTAAATGTTTGCATATTCGTGGTGTATATGAATGCTAAACTACAATTCTTTATGTAAACTATGCTTACTCGCATTCCAATACCGCATTCTTCATATGCGCAACAATTGGTCATGCTGAACGGCACAGATTGTCCTCAAAGACTATTGAAATGGAGCAGTGTAACTTTTAATATGTTTGGTTACCTGTATTTTATTTTAATAATGAACAATCGATGTCAAGTTAGGAATGTTAGAACAGATGTGTGTGTGTGTGTGTGGGCATGTTTTTGTGAAATATCAGGACACAAATGTGTATAATGACATGGGTATGACATAGGTATTACAAAAAGAGGGTGAAATATGAGGACGTTCCCCATGTCCTCACTTTTCAAAATGCTTATAAATCACACAGGATGAGTTTTTTTTCACAGAAAGTAAACTGCGCAGTCTCCTGTGATGGGTAGGTTTAGGGGCAGGGTAGGATGGGTAGGGGGATGGAAAATACGGTTTGTACAGAATAAAATGCATTATGCCTATGGAATGTCCCCTGTGTGTGTGTGTGTGTGTGTGTGTGTGTGTGTGTGTGTGTGTGTGTGTGTGTGTGTGTGTGTGTGTGTGTGTGTGTGTGTGTGTGTAGCAATCACTTGAATTGTTTCCTTACAACTAGGGCTGCACGATATTGAAAAAAAACTGACATTGCAATGTTTAGTTTTTCTGAGATATATATGCGACATGAAAACAATTTCAGAATAGCTCTATTTGGAAAGAATGAATCATTCTAGGGTGATTTTGTAGGGTAATGCATCTGCATAGAAAATGAACCATAATCATACATAAATACAAAAGAATAAAGATACAAATTAAATATGCAGTGCTTTATGTTTTTCAGGTAAATCAAACTGTATTCAGGTACAGACATTGAATAATTTTAATAAATATAAAATAACACTGCATAGACTGTATAAATTAAATATAATTAATATAATTAATTAATCCAATTTCTCTTTGTTAAAGCAAGTCATTTTCTCTTTCTCTTTTGCTGTTTGATTAACATTGGTGACAAACAGCTGCAGGTATGTTAGGCTGCTGTCACTTTAAGACAAATGCATGATCCAATATAATGATACGCATACGTTTTCTTTCTTAATTGTTTACAACACACAACCAACTGTGTTTACAAGGATACTCGGCCTAAGACGGGCATTTTGAATGAATTTTGCATGCGTATGTCCATTCAAGCTCAAAAAGAGAAAAGATTTTGGCGTTTGCATGCTGTCTGCAGGGCTCTGTGTGCGTGCATAGAAATCAGTGTGCGAGATCCAGTCTTCTTGCGCTTGATGTTTAAACTGACAGGACTTTAAAACACATGCAAATGATAAACTTTCACTCTATGATGGTTAAACTTTGCAGTTAATCCATCAATTACATGCATTCCGAACCGGGGGCAGCTGGCCCGTATGGATAACGGATAATCTATGTTACTATCGCTGGATGTGCATATTGCGATATTGATACTAAAATTATATATTGTGCAACCCTAGGTGGAAACAACTTAAAATACTCATCATTTATCATCACACTGATAAGAGTTAAGTCATCATTCGAAACTGGTTTACTTTGATTTGAGTACACTCATAATAAAAACAACACATTGTGCTTTCGGTAATTAAGGAAAACAAACAGGATGCAGCTTTCTGCCGTCTCGGTTTCCTTTCCGCGAACTTGTTTGTGAAGCGCGTCACAAGAATGAACCAAACCTCAGCATAAAACACTATTTGTCGCACAGTTTGTGTGAATCCTCATATTCTGCTGTTTATGCTGCTATTTGCACATACAAAATTAAAACCCCTAATTTTGGTATTTGTAATGGGTCACAGATACATCCATTCAAATGTAATGTAATTCTAATTTAACAATCTTGTCGGTTAATGGTTATTGTATGGTGAACGAGCGTTGGTTGTCGGTCAGGAAAAAAAAAACTACACCAACATCCCTAATAAGCACCACAGCTTTATACGTTGGAAGACATGCGCTAACCACAGCTCTGACCTTTTGTACTTTTTAAATGACGTCAACAGATAAAAAAAGAAAGTTGGGTTGAAAGAAAGGTGAGGAGGCTAAGGAAGAAACTCATGATGCAATCCATCCTTTCATTCTTTGTCTTTCACTCTGTAAACAGAGAAGCTTGCCAGACCACATTAACGCTCTCTCCAGTTTCAGATTAGCATAAAGGCAAATTACTCACAACACTTTTCAGCAGAATTCAGAGGTCAGGTACACAGAGAATCTAGACAGGAAATTGGACGGATGAATAGCGCATGGAGAGGTGATGAGAGTCCTCTAACTTGTCTTAAGTTACCTCTCTCACTCTTTTAATGTTCAGTGCGTTGTTGTACTGTGATTATATGGTTGGGAGTTTGGGGACGCAAAGCTATTTTAGACAATTACACACTTACTGAATGTTGAAAGTAGTACAAGCGCTCTCCCTTTCTCTCAGAAACACACACACAAAACCTCACATTCATACACATGCACTTACTTCCACTGTCAAAAAGGAATGTCCACATCATTTCGAGATCTTCCAATGCTCTATGTCCTGCCATATTGTTTGCATTTGTGTGTGAATAGATGAAATCATGCAGTTTGCAAAATATGTACACACACAGCCTCTCTAGCCTTCCCACACACACCAAAAAAACACAAACCCCTCCTGTAGGACACAAACTAATAGGAGAACCTGTGTGTGTATATGCATGTATGTAGTTCTTTGAGAACAGTTTGGAAAGAAACTTGGGATTAGTTTAAGAATTATTTTATCCATGATGAGAGAATGTGAAAAAGAAAAACCAGAGAGGGTGATTCTCTTCGTGTTCAGGCTTCAGGGAAGAGAGCGGCAGCTCACAACTAAAAGATTTTGACTCTGATCTATAGAGACGTGAATGAGTCCCGAACAATGATTTTCTCTCTCTCTCAATTTCCCTCACTCTCTTTGCCCTCCCTCTTGAGAGAAACCCATACAGACTGATCTTGTCTGCTTGTAGGGATACTTACAGGTTAAGCCCTGGGCTAAACTACACTCTACCACACAGTTCTGGACATCCTTTCTGCCCTAACAAGAGAGAACAGGTTTAACAAAGGGAAAGATCAGAGACAGAGAGAAGACAGTGAGCAAAACCGAGAGGGAGTGCATGCGGAAGAGCTGTATGACAGCAAAAAGACAGGTAAAGTGGAGGGAGAAGGAGGAATGAAAAAAGGGAGGCAGGTGGAAAAAAAAAGTAGGCAGAAGAGGAAAAGCACACAGAGCATTTGACTGCAAATGGAACTCTTTGGTAATAAAACCAACTCTCCTTCCCTGCTTTCTCTCACTCTCTCTCTTTGTACCATCCTTAATTACCTCTCTCAGGAATGGCAAACGAGTAAACAGCACTTAAACAGCCAGCTGGGAGAGATAGAGAAAGATATGGAGAGCGGAGAGAACTCTGAGCAGTTTAACAGTGCGTGGATTGTGGAGAGGAGTCCGCAAGCGTATGGTGACATTACAAGAGACGCAAGAGGGCAAAAACAACATCAGCACAACAATAAAACCTCATTTTCTATAGGGGCCAAACAGAGTTTGCTATTGTCAAAGCCCTCCTTTATTTTAAAGAGAAGTGGCAGATGGATGACAATGTTAATAACATAAATAACATTATGTAATTATTGCGTAATGCAATTTAATAATAGAAAATTAGACACTAAAAGAAAAAAAACACTAAACTAAAAACAGCCAGTTAATGTGTAATCTGGAGTGGAAAAAGAAAAATTATGAGCCTACACTAAGTTTGTTCTGAAAATGTGTGGGACACATTATAACCCTATCAGCTTGCCTCATGAATATTAATTAGGTGATGTAATTTATTTGCAGAAAGGCAGGTAAGTGGGTGCTAGCTATAGCAGAATAACCGCTTGAGCGTTCAATCAGTCCTCTTACAGATGCAACTGGTTCAAATCAAGGTCAAGCAAAACAAAACTCTTAAAAATTGATGATGAAATTATACAGCACCAATGAAACAACCATTAATCATTTCACAAGGTGTATATTAAATGCTGCTTTGTGCTTTAAAACAATGGCAGTCTATTTACTTGGCTACGTAACAATAACTGGCTTTGTACAATCACTCCTAACAGCCACTCCAAGCATTGGTACTTTAAAGATGTACCAACAGCAGAATTCTGAGTGAAAGCAAATATCACAGGTCTCTTTTACTGCACTTACGTAAAGTTCCCCAAAGATTACACCCCTCTCTGCCTCCAAAAGCAGAAGCTGGAGAAGAGAGAGCAGAGGAGAGAGGGAAAGGTAAGTGCTGTAGGTTTGTCTTATCAGGGGAAAGCAGGCGGGGATATCTCCGAGGCCTCGGGGTGAAAGGAAAAACGCAGCTGCCATTTCACCCACAGAAAGTGAGAGAGTGGGGGAGTGAGAAAGGAAAAGAGGGGGGCAGAGAGACAGATGGGTTGTGGTGCACACAAGCAGCGCCCGCTGTACCCTCTCCAGTGCCCCTCTGCCATAATGAATAACATTATGGCTGCATGAAATGTCACCGGTCCCACCCCACACCCCCCAACCCCACCTCTCAAGACGAATGGAGCCTCAAAATGTCAGATGTGCACCAATATCATTGTGAGCGTGTGTGTCCATGTGACGCATGGACGTAGGCGTTAGCAAAGGTGCATTATTATGTTCACACACAGGCACAAAGATGTGATTGTCTCAGGGATCGCAAATTTCCATGGGTGGTACAAATCATGCTTTACAATCTCCATGATATTTACGATCATCAACCGCTCCATGAAACACGGCCAAGCTTTATGTCAGTGTTCACAACATCAAAAGGTCATTTTGGGGAAGAGTGTACCGTGCCAGAAAACTTGTTTGTTTCACATATTTATAATGCTCAAGTTCAATTTGGGGGATTTTTTGCACACATTAGCTCAAGAGTTTTTGTCCTAACCAGCCGCGACGGCGACACACAATGATTCTATTTTAGAAACGGTTTCTATTTTTGCGAGGTCGCGGCTGGAACAGCACAAAAACATGGCAATAATAATCTCAGGTAGGGGTAATGTGCTTTATAAAGCATGTAATGTGACTGTGAATATCATTGAGTGCTAAGCTTTGTAACGTAGTCGTACTAAAAGCAACAATGGATAATTCACTTCATATTTTGAAATTAAACAAATAGAAACAAGAATGTTCTAGTGCTGTCAAAAGTACCGATTGAGATACCAAATCGGTACTAAAATTTTTAAAATGTGACGCTTTGAGCGCTGTTGAGCTGTAATCGTAAACACCTCTGACTAGTAATTGTGCCTTACAATGTTTGTGAAGCTGACCGTTGTAGCCAATCACAGACATATTTGATGAGTGTGTGAGCACAGTGGCCATGAGGTGTTTTAGATGCCGCTCAACAGCGCTCAAAGCGTCATATTTTAAAAATGTCAGTACCGATTTGGTATCACGGTCGGTACTTTTCACAACACTAGTATAACCTATGACAAAGATTTTGTATTAAATCAGTATGTACTTTAGTAATGTTTAAATGTTGTAATATTTGTGAGTTTGATTATGTACTTATACATTTCCTTGCGAGTGCCGTTAAGATTAATCACAAGTTGCTTGTCGCTGAAATCTTATCGTGTCACGTGTAGTTAGGACACGGTGTTACACTCAAATTAATGCAAGCTTGAGTCAATTGTGAAGGGGCGAGGTTTAAGCGGACTAAATGATTGGAGTTTAGTTATGAAGTTATGAGATCGACTTAAATCTTAATCGACTTAAAGAAAATAATTAAACATATTCATGGATATATCATTTACAAAAAGATCTATAACATAATTTACAAAATAGATAAGTCTAAGTATAAAAATTCAGACTTAGTGAAAAATATATATGCCTATAGCAAATATAAAAACGTGGCAATAAAACTATTACTTTATGAATAACTCGTACACGTTTCTGTGTAGATGGGCAAGTGAAAATGTTGACAGGTCAAACTAAATCTGAAATGCTGACCCTGTCGACTACTAACAGCAACAATCTATTATATGGTTGTTTATTTTCATAGATAAAAGATGACATGACTTCCTCTGTTTCTTGTTACACTAATTGGCTGAATAAAATTGTGGGGGGGTTTTCGATCAAAACTATTTAATAGAACAAAACATACAGCCGGTCGTTCATCTGGCCACCAACAGAGAGAAACGGAAATTGCTTATGAGACAGGGAAAAACATTCAAAATGTAGTCTTGCACCATGCGGAATGTTAATTTGTTTCTTTCTATTTTAAGTTGTTCAAGAAGGAAGCTTTTATGTTGTGAACAGAAGCATTATTTATCTATTATTGCATCGCAGGCGTACCGAGAGCAGTAAGGTCACGCCAAGCAGACAGACCATCTGACAGAACTTATGCCAGGCAAAGTGATGGAGTGATCTGGTGCCAAGATGAGCTGTACACATATACACTCGCAGAGATGTGAGCGCTCCACCCAACTCTGAGCAAAGTCATTTAGGTCTCATCTGTGTGTGTGTGTGTATCATGATGCCAAAACTCAGCAGGACAGGGCAACATGTTGAGAAGTAATCACCTACTGAGGCCTGCGGTTAACGAGAGCCTCGATCCATCACACACACACATCCACACACCTCAGCCACAGCGGAGATCTGTGCCTTACGGAAAACTATAGAGAACACAAGCCTCATAAATACATGAAATCCCATACCTGCAACACATTTCAGAGTTCCAGCTTCTAGAGCTTTAAAATGCTAGATCACTAAACAAGTGCTCTCTAGAGGAATGTGAGAATACTGACATGTCAAGTGGTCAAGTGTTAGCTTTGACACTGCTGCTTGGGTGGCATTGTATTTTGTTTTAATATTTTCACCTATCCTATTAAAGAGAGTTGTTTTTCTCTCTGCAACGGAGTTGCCCAGAAAGGCTTATCCAACGATCTCTCTGCGGTAAAATAATTTGAGAAACATTTCATTTCCTTGAAAATGGAGCGGCTTCTTTATTGCCCTTGGAGCTTATATTTGATTACAGATTACAGATTTCATCCATCCTCCCTCGTTTCTGTCATCTCATTACTCGTTTTTCTCTTTCACATCTCTTAAATAGATCATTCTTTATTTAATTTCCATTTCCTCACTCCCTATAAGAGCTCATTATCCCCCCTTCGTCTTTTCTTTAGATACACTGCTTCACTCGACACTGTCATCTCTATCTGAGGTCATCGCTATGACAGAGTTCAGGTAAACACTGACAGAATCATACTTCCTCCCAATTTGCATAATGAGGCCTATTTGACTCTAATTATTCTAACAAGTAGCATCACCCCTAAGCCTCTCATCACCCTCTTAATGAGCGTTAATTATTCCATCTACACAAACAAGAGCCACCTCTAACACCTCTAGTATCCTCTTTTTTCCCCTCCTTCGCTCTCCCTTTTTCACATCATCACAGGAATGAGAACCCAGCCCAATCGATAGAGAAAATTGCCATAGTGAGAAAGAAAAAGAGAATGATAGCCAACTAGTAACACAAAAGTGCAACTCTAATTTCCAGAGCCAATACCATATGGCTACAATATATCCTAAAGAGTGCTCGAGAATATGTGAAGTCTAGCTGATGATAATGGCAATAATTTCTCAGGCGTTCTGAGGGCATGTACGTGTTAAATGAACTGCCGGCCGAGAGTCGTTAATGACAGAGAAATACCTCCCAGCAGCCTGAAATTAGATAGCAAGATGGAGGAGGAAAAACTATTTTTCTACAAAGCAACAAAATAGAGATAAGCATATATTCACAAATATCTATCTATTTATTCATTCCATCTTTTATCAGCATATCAAGTCATTGCTTTTGCTGCCATTCTTTAATGCAAAAATCTCCTTCACAAAGTCACAGAATAAGTGAATGAATTAATAAAAGTAAAGCGGGTTTATGTATGTGTTCTCACCGCTATACGCAAATTCCAAAAGTCCCACGTTACAGTCATGCTTCAATGATCTAATGATTTTTTTCCCCGCTCCTCCTCATTCTTTCTTTCTGAATCGGACTGAAATCAATTTGCTGAGATGAAAGTTTTCAATTTTATTACGTTTGCAAAATGGGAACTTGCTAACTGGTCTTTCTGCAGTTGTAATGTAAAATTATTTCCGTCTAGGCAAACTTTTCTCTCCGCCTCTGAGGGTTAGAAGTGACAGAATCGCATTTAAGTATTTCATATGAGAACACAACAGAGGAATCCTAAGGAAACATTTACCTTTAGACTCCTGAATAACAACACACCTTTGTTCGGGGTTATAGAGCCATCTTGGAAACGGGGCTATCAATGTATTCAGGCAGTCACTTCTAGAAAATTGAAAGGAGAAAAATAGAGGGGGAAATGACAGAAATAGGGAGGGGGAGGGAAAGAAATCTTTCCTTTGGGAGTTTTATTGTCTTCCTCTGGGTCATTATTTCAATTAAAAACATAGGAGATGATGATTACAGTCATTACTTTCACTCATCTGCCCCCTCCTGTCCACTATCCCTCTTTTCTCTCTGGATGCCAATCTGTGGGGAAATATCTTCTTGATTACCCCTCTTTGGATATAGATTATTAAAAGCACACTCCCTGCTCTCACACTCCTAGCTATGAATATCACCGTCTTGAATTTAATATGACGAATTTAAGAATCAAAGCGAAAATGCACCATTTATTGCTTTGCTAGAAAGTTTGTCAGCAAGAAAACACACCAAGAGGGTTTGTGTCTGTGCGCATAAGCATGCCTGAATGCCTGCATGGCTGTGTGTGTTTGTATGAGCGAGTAGAAAGAGAGAGAGCGAAAGAGATTTAGGCTTCACAGTCCCCCTAGAGCAAATCATCTCCCTGGTGTCAGCCAACCCTCAAACATATGGGCCCCTTGCTTGGCTCACAGGCACGGCCAGTGTGTGTCTACGCGTGTACATATGTGTGTGTGTGGCAGGGCAACTGTGTTTGACAGCCTGATAGTCTGACAGTTTTAATCACACCTCTGGTTTTGTTACAACTGTTCAGATCTGCGGTTGAGCCCCGAAACACACAGATATCTGCCCTGAGACGACAAGGAGGGGATTGCTGAAGATGAGAGATGTTTCACAGTGAGTTTTCACACAGCTAGGAAAATGAGCTCTAAGCCATACTTGGAAGACGGTCCTTCTGTAAACATCCATCTGCTTTTGTCAATTAAGCTCCTAAAACTCCCTGAAGCAACAAAAACCTTTCATCACCCAGATTTATCGATGGCGTCGTTGAGAACAGGTGCATTTTCAGGCATTCAATTTAAACAAATTGCAAATTTGGTGTAACTCACTCACAGATCTGTCTCCTCAGTCATCAAACACTGGCTCAGCTCCCACCATCACACAGACACATGCACATTATAAGTTGTTTTCCGCCTCTTGCTTCCATTTCTCATATGCTGCGCAATTCAAACTGTCGATTCTACTATATGTCAGCAATTCTGTAGTCTGAAAGAAAAAACAAATATCAAACAACTGGCCACTAGCTTGCAAAATCCACAGTTTTCTACAAACACAAATCTGCAAATATTCCTGTGGATATTGCACAGTTCACCGGATACAATTCCATGCATTCAAACCACATGCTGTCTCAACTTGCAAGGGATGTACTCTTTGCATGCAGTCCATTACACACAGCAGTGTGAGGGCCACGTTTGCTGCGGAGGCTGAAAAAAAAAATGTAATGATGATGACAGTTTCAGTGCTTGATCAGCAAGTGCTGTCTCAAGAGTCAAGCCCTCACACACTTGGACAAACTTGTCATCCCTCACGTTGGAAGATCTTCCAGCACATACTTTCTAAATTTGCAATCCCTCACACTTTCTGTCTGTCTCTATCTCACCCCCACAGCCTAATTGTTTGTTTGTTTGACATGTCCAGTTTCAGACTTGCTGGGATAGTATAAGTAAAAATAGATGTGAAGGCCACTGTGGGTCCTCAGCTGGAGACGATGAATAAAAACAGCACGCTGCCGGGACACAAGTCTGCTCATTTCATCACTGTCTCTTGCTTCTGTGGAGAGTGAAAATAGGGTGGCCCACCTTTATCATAGCAAATATCTTTGTATTTTTTCAATAACCACTCAAATATAACAGTAATGCCCCCCAAAAACTATTTAAAAAGGGCATCCTGAAATTAAATGCACGGTCTTGTTCACGGTTACCAAACCAGCTCATTTAACAAGCTATTATAAATTAATGACAAAGAGAACATGCTCCTAAGAGAAAAAAGCAGAAGTAAGCTTACAAGACCTTCCATTTATGAATAACACTCTAACGTAAAAATAAAATAATAGCTAAACATTGCACGTGACGCACTCTTCCTAAATGTCCGAGAATGAGCTCGTGTCACTGTCAAAAAACTGTCGTTTCCACGCGATACTTGAAAACACGGTCCAGAACGCTTCAGTCATCCTATTTCTACATCTCTGTCTTGCTAGCAAACTACATGCATTCATAATTCAGGATAAGACCGCAAAACAACAAGGTGAGAAACCAAGATTTCTATAATTTATACGCTTGGCACAACAAAACCACACCGCTGCTGTCGCTGCGCGCCAGTCTCTCCCAGCGACCAAACGCACTTACCACAGAAGTGTGCGTGTAATCATCTATAAATATTTCAAGAGTAAATTAAGATGTTAAAATGGGTCAAGTGGAATAGGGAGCAGTCTGCACCAACTTTTTTTTCCCCTTCTTTTTTGCTAAAGACATGAAAGCGCACTCGGACATGACGCTCTTAATAACAGTTGTTTGAATACATTAAGGATTCTTGTAATTTGAATTTTTACATTTTAAATGTAAAACGTGCAATCTCGCAACAAGTTTTGGATGTGCGTAAATGTTTCTTTACCTCCATGAAGAGACGAGACGAGGAGCGCGTGCAGTAACGCCATCCGTAGAGCGATCATCTTTGGCTTTCTGAGTTGTAGTATATTGTTCAAAAAGGACATTATGAATAGTCTAGTTTGAGAAGTTGTGGAATAAATAACATAATCCCGCGGAAAGTCATGTGATAATGTAACTGGTTCGGCAGCAGATTCGCGTTGGTGCCGTCCTCAAAAAAATCCGTGTCCTTTAACTATCACCAAAATTCCGTTAGAAACGAGAATCAAACCCTTTACTAAAGTGGTAAAGCGTTAATATAAGCCCGGGAAAGTCACTGTCATTGTTCCTTTGGTGTTATTATTCCCTCAATACATAAAGTTTAAAACGCAAGTATAGAGGTCCGGACCGGTGGCGTTATGAAGTCGCGCGCCGCAGAAGTTGGTGGTGATCTCCGCGCTAGAGCGGTGGGTAGACGCGCGTCCTATGAATCCGTCTCTTGGCGCACGGGAGCCCAAAACCATCGGCTGTCAGCGCTGACTCTCTCAGAAATGTTCCCATCGCTCCTGTGACGCTGCTTTTGGGTTAACATGTCTGATTTTTATCTTCGCTTTGCCTAAATGAACTTACTCGCGTAGTTCTCCTGAGACAGAAAGGCCAACAGTCAAGCTGGTACTCCAGCGCTAAGAGCGGGAAGCGCATGAAGAAGAGGCGAAAATGAGTGACATCTTAGCTAGCCAATAGGGTTTTCCGACAGAACAGGTGTACTAAAAAGGCAGCCAATCACAAGAAAGGAAAACCCCTCATTCCTGCCACCAACGAGGCAGCTAGATGATGAGCAAAAACACATTTTCTTTTACAAAACACAAATTTTACTCTCTATAAAAAAGAAGATAGGCTTTATATAGGCTATATATATTTTTACATACAGCCTTCCAAGACAGGAGAGTTTGGATTTAGATTAGGCCTACTTTAATTGTCTTATAAACAATTAATCATATTAACATGCTGGCAGGCTTAAAATAAACTTACATTTTTACAAAACAACATAAACCAACCAAAATTGCTTTGCTGATCTTAGCTTTTTAGTTTAAGATGGTCTCTCAGCTCACCTGGTTTAAAATGCTCAAAATACCTCAAAACCTACAAAACAAAGTAAAACTGGTTTATTTTACTATGCTACACATTGTCTCAGTATATGCGTTCCTTTGGAATCAAGCCGAGGACCTTGGCTACAGGCCTGCAAAAAAATAAAGTACTTCGGGATTTATTGGAAGTATGAGAAAAAGCATATTTAGTGGGAACCGCCGCATGAGCAAATGTGTCTCTGTGATGAAATAGAGGAGCAATGGGGACCCCTAGTGAACACTAACTGAATACTTTTTTCTCTGTGTGTGTGGTCCAAGTAGAAAAAGCAATGCAAGATTGGAAATGTCTCACACCTTTCTATTTTTCCTCTTTTAAACCATGTATTTGATGTCTTGATTTGTGACTCTACTGTCAAGAAATTAATATATATAACAAAGGTTAGTTGAAATTATGTTATCTAGGGGGAAATCAAATATGAGCTCATTTGATACATGAACCAAGACAATTGCATTTGTATACATTGTCTTTGTACCTCTTTTTGATTAAATGCAAAAGTAATTCATTTAAATCTAAGGCTGTCAAGTCCTTAACTGTCTTTTTGAAGATTACAGGGCTGTATTTGCAACCAAGCTTTTTATTTTTTTCTACGGGAGGCAGAATATTTCCAGCTATTGAGTGCGTGAATGATGAATGCAGGAAGTGAATCCGATGCATTCTGTTTCTTTTCCGAAACTAATCGCCAGGCCCAGCTTTTGAGATCGATGTTTTTTGGCCCAGATTTTTGGATGAACTACATTGTGTATTTAGAACAAATACAATTGACTCTCTTGTATCTCTCTCTCCCCTTCTTACCCTCTATTCCTCTATCTCACACACACACACACACACACACACACACACACACACACACGCACAAGCGCTTAACCCTCAGAGACCCAAGTATTGATATTCTCAATTCATGTTTTCCATTAGTCATAAAAAAGCATTTTGTTTAGGCAAAATTTGCAACATAAGTATAATTTGGAGAAATTATGCCAAATTGGCATTTATGGCAAAATTTCACCACACTTTTTATTATAATTTTTTATTTTATTTTATTTTTTATACAGAAAAGCACAGAATTCACAACACAATTAAAGGAGTGGTTCACTTTAAAATGAAAATGTCCCCATGATTTACGCCCTCAAGATGAACACAATCAGAGTTATAATAATTAATATCCTGACATTTCCAAGCTTTATAATGGTAGTGTTGGGATCCATTGAGATTGAAACTCAAAAAAGCACAATTATTCATCCCTCATAAACGTTCTCCACGTGGCTCCGGGGGTTAATGAAGACCTTCTGAAGCGAATCGATAGGTTTTGTAAGGAAAAATATCCTTATTTAAAACAAAATATCTAAGCTTCTGCCAGACCGCCTTCCGTAATCAACTTACGAAAAAGGGTAACTGATGTGACATATCTCTAAAACGTAGCGTAAGCATTTTGATTAGGGAAGGCGGGATTCAATATGCAATTTTTTCCCCAAAAACTGTTGATGTGATAAAATTCTGTCAGAATTCTAGTGAAATTAGGGAGCTCTTCCTCTGTGCAAATGATACTAAAAATCCCAATTTCTCCATACAACAAAGAAATGTTTTAACCACTTTTGGGACACATTTATCATCTTGGGAGACTGTGTAATGATTAAGTTAACAAAAAAAGTGCCTTTATAAAGAGCTGTTTGTGATGACTACAACAATTTCCTAAAATAATGAAGGCAGGATGTGGCCGTCGCTCGAGGAAGTTCACCTGGCCTTAGAGAGGACAGCAATCAGCAGAAACTGCAATGATCCTCATTAGAATAAACACACGCAAACACTACTGGTCACAGATACACACACACACCCTTGACGCACCAAACATGAGCCCTGGTGCAGAAAGGCAGCCTCGTGCTTGTTGAACCGTAGAGCATACATTAGAATCTCATTAACAGTGGGTGAATTGCAGGGCTCAGAGGGCATGCTAGCAGGCACAACGCTGGGGCGGACAGACCAGCAACATTGTGTTACACACCACAAGGCTCTCATGAAATACCATTCATTAGTTAGTGAAACAAGCTATCGTAAACTCAAACGACACCAGCATCCCAATTACACAGCCTATATTCCAATTAAGAGAGAAAGGCACACACAATTAAAGAATTAACTGATGCAAATGAACGGCAACATGTAGGCCATCAAAACGATTGTGTTTGCAGTGTGGCGCACGTCACTTTTGGCTCTCCTGTGTCACATAACGGAGGAATAAAAATGAATATTACAAAATACACCCATAAGATTGTGATATGTAAATTAGCCGTGGTTCATCAAGCAAGTAAAACAACTCGGCCTTGGAAATAGACTAAATGCAATCGGCCTTTGAAACGAAAGCTTTTCTTTCTCTTCAATTTGCACAGAAATGAATGTTTTCCTGACTGAGGGCCTCCAGCCCTTTCAGGATCTCTTACAACCAGATCAATTACGCTCTTGAAAAGCTGTTGTTTAAACGCGCGTCTCCTCAGGAGATGCAATTTACCACTGAACATAAATCAATGCCGACGAGAAGGGCTAATTCAAAGCCCTCATTTGATGTCAATTTGGCCCTGACCGTGGTCCATTTATAATGACTGAATGTGTCGGGAGTATATTACCCGGAACGGAGCCACAAAGCGTGTGCAGTCATAACTTCCTAGTCTTTTAGACATTGAGAGCACATTTCCATATTGCATCTGTCCGGCATCGTTTGTTTACTAGCCTCTTTGGATGAAATACGGGTGTCACGAGTCATCAATCTGCACACAACCGGAGGTGCGAACGTTTCTTTGAACTGGATCTCACATTCAAAGGAGGAGAGCACTCCAGCGTCTCACGAGGGAACACGCATCTGAAAGTATCTGGAAAATGCGGCCAAATCCTTCCGCTGCACATATTCAGCACCAATCTGTTACCGCCTCCTCTGAGATCCATAATGATAAAACAGAGAGGGAAGATAAGAGGCAGGACATGACCATTAAACTGGCATGTGTGTAATATCTGTGATGCAAAGAGGATTTTTCAAGCTAACTAGAATTCAGAAATGTTGAGAGTCCTTGTCTGGCCCTGATGTACTGAATCTTATTTGATGGATAAATCACCGGCTAGAGGATTAATGTAGAGTACAGAGGATAAAGATCAAAGGTTAAAGTGAAGGATGTAAGATTAAGAGGATGCCCCAACAATGGAAATGTAAAGTGAGGAAATATTGCCTCTAAAAATGGCACCAGCTTCCATCACGCTGTAACGTGGGCTATTTATGGGACAGCGAATGAGAACGCCTAGTCTGGCAGTTTACCATTTTTTGCAGCCAACAGAGAGGCCCCCTAAAAAAGTGATTTAAAATACAGAACATCAATGTAACGCAGACACAAAGCACAACTGTAAAGGCCAGGAATCATCCGATGGTGGGAACTGGCCTTAAAAAATGAAAATTCTGTCATCATTTACTCACGCTTATGTTGTTCCAAACCTATACATGTTTCTTTCTTCTTGTAACACAAAAGAAGATTTTTTTGAAAAATGTTGGTAACCAAACGGTAACCATTGACTCCCATAGCATGTTTTTCTTACTATGGCTACTGTCGACTGTTTGATTAACAAATTATCTTGTTTTTCAAGTTCAACAGAAGAAAGAAACTCAAACAGGTTTGGAACAACATAAGGGTCAGTAAATAATGACAGAATTTTCATTTCTTTGTTCCAATTCTGGCCAGTTGATAATATCATAATGATAAATATCAAAATGAACTGCTGGTGGTAGATCCTTTTCCTATTTAGCACCTAAACTCTTTAGCAATGTCTTCCTAGCATTGTTCGGGAAGCAGAAACACTGTCAATTTAAATCTAGACTAAAAACACATCTCTATACTATGGCATACACATAGATCATTATCAATTTATATTATTCAAATCAGTTAAATGATTGTAAGGCTGCAATAACTAGGTCAGCCGGAACCGGGAACACTTCCCATTAACACCAGATGCAGGGCCGTAACCACCACAGACATTGAGGGGGAGACACAAGTCCCCCCAATACTTAAAATTGTCCAATATTTGAAATTCTTGCACTGCTCTGCTGCACTTCATTATGCAGAGCTCTGTATGTTAGGATGACAAAAAGGTTTAAAAGTTACATTTTCAGTCTGGTCTGCCTCAGCGATCAGCGCTCGTCAATGTCAAAATGATTGAGATGGCCAATCAAATCAAATCAAAGTAGGCGGGTTTCTGTTCTCTTTTGGCTCGTTCACAGTCTTCACACAGACGAGCGCGTCAATCTCTACTGATTAATGCCGTTGCAGGGATTCTATTCCTTCTGTTGAAATCACAGAAACATAATGCACACAAACGTGCCCAGATTTTAATTAAAAAATAATAATAATTTTAAATGAGGGGGGTTTGTAACCTGGAACCTTTGGCACAGTTTACAAAAATTCTACCACCAGACCACTAGGGAATCCAAATGAAAACAGCGTATCTAACGTGAAGAATCTAGAGATTATCAATATATTTGATGCAAATTAATGCAAATATTATTTGCAAATAGTCTCAAAATGATTATTTCCCAACTAGAATTGGACCTAGAATTTTGTTTATTGTTCTATTTCTTTATGCTTAATAAAAAAATTGGTCCCCGCAATTTTCAAGGCATGGTTACGGCCTTGAACCGATGTACTCGTTTACATCATAAGAAGAATGGTATCTATGCTAATATTAGTCTCTCTCTTTACAGTAGTCCGGAGGATCCAGGCCGTATCCAGATCAGATGGTGGACCTGTGTCTAGACACGACCACAATGCAGCCCTGAAGTGTCAGCAGAGACCGTGTCAACTAGACTCTCCCCTGTGAAGTCCTCCTTCCCTTCCCTTTCCCTCTGTACAGATAAAAACATTATCAAAATGATTCCTGTTCACATGGATCCGCTGAAGCGACTAAAAATGCTGTATTACGCATGCCAGAATTTGGTGGTCATTTTGTAAAGAAAAACTACACACCTGCGCACATTTGTGTATAGACGCACTTGCCTATGGACTAAACACATGATACTTATGTGCATGCGTCACTGTTCCTGCAGATTCACGTTTTTTGAAGTTTACACAAAGACAATAACAGTATTGTTTCAAAACTATTTCAAAGTTTGCATTCTCTAGCCACCAAACACTGTTGCCATGCAAATGAACAGCCAGAACGCATTAAAAGTTTTCTATTTTAGTTGAAAATGGTGTCGTGTAAGTGTCCTCAAAGTTAATAACTAATGTTTTTTTACAATGGAAATGAATCAATTAAAAACGTACTTTAGCTGGACAATAACTTTTTTCTAGAGCTGCTGTACAGCAGAAACAGGCAAAACAATCTCTCCTCTATTCATTTCATATTATCACAGTAAATCTGCTTTGAAACAATCTGTATTGTAAAAAGGGGTATATAAATTAAGGTGACTAACCCTTTAACATAAGAATGCCACCTCAAAGTCATAATTCCCAGCGAGAAACCTGTTACTTTCTGATGTAATGACTTGAGGCCGTGTCAATAATACAAAATTAAAGAAGCAAATTGTTATTGATCATAATTAGTTGTTAATCCTGAGTCATTTTGTGTTCTCTTGATGAAGAACAGTGATAAAGCTTGCCAGACAACACTATTGATTTTGGGCAGACTAACCAAAATCCAAACAAACTAAATTTCCACTCTTTTTCTGGAACAGTGTTCCAAACGGGGGTTGGCGAACTGTGATTATTCAAATGCGAGCAGCTCATGAACCTGTGTTTTTGGCGTCTCTGAGCAGCTCGGTTCACAGTAAAATGCAGCGAACTTCCTCTCTGCATGTGCTGGGAGTTTAACATGGGGGAAAGCAGTGTCTGGCAATATATCCACCGAAATAAATAAAGCATTATGATTTAAAATGCTTAAAAGCTCAAGGTTTTGAATGCTTGAAAGTGAAGAATGTATGAGAGAAATATTAGTGTTACATTATATTATTGAAAATATTTTAAATATAGGCTAATTCTCAAAATGACAAAAGTTTGAGAACCTCTAGTCTGGGGCAATGCACACTAATGTGCATCTTACACTCTTTGTTATATTTAATTAGAGCAAAAAAACATGGGAAAAAAAACTAGTAAAACACACAAACTCATCATTAGACTGATGAGATTTTACTGTAGATGGAGCTGTCCAGCTTTACGCTGTAAAAGTAAAACTAAGCATCCTGTCGCTTATTACAGCCAATGGCTGGATAGTGCAAAAATTTTGCTTTCTTTTGTAAATTTAAACCCCTGTCTTAATGATAATAATTATTATTATATCCGTTCATGATAGTTTTATCTGTACGCCTGCAAACACTAAAACCTCCAGTTCCACTTCATCGTTTTTTCCCCTTCTGTGATAAGGTATAAAACATAATCTGGATAAAACATTCTGTTAAGCTTTTAGGTCTAATTCTGCAAAAAAGTAAGCTGATCAACAAACAAGACCCCTGAGCCGTGTGCCAATCACTGAAATAATGATAATGCGAATTATAAACAAGAAATAATAACAATACTGACACACTTCCCATGATTCTGCTGTAGTGAAGCGTGATTCATGCAAACATCTCACTTGCCAGTAGATTACCCCAGAGAAAGCGTCCCACCTGCAGAAAGAAAGAGAGAGAGGGGATAGGGAGATCGACAGATTTATTAAGAAGAGTGCAAATATTAATTTTGATCTCGTCTCACGGTGCGCAAGGACTTAATTACCCTCATTTGCATATAATTGCGTCCCGTGGGATGGCCCGCAAGGCACGACTCACAGAGCGAGATGTTGTTTTGGTCGTTGTGGTGACGAACGTTGCTCATCAGTCTGGCTAAAACCTTGCGGTGTGATGAGGCATGTGGGGAGGAGTCCGACTGAGCATGCTCAGTACACACACTAATGAATTTCAATGAAGACCGGCCCATTCACCTTCTGTCCCGTGGCAGTTCCAGCGTGACACGTGCTGATTAGCAGAGCTCTGTAAAGTGAGATTGAATTATGTAAATACAGTGATTTAGTATACATCCAATCTGACTGGGCCATCTTGCAATCAAATCGGCAATTTGCTGTTTTAGTTATTTATGCGCCTCTTATTCACCTGCTGGCTTGTTTATCTGGGTGTATAAATCAATTCAGGCGCATCGTGCAGATCTATATCTGTTTGTTTTTTTTCGTGTTTATTTACTCCTGAATATAAACATTTACTTTCCTCATTCATCGTACATACTAGCACAAAGCACACAAGACTATTCCTCAATGGCATATGGTACATTCATGCATTCAGAGTGAAGAATGGAGAATGTTAAACAACCCTTCAATCACTTCGCACACATAGTAAAATCAATGATGCTCAGTTTACAAAATGTCTCAAAAATGCTTCTGCCACCCAAATCCCATGAAAACACCTCATCGACATGAGGGCTTTGGCCAATAGAGCTGTTTAGCTAATGAGCCGAATTTAACACTCAGTAATAATGAAACTAGAGAGTGAAGAACAAAACACATTGAGGCCTAATCCAGAAACAGCCTTCACACATTTATTCGCAGCACACAAAGATCCATTAGTGGGTGCCAGAAATGTTATATGACTGTTGGATGACCAGAAGGAGTTGTGCTCACAAACGGAGGGAGAATAATTGTGCTAATGAACAGAAAGGAGGGATGAGACGCAGACGAGTGTGTGGCAGATGGCTACGACGAGCCACAATTAGAAAATGAGGGGCTGACTCTGTCTGCACATGAAAGCTAAATATCGCTCTATCTGAACAGGTTTGAACTGAATTTATATACAGATGACTGTATAGAAGCAGATATACTCAAACTAGGTCTCAGGCTGCAAAAGCTACGGCTCATTTATGTGGCAGCTTGTGCATTGACTGCTCTCTCATTTAATGCAAGCAAACAAATCTCTGAACTTTCATCAAAGAGAAACAAACATCAATAGCACTGTAAGAAAGTACTTTAAAACAAATCTAAGATACAGGCATTTTCAGCATGCATGGATGATTTGTGAATATGGATTAAGGTGAAATGGCACTCTACAGTCAGACAAGTATTGTGTGTGTCTTTTGCAGCTCTGAGACAGTGTTCAATTTCTGACCAATGCATGAAGTCAATAAGAAATCATTGAGAGAGTCAACCTGCCTTTAGTGTATGATAATCAATATATATATATATATATATATATATATATATATATATATATATATATATATATATATATATATATACATATCTGTTTGGATGTTACAGGGAGATCTGTTGCATGCAGTGCATGGCTGGTGGGTGACAAATCAATATTTCACAAAACCACATCCCGTGCCATGCTAAATAGGTGATTGGCAAACAGCAAAACATTTCATCATTTGTAAAATTACATGATGCTATCTAATTATGCATTCACACATGTGACTGACACCTTGAATTAACAATAAAAATCAATGTGTAGGAATTACACTACCATTCAAACGTGTGAGGGCATAAGATGTTGTAATATTTCTTATGCTCATCAATGCTGCATTTATTTAAACAAAAAAAAAATGAAATAGTATTCCAATTTAAAACAACTGTTTTCTATAAAATATGATTTATTCCTGTGATGGCAAAGCTGAATTTTCAGCATTAATCCAGTATTCATAACACTTGACCCTTCAGAAATCATTCTAATATGCTGATTTGCAGCATTATTAATGTTGAAAATAGGTGCGCTGCTTACTAGCTTATATAAAATAGAAACAATGATAATCAAATATAAAGTTCAAAAGAACAGTATTTCATTGAAATGTAATTTGTTGTAACAATATGTTTTTACTGTCACTTTTGATCAATTTAATGCATCCTTGGACAGTACTGTACACTTACCTGTTTTGCTGATATATTAACTGACCAATAAAATTACAGTATAAACAGATATATCAGGGCTTTCAACAAATTTATTTTGGTGATTATTAAAAATGATATTATACTCATACTAATGTCGCGAGGTGCTTTTAAAAGGTCTGGCTGTTTTCAGGGTGATTAAAACATTTCAAATATCTATTGGCTTAATTGTAATCTTATATTGGCCCACATTAAAAATGACTGTATTTTGTTTACAGAATTTACAGCTGGCCTGAATAAGGTAAATATCTGAGCTCTTCTCTTTTATGACTTTTTTAGAAAATGAGCCGTTATTTTTCCTGCATGTATTCAGACTTCAAGGTAATTAAACCTCTGGATATGGTGTGTGTATGTTGTTATCATTGATACCAGTTGCTTTTGTGGTGTATGAATGCATGCGGCCTATTGCATGGCCGTATAACTGCCGCGGTTATTCAGGTCAAAAGTTGCGTGCTGGATGTTAATTTTATACGACAGTTCAATTAAAAAATAAGTTAATATTGACCAACTTACATTTTTAACACAACACTGCCTGTAGGTTCTCTAGTATTTACGCTTCGCTAACGAAGACAGGTCCAAACAAATCCAAAGCAGAACCGACTGCTGCGCATGTCCGATCAACACACAGAAGCGTTTAGTTCCTGAATGATTCAATGCTTCTGAACGAATCGGATGTGCGAATGATTCAGTGACTCACTCTTAAAACGCGCTGAATTTGGAACAGCTAGCCTACTCGTACTACTTCTGACACAGAAATATATTGTAAAATTAGTAAGACTAGTAAAATAGTAAGCGGGTAGTTTACTAATTTATTTCCTGAATCGAATGAATCAGTGTTTTCTAAGAGTTGGATGAATTAATTGATCAAACTTGTCGCCATCTACCTGCCATATTATATTATATTATATTATATTATATTATATTATATTATATTATATTATATTATATTATATTATATTATATTATATTATATTATATTATATTAATTATATTATATTAATTATATTATATTATATTATATTATATTATATTAGCATTTTTATGATTTTATTATATATTTAGTGTTGTCAGACAATTAATCGCGATTAATCCTGATTAATCCAAAATAAAAGTTAATGTTTACATAATATATGTGTGTGTTCACTCATGCATGTATATATTTAATAAAAAAATTATATGTAAAATATTTATATTTATATATATTTATAATTATATAAATATATATATGCAAATATATGCAAATATTCGTAAATATGTAAATACATGTATAAGTATACATAATAATTATACACAGTACACACATTATGTACACAAACTTGTATTTTGGATGCGATTAATCATGATATTATTTTATATAATATTATATCATATTATATTATATAACAAATTATTTGCATTTACCCTCTGCTCTTGTTTCCTATAGTGTACCTTTCTAAACTTGGCATTGTAAACTATGAATATGGTTGAATCTGACACATTTCTTATTTCTATTGTAATAAAAGTATCTGCACAGTGCATAAATGTAAATATTTGCAGCTTGAATGTAGCTCAGTAATATATTTACTCATAATGCCTTGAGGGGCCTCACAAAGGGTCCTCGGAGCACACCTACACCTACACGACCAGAGAAACGAGAGGCATCAGGTTAGACTGGCTGAGGAGCAGAATCCATAAGCTCTTTAATTAAAGCTGATGAGGGGTTTGCACTCAACACGCCACGAGTGTCTGTCACTGTGCCGTTTACTGGAGTCAAAACGAACTGGAGAGAAGAGCTAACGAGGTGTCATCTCCCAGATGCTTTGCTCATCATAGAGGAAGAAGGGTGGAAAGTCGAAGAGAGAGAGAGAAAGAAAGAGCGCAAGAAAGCAGAAGGTGGGCCATGGATGACAGTGTGTGAGAAGGAACTAGATGGAGAGAACAACAATGAGGAGAGGACAGCGATCAAGAGAGGAAGAGGACTGTTAATAAACTTCTGTTTATTAACACTACCACATCAGCTGGCGCAGTTGATGCCATCTGGTGTAATGGCCTGGGTGCCACACGCCCGCAGGCAGATGGTACCCGTTTTACTGATCATTATTACACCATCAGTATATACGTATGGCAGACGGGTACGGTCCGCACAACCCCTGCCAGGTAGGAGGACTGCATGGGCACATAGCACTAATCTATGGGTAACCCCTCAACTCACCCCTGCACGCACATACATGGGACAGATAGAAAAATCATGCAAGCTTAAAAGCTTCTCATTTGCCATCAAGTCATGGCACCTTTATTTATATAGCTCTTTATACAATACAGATTGTTTCATAGCAGCTTCACGGTAATAAACATAAAGAAAAAAACTGAATCGATGATGCTAACTCCATCAAATATGAGGCAAATTCTAGTTCTGCTGTAAAGCAGCTCTAAAAAGACAATGATGCTATTGTTTAGCTCAGGCCAGTTTCAGTGATTGAGTTCAATGTATACAGTTCATCAATTATGAAATAATGTCATTATTCAGTCAGTGTGATGTTGATTCAGTTCAGTTCAATAACCGTATTGATGTTGCAGAGTTCATCAATTATGAAACTAATTTGATTCAGCTACAAAGCATCTCTACAGAAGACAATAGCGCCATTCAATTTCAAGTTTTGTTCTCATCCAATAGTGTCGGTGCAGTGAAATCGATAATATTACTGACTTCAAGTATATTTTAAACCCCAACTAAGTAAGGCAAAGGCAAAAGTGGCAAGGAGCCCATTAGGTTAAAGAGATTGAGATCAAGCCACAGTCATGATGTCATCCATTTAATATCTAAACCGCTTACGGCACAATTGAGTTTTGAAGAGTTTAGATTACATTTTCTCTTCATTGAGATAATGAGTTCTCAGATGCTCTATTTATTTTTGGACTGCTCAGAGGCTTGTGTTTGCTAAAGTGGCCCTCCTCCGTGCAGCTCTCCCGTCACAGATTGCCGTCTAATCCAGGTAATAGCCATTAAGCAGCCTTGTCTGAACAAAAATAAGCTTCGCTCCACAAGCCAAATGTGCCAGAGACATTTTTGGATGCAACAACACCCAGAGGAATATCTGAACCCACCAGACACACCCCGGTCCTCCCAGGCTGGGGAAACATTTTCGCTCTGACTGTCAGTTGTTGGACACACATCCAGTAAGCGGCAGGTTGTCATGAATATTCAGTATATAGTGTTTCCTGCATGTCTATGAGAGCAAGACTGAATATGGCTTGGATTCCTGATGGGATAATGAGGATCATCTGAAGGGTCTACACAGGTGGCCATTTTAGAGGAAAGACCATCCCTGTTTACACTAGGCAAAAAAATCCTCCTTGCGTATTTGTAAAGCCATTCGATTGGTCTAAACCATATAAAATGCTGTTGTAAACAATCTTAGACAAATCAGACTGCCAAAGCCCCCCTCTAGAGCAATGGATATCAAATAACTCAATATGCACTTAATGGGTAGTTTAAACAAGATTAAACAGCCCTCATGGGGAACAGTACAGCCATAACAGAACTGCTTGAGCCATAAAATGACACCTTGAATGGTGAGCACTAAAACATTTAACATTCATTACATTGTGTACAAATGCCTTTTTTATATTAACTGGGTCATGGGGAATCAAACTTTCCTTGATCTTTTGAAATTAAACTGTTCATTGTACTATAAAAACACTGTGGGCCCTATCGTACACCTGGCACAACAGGACTTCAGGCGTGACACAAGAGTTTTTTTGCTCGTTTCAGCCCGACACCGTTATAATTTTCACGCCCAACACCACGTTGTTTAAATACCAAATGCACTCGCGCCCATCTGTTCGCCCATGCTGGTCTGAAAATGACGAGTGTTCAGGACAGGCACATTGTTGGCGCATTGCTATTTTGAGGCAACTGAAATCGACTGTGCCATTGACCGACAAAAACCTGGTCTATAAGTCAATAGCGCAGTATTTTTTGTGTTATCTAAACTAAGGGCACAATATGAGCCTATAGGCGGATGCACAATGCACGTACACTCTGCTTATTACACACGCAGCAGCACACAAATATTTTTAAGTGAAGTTACAAACGTAATTTAGGGAGGAGCGAGCCCGTCTAATCTTCCAATCAACAGTCAACAGCCAGCGTATATAAACAGCTGATTACCTCTCCTCAGTCTCAGATGTTCCAGCATCCCACCACCTCCCCAAACTCCACCTTTATCTTTAGTACTTTGCTCTACATAAATCTTTTAGTCACTGTAGGGAGTATATCAGAGCTCGAGTTGAAACTGCTTCATCGAGCCCCTCAACAGTAGACAGCAAGCCAAATAAGCTTAACCTAAATATTTGAAGATTACATGGACAAACAAATTCGTTAAATATTAAAAATATTAAAAACAAAAGGATTCCTCTCTGGAGAAGTGTTCAGTCTTTCTGTCTTAAACTTTCTGAAAAAGTGGATTCAGATTGTGAAAATTGGACCCACTATACTTAAGAACACAAACGCTGGCAAGTGAAAAAAGCCATTTATTAAAACTAAACTATACAAAAACATGCTAAATGCCACAATGCCTCACCTGTTTGACAAAGGCCTCCCATAGTGCACCATAATATTCAAAGACCCCCTAATATAAGGTTAGTACGGAGCCCCTATAGGGACATTGTGGTGAAAAAAAAATGAGAAGGAAGGAAAAATAATAAGCCAATGCACTTTGTGTTTCTTCGCAAAACTTTTTGCGTTCTTTGCAAGTGAAAGTTAACGCAAACATTTTGTGAGTACCGGTAAATGCAAAAGCATTGCCAAAAAATTCGTCCTCCCATTTCATATTTTTTCCTTCCACCATGGAAAGACCTATATCCAAACCTCAGCACTGCTCAGCACCACACAACCCATTTTTAGACCAATTAAACCTTTTCTCACTGTAATCCACCTGAAGGACAGTGACTGACACTTCAGAGACGAATCAAGCAGAGATGAACTGGTTATTAAAGAGATGGGGTTGTAAATAGAATGAGGTATTATGTTTTTCACTACTGAAATATTGACATTGTCTCTGCTGGGTTTGTTATAGTGGAAGCATGGGTGAAGACACCAGGCATATTCATTAACTCTGACAGTATTGAGTTTCCATCAGACTACTGAGCAGGGACTCCTTGTAGAGAGGATTATATATCTTATACCATATACAATTTACGCCACAGAGTAAAATGATAGTGATAGTATTGTGTGTGTGTGTGTGTGTGTGTGTGTGTGTGTGTGTGTGTGTGTGTGTGTGTGTGTGTGTGTGTGTGTGTGTGTGTGTGTGTGTGTGTGTGTGTGTGTGTGTGTGTGTGTGTGTGTGTGTGTGTGTGTGTGTGTGTGTGTGTGTGTGTGTGTGTGTGTGTGTGGACTGGTAATCCCTACGGTATGGGGACAAAATGTCCCCACAAAGATGGCAATATCCAAATTTTTGTCCTTGTGGGGACATTTTTTGGTCCCCATGAGGAAAACATCTTATAAATCACACTAAGTGATGTTTTTGAGAAAGTAAAAATGCAGCATGTCTCCTGTGATGGGTAGGTTTAGGGGCAGGGGCAGTGTAGGGGATAGAAAATACGGTTTGTACAGTATAAAATGCATTACGCCTATGGAATGTCCCCATAAAACATGGAAACACAACATGTGTGTGTGTGTGTGTGTGTGTGTGAATGTGTGTGTGTGTGTGTGTGTGTGTGTGTGTGTGTGTGTGGGCATGTTTTTGTGAAATATCAGGACACAAATGTGTATAATGACATGGGTAGGACATAGGTATTACAGAAAGAGGGTGAAAAATGAGGACGTTCCCCATGTCCTCACTTTTCAAAATGCTTTTAAATCACACAGGATGAGGTTTTTCAAAGAAAGTAAACTGCACAGTCTCCTGTGATGGGTAGGTTTAGGGGCAGGGGCAGTAGGGGATGGAAAATACGGTTTGTACAGTACAAAATGCATTACGCCTATGGAATGTCCCGGTGTGTGTGTGTGTGTGTGTGTGTGTGTGTGTGTGTGTGTGTGTGTGTGTGTGTGTGTGTGTGTGTGTGTGTGTGTGTGTGTGTGTGTTTTTGTGAAATATCAGGACACAAATGTGTATAATGACATGGGTATGACATAGGTATTACAAAAGAGGGTGAAATATGAGGACGTTCCCCATGTCCTCACTTTTCAAAATGCTTATAAATCACACAGGATGAGGTTTTTTCACAGAACGTAAACTGCGCAGTCTCCTTTGATGGGTAGGTTTAGGGGCAGGGGCAGTGTAGGGGATAGAAAATACGTTTGTACAGTATAAAATGCATTACGCCTATGGAATGTCCCCACATTTCACAAAACAAACATATGTGTGTGTGTGTGTGTGTGTGTGTGTGTGTGTGTGTGTGTGTGTGTGTGTGTGTGTGTGTGTGTGTGTGTGTGTGTGTGTGTGTGTGTGTGTGTGTGTGTGTGTGTGTGTGTGTGTGTGTGTGTGTGTGTGTGTGTGTGTGTGTGTGTGTGTGTGTGTGTGTGTGCTCCATTATTTTCAGTCACTTTTACCTAGAAATACATTTGGAGTTTTTATCCACTCTGGCAACATTGAAATGATTGAAACATTGAAACATTGAAATTACATAATAGTAATATCATTAATTAAAAATCGAACATTTTTACTTCAGTGTATAAAAACCCAAACTGTGTTTCTGGGTCAAACTGACTCAAAATGATGAAGTGGTTCTTAATCATGAAGCCAAACATGATGAAACCCAAAGTTCCACAGTGAAAGACCTGCATCGGGAATGACAGTGCTGACCCAGCTGATTTGTATTGGTTTGGTGCTGGTTTAGATGAAGGACATGAACAGCCACGTTAACCAGAAAAACTTAGCTGGCGAAGAATATCGACCATTCTTCTGATGAGGCTGGTGGCCTTGCTGAATCTTGTTAGGAACGCGAGCACACCAGCATCCAAAACACAACATATGCTGGTGTTCAGCAATGCTGTTCTTTTCACAACATGCTCAGATTGAGCAGCTGACCTCCAGCACCCATCCCTGGGGTTTCTTGGCCCTGAAGTGCAAATCTTTATGAACCAAAGAACACAGTACTTCCCAACCTTTCTTGTCCAACAGACCTTAAGTAGCCCCGTCCCTTCTACTTCCACAGCATGAAGGTAAAATCTTACGGATTTATGAATGAACCACTTATTTTAAAAACGTACTGACATTTGTTACGACATCCAATTCAAACATTACATTACATTAGAAAAAAAAGAGGCCATGATCATGATACGCCCAATAAACTAAAAGCAATTTATGCTGTGGAGAAAAAAACAGACACATGTGGCTCTCTATCTTTGATAAAACATTGGATTTTGTTACGTTTTGACAGTTGTGGGAGCAATCCAGCTAACAATAAATATGTTCTTGTAACATTCTCATTAAGTTACAGAAACATTATTTCTGAATGTTTAATATTCAACAAAATAAAATACATCTAAATATTTTAGGTAAAAGCGTTGCTTGAATATATAAGTTAAACCCCTTTGAATGATTTTTTTATTAACATTGCTGGAAGAAAATGTATTCTTAATTTCGAGAGAACCTTTCCACAAAGTTAATTAAAGTTCTGAGAATGTTGCCTGTTGGAATTGTGGAGAAATTTCTCTGAGAATGACATAATGCCATATTTGAAACATAAAACACATTAAAAGTCAAAATTTTCATTGAAATAGAAGCTCAGCATGTATGAAACTATCACCCAAGGTGAATACAAACAGTTTGAATCCATTCATTGCAGTCGCACATAATGTATAGCATGGCCCACAATCATACATTTCATTTTAGGCTGCAGTTTAGTGCAAAATGTCTGAAACCTAAACCTCACAGCAGCTGATCCTTCGTTGTTAGTATACATTGTGTAGTGTTTACCTGCTTTACATCGTTGGTTAAAATTGCTCTGCACACACTCAAGCATATACAGTAACACTCAAAACCTCATGACCAGCGTGAGTAGGCATAGAACATTTTGAATGTTATCTTTCTAATCCAGACAGGGTTTAGAGAACTGCAACACCTCAGCAACGCTTCCAGTAACACCCCTGCTGGCTGGCAAACAAAGGAAATCTCAACGCATGAGGATAAAATATTCAAACACTACAGTTGATGTTGTGAGCAGGCTCCAAAGTCACTGAGCTATGACATCCGCTGGGTTGGCACATGCTTCAAGTAGCATGTCATTTTTAGAAATGTGATGCTTTCTTTGTTTTCGATGGCTGCATTTCAGAGAACAATAGACGAACATTTCAGTTTATGTCTGTCAAACTAGAATCATTGATTTGTTAGTGTGTATACATGACTTTGGCGATTGTTGAGGTAATTTATACATAGAGATATGGTTTAGAGATATATTATGTTTCTCACAAATAGATATTGTTATTAAATATACAAAACTTTGATATGCCACCATTTGCATTCATCCTGCACATTCTCCTATTGAAGATTTCTGGAAAACTTGATTCTGATTGGTCAACTGCGCGGCATTCAGTGCTTCATAGCAGCGCCATCTTTGTTTTTTTAATCTCTTCAGTGGGTTGTACTGTTATTTAATGTGTTTTTGGATTGTTCTGCTGACGAAACACTGGAAAAATACCTTTTTCAGTAGACAAAGAAAAAAACTCCAGACAACATGAGCTGTGGAAAATGATAAGTGATTATATCCCTCACAGCCCTCGCTTTCATACATGGTGCTGCTCTGAATGAGGTCTATAACTAACAATCGCAGAGTATTGTAAACAGAAACTGCCTCTACTTTCAACTGCTCTTGTTTCAAACAAATGCATCTGACGCCATCTTGTATCTCAGTTACGAAATTGTAGTAAATTGACCTCTGAGGAAAAGTATAGTCTACTGTAATAGTGTTAAAGTGTTTGTCTCTTTTCTTTAAGATAATAATTCACAGCCCAGTAGTATTCATTTATTCACATTGTTAATGGATATACGGAGCCCCAAGGAAACATGATGTTGGGGAAATATGGGAGGATAAATTCGATTTTACTGCTTTTGCGTTTACTCACAAAACTTCTCTTGTAGAACTTCTCTCGCAAATACACTCACCCGAAACATTGCTTTCGCTCACAAAAGAATTGAATAGTTGTTCCTTCTGCCTCATAATATTTCAGTCATGAAAGGTTTGCAAACACAAAGCTTCCTGGGGAAGAACCCAAAAGTTTTATGAGCGAACGCAACATTTCTTGGGGGGAAAACAAAAGTTTTATGAGAGAACACAAAAGCATTGATATAAAAATTGTTCCTCCCATCTCATTTTTTCCCATCATCCCTTTAAGACTCCATAAGAACATAACACTATACAATACTCATATTGCGTTCCTGTAGCTCAAACAGGTTCGATTCCCATGGGAATGCATGACCTGATCAAATGCGTAGACCACTATAAATGCAATGCAAGTTGCTTAAATCCATAAATGTGTTAAATCTATGTTGTACGGGAAAGTGTAGGTCATCAGTGGGATGAGGTTTGTAGTTGTGTACCCATGTTCTCGCAGATACTGTATAGGCCTGAGTTTCTCTTCTAGGACAGGAGTATATGTATGTATGTTAATATCCAGAGGTTTGTGGCCTCAGCAGCTTTGACTCCAAAGCACCAGGGTCTGTCAGAGAGGATTACACTGCTGCCAACAACATCACCAATGCAAAGAGGATTTAGGAATGATTTCCTGACTCTACCAGCACACTGACTTCATTTATTTGAGCTTTTCCAAAAAAAAACGAATGAATAGATAACATTAATCAGATGCTAAAAGGAAAAGTCTTTTAATTTTTGAAAATGGCAAAACTGATTAAACCAAATATATGGTTACTACCAGTCAACATAAAATTAAAATTTGCATTACTTACTTTCTTAAAGGAACACTCTACTGTATTCACAACGAGTACAAATACTGCTAACTTGGGCGCAGAGATATCACGCAACACATTGTGACAAGCGTCCCGAGCCTATAGTTTTCTGCTGTGTTCTCTCCCCCTCCCGGGTGGACTCAAGTTCTGGAGCACGACGTCCGCACCTCACCGGGGATCAACGTATGGCAGCGGCCCTGCCGGGTTCCGGAGGCTCGGAGACACGCCATCGAGGAAGAGGTGCAGGAGATGTTGAAGTTGGGGGTCATCGAACCATTATGCAGCCTGTGGGCCAGCCCCATCGTCATGGTCCCCAAGCCCTACGGCACCTTCCGCTTCTGCAACGACTTCCGCCTGCTGAATGAGGTCTCCGAGTTTGACGGCTACCCCATGCCCCGAGTCGCCGAGCTCCTGGATCGTCTGGGGAGGGCCCGGTACATCTCGACCCTCGAGCTGACCAAGGGATATTGGCAAGTCCCTCTGACCGAGAACGCCAAACCAAAGACCGCCTTCTCCACTCCCTTCGGCCTGCACGGGGCCCCAGCCAGGTTCCAGCGGCTGATGGACATCCTCCTCCGGCAGCATCAGGCGTACGCGGCCGTGTATCTGGACGACGTCGTCATACACTCAGAGACCTGGGAGGACCATCTGGACTGGTTGCGGAAGGTGCTGTCAGAGCTCTGCCGGGCTGGCCTGACCGCCAACCCCCGGAAGTGCCACCTGGCCCTCGCGGAAGCAAAGTACCTGGGCTACCAGGTGGGTCATGGTCTAATCCGGCCCCAGGAGAAGAAGGTGACTGCAATCCACTCCGCGCCACGGCCCACCTCCAAGACTCAGGTACGGGCCTTTCTGGGGTTGGCGGGGTATTACCGGTGCTTTATCCCTAACTTCTCCTCCTTAGCCTCTCCCCTGACAGACCTGACCAGGAAGGGGCAACCGGAGAAAGTCCCGTGGGGCACCGAAGTGGAGACAGCGTTTCACCGGATCAAGACAGCCCTCACTGCGGAGCCCGAGCTCCCGATTTCAACCGCCCCTTCCTGCTGCAGACGGACGCATCCGACACCGGGTTGGGAGCCGTCCTATCCCAGGTCCTGGACGGCGAGGAACCCCCGGTGATCTACATCAGCCGGAAGCTGACCCCCGCAGAACAACGGTACGCGACCGTCGAGAAGGAGGCGTTGGCCGTCAAGTGGGCAGTCCTGGAGCTGCGTTATTACCTCCTCGGACAGCACTTCACCCTGGTCACCGACCACGCACCCCTACAGTGGATGGCCCGGGCGAAGGATACAAACGCCAGGGTGACTCGGTGGTTCCTCGCGCTCCAGGACTTCCACTTCACTGTGCAACACCGGGCTGGGACGTCCAACACCGACGGTGTCACCCGGATATGGGCAGCTTTCGCAGATCTGTCAGGGCCCACTCCCTGCCCGCCCGCCCGATTTTCCCTGCTTCTCCACAGGAATAGGAAAACGCTTGGGGGTTTGGGGGTGTGACAAACGCCCCAAGACTCCATCAGTGTCGCCCTGGAAATGGATCAGCCACACCTGCAACCGCTCATCAACCGCTCTGAGTGGTCACACCTGTGGAGGATCAGGAGCCGGCTTCATAAGTGTGGCGGACGAGCAGAGAGGTGAGAGATGTCTCCACAAGACTCGGCTAACCTTATCCTATGCTATTCCCCACATAGAGCAGCGTGTGACCGCCAGCCCCTTCACCACTGGAGAACACGGACCCACTCTGCACCACTTCGCACTAGGAAGGAAGGAGAGACGCCGAGCACCGAGCACCCACCGCCTTCCTTGCGCTACGTTTTCCTTTCACCGCAACTATTAATAAAATCCACCCTTCGGGGAACTCACCTGTATCCACGTGTCGTGTACTTCTTCACCCCATCACAACATGAAATCCCCAAACTACAGGAGTATGTTGTGCATGTGTTGCATGATATCTCTGCACCCAAGTAGCAGTGCTTTGCCTGTGCTTCCCCATAATATAGTCCCAAGTTAATATCTGCCTAGGAAATTGCCTAGTCTTAATCTGTATCGCTATTTGTACTCATTGTGAATATGCAGGCCACAAGAAGTAATTAGGTGCGTTTTTTCATTTATTTTTTATCACGTTTACTTGGGACATGCTAGCTGGCAACATAGGATTCCGTTAATTATGCTAAGCTATGCTGGCGACCCTGCCAAACTAAAACAATTCATGCACTAAAACGACAAAATGACAAAAATGCATTTGTCCATATGTCTAAATGTAGGAAAGATGTTGAATAAGCCCTATTTCTAAAAACGGTGGAGTGTTCCTTCAATGCATAGAGGAGAGCGGGGCACAACCTAACGCTTTTTGACTGTCTCAGTTTGTGTAAATCCACTTAGGGTTCAGAGTATTTATTTTTTCCCACATTAACTTCACACATGTCTAGTACAATTATGTAGTTTTGTTTCATTAATACAGTGTATACTTTTATCTTGATTTACCCCGAAAGAATGGAAGTGAAATGTGACAACATGCCCCGTAGGTGTGGTTCATTGTAACATGTGGGGTATATTGTAACATGACCAAATGACAGCTTAAAATGTTATCTGATATTATCAAAAAAAATATCCAAAACAAGCTCAAATATTTTGTCAATAAAATACAATTATTAACTTTTTAAAATAAAATAATGGCATTTATTTATCATTAAAAATGCACACATTTTGACAACAAATACATTACTAAATACAGCTATACAGCATAGTTAAAAACATAATAATAATGAACCATTTCTGAACATTGACTCTCAGTCATTATTCACCCTTTTCTCATGGTTTCTCAAAAGAATTAATAAAAGTATAGAATAAAATAGCATAATTCTAATAGGGTCTCATTGTAATGCAACACACCCCACCTGCACAACTGGGAATTAAACCCTGGCTCGCGTGTTATAACTAACCCCGCGTTAGGTTGTGCCCCGCGCTCCCCTATATACACTCACCTAAAGGATTATGAGGAACACCATACTAATACTGTGTTTGACCCCCTTTCGCCTTCAGAACTTCCTTAATTCTACGTGGCATTGATTCAACAAGGTGCTGAAAGCATTCTTTAGAAATGTTGGCCCATATTGATACGATAGCATCTTGCAGTTGATGGAGATTTGTGGGATGCACATCCCAGGGACTAAAGCTCCCATTCCACCACATTCCAAAGATGCTCTATTGGGTTGAGATCTGGTGACTGTGGGGGTCATTTTAGTACAGTGAACTCATTGTCATGTTCAAGAAACCAATTTGAAATGATTCAAGCTTTGTGCATTATCCTGCTGGAAGTAGCCATCAGAGGATGGGTACATGGTGGTCATTAAGGGATGGACATGGTCAGAAACAATGCTAAGGTAGGCCGTGGCATTTAAACGATGCCCAATAGGCGTGGCATTTAAACAATGCCCAATTGGCACTAAGGGGCCTAAAGTGTGCCAAGAAAACATCCCCCACACCATTACACCACCACCACCAGCCTGCACAGTGGTAACAAGGCATGATGGATCCATGTTCTCATTCTGTTTACGCCAAATTCTGACTCTACCATCTGAATGTCTCAACAGAAATCGAGACTCATCAGACCAGGCAACATTTTTACAGTCTTCAACTGTCCAATTTTGGTGAGCTCGTGCAAATTGTAGCCTTTTTTTCCTATTTGTATTGGAGATGAGTGGTACCCGGTGGGGTCTTCTGCTGTTGTAGCCCATCCGCCTCAAGGTTGTGCGTGTTGTGGCTTCACAAATGCTTTGCTGCATACCTCGGTTGTAACGAGTGGTTATTTCAGTCAAAGTTTCTCTTCTATCAGCTTGAATCAGTCGGCTCATTCTCCTCTGACCTCTAGCATCAAGCATTGAAGCAACTGGCAAGTGATTGGTTGATTAGATAAATGCATTAATTAGAAATTGAACAGGTGTTCCTAATAATCCTTTAGGTGAGTGTAAAAAATGCATGTAGTTACCTGTCAGAGTTATGCTGTGTTTCTTTGCGTTTTTGTTTGGTTCTGTTCAGATTCTGTTCCCTATCATTGACCAAGGGTGCGTCTCAATCAGCTCCCTAGCATTGATGCTCACTATTGCGTCCCAATTTAGAGGCTGCATCCTTCGAAGGGCACATTCGAAGGCTGATTGCGTCACCATGGCGAGACAAAGGTTGTCCCAATTTGAAATCTCCTTCAAATGCGGCCTCCAAATACTCCTTTGTTTCCTGTGAAATGAAGGATACAACAGATGGATCCTTCACAGCAGTGCCTACTGCCTACCCTGGAATTCATTGCGTGCCAGTGACGACAGAATTCTGAATTACACTTTTAAACGCAAGTATTGGGTTCCAGCATAATCAAATATCTAATTATACAAGTGTAAAAATAAATAAAAAACTTTAAAGAGGTTTAAATACTCACTTATATCTTGCTAAGATGTGATTTTATATAGTTTATACTCTTTATTATATACAGAAATGGACCATGGTGAACAGTTTGTGAGCCCTATTTTATTTTCAGATAGCTAATATAACTTTCAAAAAAGTCTAGTCCAAACATTACTGCCACTCATCAACGGCAGCTGTCACATTTGCTAGGCGAAAAGAACAGTCCTCCGTAGGCTAGAGAGTTCCATTTAACACTGCTCGGTCCAGCCTTCACTGCCTTTGAAGTCTGAGTCCCTCGAAGGATGCAGCCTTTGAGTTGGGACACAGGCTCTGCTCCCTTAATGGAAGTTCTGAGGCGCAGAACATAAATCACGCAAGCTAACTCACTACATATAATGATATCCCATAGATAAAAAAACAAACAAACAAAAAAAGATTTAATTATATTTCAGCATAAACATACATTGCTAGACAGTTACTGGACATATAGCTAATATTTATAATGTATTTACGGCTGGAATGTAGCATGTATACCAGTATGTAACAAGCAAATTTAAAAATATATATATTTTAATCATAATGTACTTTAAGTAACATTCAAATGATATTGGTTCTGCTGTTGTTAAAGGGTTACTTCAGCGATTAGCATTAAGCTTTGTATCAGTAGAAACCCGGGAGTATATTCGAATGATCGTGCTTTCCCCCTCATATCCCCCTGAGATGAGATAATTATGTATTTTATTTCTGGAAAAAAATCCTCAGATGATGCAAATATCGTCATTTTGTGTCATTGAAATGATTTTTTGGCCAGAGGCTGAAGACTACAGCCAGCAGTGGGCGCTATTTCCACATGTTTTCAACATCGAACTCGCAGCACTCGGCTTGGGGAGCTGCGGAGATTCATGTAAATGGAGCGGTGGAGAGCAAAGTGAGTGTTTCAACTTTTCAAATGAATTCCCATGAAAGTTAAGCTTCCAAAGGCATGAACTGAAAACGCGCCAGACTGAACGCATGCTGTGATGTTATTCCACGGCCGCGCTTACCTCAGCTCATGTGATGAATGTAATCCGACTCCTGCTGCGTTTGTGCCGTGACTCTCGTTCGGCTCACTCACATTATATTGAACAGACACGTTCAGTTTTTAATTGTAGTGTCTCTAACTGAACTGATTTTATGAAAATGATCGCGGTGGGCAAGTGATCCAGTAATCCAGTAGCCGTGACTAGAGGGGCCTCGGGTAGCGAAGCAAGTGCATTCTGGGAGTTGTTGTCTTTCATCCCCATGAGACAAAAATACATTTGATGTCTTTTCTCAGTCTAGAAGGCACCAAATTAAAAAATAATTTCACATTTCTACATAAATTACCAGTTTAAATACAGATTCATCTTCCCAGCGCTGAAGTACCCCTTTAATAAATACCAGTAGTAGTGATGTTATACAATGAGGTGGATGTTGGCAGAAATAAAGTCCCAACATGTAGTGAGTCCAGATCTTCCTGTCCTTACCAGTTTACTAATAGCCTACACAATATGCTATTTCACAACCTCAGAAGCTAGGTGAGCTGATTGAGATGCAACCATAGTTTCCTTGTGTGTACCACTTCATCTGTTGTTCATTTAGTTCCCTCGTTTACCTCTGTAAGTCATCAGTTTGCTTTCTTCAGTTGTCCGTTCTCCCTCAAGTGAGTAGAGGTTGTTTTTCTTTTTTTTATTGTGTTTTCAGTTCTGTTAATAAATATCCTTTTTTTTTCACTTGGCAACCCAAGTGTGACAGAACCATGTCATTTAAATTTTTATGTGATTATTTTAAAATAAATAAAATAACCAGAATATTAAAATGTGCTCGACAGTGCAAAGCAAAATACAATAACTGGGAAAGGTATAAATACAACCAACCCAGCTCCATGCAGAGCATCTGCAGTGTCCTGTGGCTGTGACCCTTCACTTTTGTGCAAACTCTTTTCCTTTTCTACATTTGGACTCATTCCATGAGTGCTCTTAAATAAAACACTGACCAAAGACCAGGTGAGAGGGAGAAATAAGTATGTCAGGCAGCTCTCAGATGGTTTTCGAAAAGACTATTATGGCTACCATTGCATTTTGTGAGCATTTCAAATGGTACTTTTGAATCGTCCTTCATGCACGCGGTGTGGTGATTTTGACTTTTAAAATAAAATGTATTTTAAATTAGCCATATGTTTCAACAGCATCAGTATGTGCATGCATGTGATAAAGATGTTGCATGTATGATTTTGAATGCAGCATGTCTCTCTCCTCTCTCTCTCTCTCTCTCTCTCTCTCTCTCTGTGTGAGTGTGTGTGTGTGTGTGTGTGAGTGTGTGTGTGTGTGAGTGTGTGTGTGTGAGTGTGTGTGTGTGTGTGTGTGTGTGTGTGTGTGTGTGTGTGTGTGTGTGTGTGTGTGTGTGTGTGTGTGTGTGTGTGTGTGTGTGTGTGTGTGTGTGTGTGTGTGTGTGAGTGTGTGTGTGAGTGTGTGTGCGTGTGTGTGTGCGTGTGTGTGCTGAGGGTGGTTTAGGACTGTTCTCTCGGCAGCAGCTACAGGCTTTTGTACAGTGAATGTAATGGAGTGGAAAATGCACTCGGCTGCTCTTTATTCGACACAACTACATCACCAGCGGGAACTCTCCACATTCATCTGTTTCTCTGATACACGCATGAACTACACCACCTGCCCACAGATGACCTGACAATCAATAGATTGATATGTCTGCATCACATGCATGTCATTAACATGCACGAACAAACTCACACAAAGAATACTGATCAGCGCAAAATGACATTTGGCCTCATTATTCACGAGCACACTTAACCAGCTCAATATGTAAACCCAGAGAGCATTTCAAATCTGTAACTTACAGCATGAGGTGCTATGATAGTTAAGATGCTCCCTTTAAAGGTGAAAAGCTCGCTAAGTTTTGAAAGCAGGCTCATATGTATGCACATATTTTGTATTGTGGTTTTAATCAGAAGCTACATCACAAGGTTTTTCCACTGTGCTGTGATTTATCATGATGAGAGATATCAAAAGATGACTTAACGGGAAGCAGGAACGTCCTTCATCACGCCGCTCCCCCCACTCTGTGTTCATGTTTCTGTCAGACCCCATCTCATTTTTTCCCATCCGCTCCAAAATGAATACCCCCTACCCTTCCATTTAAACACACACTCACACTTAGATGTAAAACGCTCTCTGTGAGTGGCCGGTCGGCAGATTACATGTTGAGCGGAGGCAATTTGCTGACAGACAGGCCTGAACATTTCAATCATCTCTAGGAAGACGGGTGACAATACTTCACACGCACTCGCACACCTGACCCTCTAGCCCTCTCTTCTCCCTTCCTCCTTCAATGAGCCTCAAAATTGAACCGGCACAAATTTGTCTCGTCGTTTCTTACTACAAATGATGGCATTCATATGGGGACGGTGTTGTCTGATCTTTGAAACCTTTCATTTAAGTTCAGGCTCTCTCTCTCTCTCTCTCTCTCTCTCTCTCTCTCTCTCTCTCTCTCTCTCTCTCTCTCTCTCTCTCAGATAGGATTTCATATTTCATTTTGATCATCACATTGAAAACATCAGGGTGTAGAGTGAGATGAATCTGGTTTCAAATGAGACGGCCACATCATCTCACTGCACCTTTTATTTCAGAGAGGTGTTCTAGGATCCTGCTGTGACAAGCCGTCGAAAAATGTACTCTTCATTTTACTCTTAAGTTTAAGAGAATGGCAATAAACCTTCAACCTGCTTCCAAAGGGTACCAGAAAAAGTTTTAAATGCCTATTCTATATAAATTTGATCAAATTTATGATTCATAATTCAATATCCACAAGGGTGGACTGTGATGGTTTTTAAATGGATTCCTAAGGTTTGATCTAATATGTTCATGGACAGCAGGGGGGAAAAACATGTTTAATGCTAATAATAAAAAGCAAAAGTTCAAATATCTAAATACATTTTATTTGTATATCTTTTATTGATGTCAAAAGCTGTGTCTCTAACCAAAATTCCACATGATACAAAAGTTAGGCTGGTAAATTAAACATTTTGCGCGTGTGTGTGTTTCCCAAAGCATCAGCATATGATCGCAAATTTGGTCGTTATCAGCATATTTCAACGAGTATGTTTCCCGAAAGCATGGTTCCATATAGATATGGGACAAAACATGCATAGATGTTAAAAAATAGACGTTAAGAACTGTGTATATTTTTATTTGTTGCCTTTTTTACATTGTGGCCTCATGCTGAGTTCATTAAATTCATTAAAATAAGTTATTACGCCATCAACTGTGTCTGCGTGACATCATTAACCAACGTGACTGAACGACAAATTTGCTACAACACAGTTTCGGGAAACAGTCATGATTATTGTTAATTGTGCATTCTTTTTTAAAATATATTTTTTAATATTTAATACATCTCAAATACACATTTATATTTTCATAATTTATATTACATACATATATACATCAAGTATATTGATAAATATTATGGTCAGTCAGACTTAAGGTTAGGGTCCAATTTACACTATATAGTACAACTTTTGCATCAATGATCTCCTAATTACGGTTCATTAATTAGTAAGGTAGTGAAGTTTAGGTATTGGGTAGAGTACAATACGCACACACACGATTCAAACAAGCATAAATACTACTGCAAATCATGCGAGACGAATAAAAATCACAGCAAGCCACAAATTCTTCGTCATTTTATTAGAACTACAGTAAGCATCTTTATACATGAAATACATGTATGCTGCTAGTGGACACAACTGAAGCAGTCCATTGATATACAGTATATAGGCATAATATATTCATAACAAATATATTCTCAACTATTTAGTAATCATTATTCACATTCAGCATGTACAGTAATATTATTTCAATGCAGGAATATTACATTAGCCACAGAGAAGAGAGCACCTTTCATTTACTAGTCGTACACCAAATACATTTAATGTAATACAATATCAAGAAAAACTATTTCCAGTATTTCCGGTTTCTAAAGTATCAAAAAGGAAAATAAAACAACATCACTGTAATACAATGGAATAGATTTCCACGGAATGTTCATGAAATTGTTTAGAGTACAGAAAAATTAAATAAATGGTTGGGGGCAAAACATTTTTATGACAAATGATAGCCTAACGTACAGCAAAATCCACAGTGACTATCAATAAATAAGGATTTTGTAGCTTTCCTCATGTCTGCAGTCCCAGACCAGGCATGTTCTGTCAGCAAAACGGAGCAGATATGGGGCATATGGTGGCACAAGGGTGGGCATGAGGTGAAACAGACCCGTCCCTGCTTGTCTGAAGCGGAAATAAGGACCGATTTATTTCAAGCGATCTGCACAACTGCTTGCCATCTGCACCACTATACCAAACGAATTCAATTTAAAAGAAAGGAGTCTTTTAAAGGGCCAGTCCACCCTTTTGAGTTTCATTAGGTCTAGCCTCACACTACAGCCATCTTATATAAAAAGCATCGTTTAAGTCTGAAGTGCATAGTTTCCTTTAGGAGACCAAGTAAGGGGTCCTCACTGAGGTCAAATGGATTCACTCACAGGTTAAACATGTAGGAAACCCAGATTACATTACCTGAACCAAAGAGACCTGCACAAAAACTGCTCAAAATCACCCCCTGAAAAAACAAGACGCTTTGCGCCCAAAGAAAAAAATATGACAAAAAAAAGAAGTGCATCAATACTAGCCTGTAAGGCTTCTCTGTTGTAAACGACTGCTGAAATAACATTACTAGCACAAAATGATTCTAAAATGATTAAAATGCAGCACATTTTCTGGCTTTTGTTGCAAGCAGTTGCAGCATATCCTCTCTCAATGTCACCAAAAAAGTATTTTCTGGATGGTGGCTTGTTCTGTGAAACGTGTTGATAAATGTCTCTGTGATATGCTGCAAAGCAAGTATAAATGCATCATCAGTACACGTCAAACATCTTGATTCTGATCCAAAATAAATCAATATTTGCTATTTTTTGTTTATATCTCCTATTTATATGCACAGAATTCTTCCCTTTACTCTTAATGCAAACATTATATATATGACCTAATATCTAATATAATGAGTTTATCTGAATATCATGTCATTGAAACGGTCTTGCGGGCTTTCAAAACTTCAAACAACAAACAAACGCAGCTTTTTCATATATACGCAGTGTTCTGATGATGAATTTATTGGGTTTGGAACGTGATAGAGGAATCTCTCATGGGCAATGCCTACAGCGACAGTCCCTGGATGTGTAGATGGGACACATGATGAAATAAACTGTTAGATGTTTTTTGGGGGATGACAAAGATAAAGCTATATACCAAAGAATGGCTCAAAGAATGAAGATGAGCTTCAGTTGTTGATGAAAACTTTTCACAACTTGATATAAGGCATACCAAAAGAGAGACCAAAAGTGTCTTCGTGAAGGGGGCATCTAGTGTAGCACACAACATGCAGCTGCATATACAGAATCAAATATATACAGTATATATGTAAAAAATATACGGAACTCTTTTTGGCCAGCGAGCTACATAAGCTTCAATTCAAATCTACACTCGGTAGACAACAGAGTGTAGTTCTGGACAGTATAATATACTTACAAATACAGCAGATGTGATGATAGGATATCATTCAAAAATACAAATGTAGTCGAGTTTCCAGGCTAGGGGAAAATAAAAAAAAGTTGAATTGACTTTGTTACGGCAACATTTTGTAATTCAGGTACCAGATGGTTCGCTCAAGCAAACAGTTGGTTTGACCCAAGAAGTCTGTATTCCTAGAGGACAAATGGCTTAACCTTAAATCTACAACATTCAGTAACATATAAGCGACTCATACAGATATGAGCATAAATAGTGTGATTTTAAAGCCTCAAAACATACATGGACAGATTTATTTAATAAGGTTAAAGTGACATTGTATCAAAATGCAAGAGGAAAACATATGGGACTGACATATCTGGTCAATTAAGATAACAGATTTGGGAATAGTTTTACTTCGGTACGTCTCTTGGGAATAACACTTAGTGGACGAATTGACGGAAACAAATAAAATGTCCCTTTAAGATCCAAGTTGGAATTTCATAAAATGGCACTCTCAACTTTCTACCCAAGAGGAACCCAGTTACACTTTTGGGGAAGTGTACAGACTCCATCGGTTCCAGTGGTTTGCTGAGTTTGAGTAGGTGCCGCAACGAGCAGAAAAGCTTTGATGTTTGAAAGCTCTATAAACTCAAGATTTTCCAATAGTGTCCAGGGAATCTGAACCCGTCACAGGGGGCTCAGAAGTGCCGGACCTTTAGGAGTTCAGATGTACCTCACGTAGGTTGTTCAGAAGTTTTGGAGCTCAGGCAGGTTCTTGTAGAGGTCCAAGGAACCTGGGTTTGAGAAGGCCCCTCGCTGAGTGACGTCCTTACCCGCGATCACCTGCTTTACTGCAACTTCAACCTTCTTTCCGCTAATAGTGTACTAAAGGCAAAGGACAAGTTAAGTCAATCAGATGGAAAAGGGCAGAAAATAAAGCAGAGGTGAAAGAATGGCTAACAAAGTGAACAAAATCGCAACCGTGCTCACCGGGATGTCTTTGGTTTCCAGTATCAATGCTGGTACGTGTCGGGCAGAGAGAGCTACTCTGATAGCGCTGCGGATCTTCCCCACTAGCTCTTGACTGAAGGTTTTATTGGGTCCCATCTTCAAGAACAGAATCACCCGCTCCTCTCCGTCATTGTTGTACTGAGGGACACAAAGGCTGTCGGACACTTCCTCGAAGGCTTCCACTGGAAGAAAAGAGGGCATAACAAGGGACTTACTCTGATGTGAGCACATTCTAATTTCATGTTATGGCTGATAATCGACAAGAGGTAGATTTTAAAACTCAGTATTTTTTTTTTAAATGCATTAAAAATAAATCACTAAAAACTATGAATATGAATATTTATTTTGAGATTTGCCAAAGATCAGTTTTATTAAACTCTTGTGTTTTTAAATATTATCTTTAAGTGTGCATTAGATGACAACAAAGGTAATGTAAACATAAAAATAAGTGAAATGAGCATGCAAAATTAAATATTCAATATCGGCAAATATGCATCCGACATTGACCAATACAATACATTAATAAAACATTTATTCGTATACCGTTCAAAAGTATTTTTATTTACCAAGAATGTATTACATTGATCAAAAGTGATAGTAAAGATTTGTGTATTGTTACAAATTATTTCCATTTCAAAGAAATATTGTTTTTTTGAACTATTCTATTTATATTCTATTCATCAAAAAATACTACAACTAAAATTAAGCAGCACAACAGTTTTCAACAGCAGAAGAAGAAGAAGCAGAAGAAGCAGCAGAAGAAGCAGAAGCAGAAGCAGAAGCAGAAGAAGAAGCAGAAGCAGAAGCAGAAGCAGAAGCAGAAGAAGAAGAAGAAGAAGCAGAAGAAGAAGCAGAAGAAGAAGAAGAAGAAGCAGAAGAAGAAGCAGAAGAAGCAGCAGAAGAAGCAGCAGCAGAAGAAGAAGCAGAAAAAGAAGCAGAAGAAGCAGCAGCAGAAGAAGCAGAAGAAGAAGCAGAAAAAGAAGCAGAAGAAGCAAGCAGCAGCAGAAGAAGCAGAAGAAGAAGCAGAAGAAGAAGCAGAACAGAAGAAGAAGCAGAAGAAGCAGAAGAAGAAGCAGAAGAAGAAGCAGAAGAAGAAGAAGAAGCAGAAGCAGAAGAAGAAGCAGAAGAAGCAGAAGAAGAAGCAGAAGCAGAAGCAGAAGAAGAAGCAGAAGAAGCAGAAGCAGCAGCAGAAGAAGAAGCAGAAAAGAAGCAGAAGAAGAAGATGAAGCGAAGAAGCAGAAGAAGAAGCAGAAGAAGAAGAAGCAGAAGAAGAAGCAGAAGAAGAAGCTTCTTCCAAAAAATCGTATTGACCTCAAACGTAGCATTTTATTGTGCTACGTATATTAACTAATAACTGTTAAGCTACCAATATATCATCTATTTTGAAAAAGGGTTTGGTGGATGTCAACATACTATATATGCACACACAATAATCTACTGTGGCTAAAACCACTAATGAATTTAGTCTGGATCAAACCAGCTCAAATTAGTCTACTCGTTTCAGGAAAAAGTGTGACATTTATATCTCACCAATGTTATAAATTTCTGAGCTCCCAAACCGAACACCATTAGGATTTAAAGTTCCATCACTGAAAATACAAACAGAACACAGGAGCATAATTCATCTCAGAGTATCACCACACAATAACACAGCAATATTATAAGAATCTAAGCAGAAACTATAGAAGATTATCAGAATCTGCAATACAACAAAGCAAAACTTACCTTCTCCCCAGCATGACGACTCCTCCCGTTTTTGGATTTATCTTACAGTAATCGCCATGGGCCCAGACTCCTGAATGAGGAGGTAAAGACACAAATAAACACAGAGAAGGATGAACAAATAGCTACAGAAAGAAGCATCTACAATGTATCTAAGGAGATGTATGACCGCTGACGGCCTGAGAACGCTAATTAAGCTGAACTGCCCTGACTGGCCTTTTCCTACTTCTCCAAACTGACAGCAATAAGGCTTCAAGTGGATTTTTCTTGTGCTAACAAAAGCTGGCAGGTTCTTTCTTTCCCCCCTTTCGCCCTCAGAAATCATTTAATCAATACAGCGGAAAAGCTGCAGCCTCTTCTGAACAAGCTGAAGTGGCACGTTTGTTTCCTAAATCAAAGGGACGACATGTTTGTTTTCTAAATCAGTCAGAAAACGCACTTCCCTGTGACCACTTCTCAACTTAAGAGCTTTGAAGGAAGGTAGCAATGTGGATCTGTGGGCCTCTTTAGGCAATGACTGCTTTAAGCAATGCATTCTGGAATGATGCCTTAAAATGCTGTCAATGGAGGCCGCTCACTAGGTTTTGAAACAGATACAGAGTAGGGGTGTAACGGTTCTAATTACTCACGGTTTGGTTTTTATAACGGTTTTAGGGTCACCGTTTCGGTACGGTTCGGTATGTGCTATGTTCAGGGAAAAAAGGACTACTGTCAAATAAAAATAAAGAAAAAAAAGGACAAATAATCAAACTACAAGCAACAGCATAAATAAATACAATAGAGCAAAGATACAAATAAAACAATGCTTTTAAGGTTATTTAGGTATCTAACAGTAGTTTAGAAAGGTACAGAAATTGAACAACGTTCCTTGTCTTTTAAACAAGTTCCTTAAATAAATCCTTCTCTTTTGATATTTGATTAACATTAAAAATACAGACAGCAGGACTATCAGGCTGCTGTCACTTTAAAACATAATGCACAGATCCAGTACACTGATACTTATACACATGCTATGTCTTTCTTGACTGTTTACGTTCACTTAAGACATAACCTACTATGTTTGCTAGAATACTCGCCAAGACGGGCATGTTGATATCATTTTTTGTGTGAATTTGTCTATTCATTGTCACGAGACACGAATAGCAATGTGAGCTGCACCCGGGTGATGATGGCGTAAATTACTCGGAGCATACGGCACTCCTATTAAAAGTTTACAAAGACTTTTATCATCTCTGTTGTAACATTTTGGGAAGCAATATAAGATTTTAGTTAAACCGCGGTGCAAGTGTGTGCCGAACAGTGGGTGTAGGACGGTATGGTTCAACTGTTACACCCCTAATATAGAGTGATGTCGTGTGAAGGGATACCTTGGAAGGTGGAAAAGTAGGCTTTGTGGTATTTTATGCCATTCTCGTCGTTCCAGAAATGAGTGGGCTGGCAAGGGATCGGCTTCAAACAGACCAGCTCGCCGCTCACTCCCCAAACAGGCTTACCTTAAAAACACACCAGACATAATAGTGTTATTGAAGCTATAAAGGCAGTGTTTTTTTTACCATGGTTAAGTGGTAATGGCAAAACACAAAGTAGTTTTAAAACACATTTTCATCAGCCATTACTCTAGTCTTCAGTGTCACATGATCCTTCAGAAATCCTTCTAATTATATGCTGATTTGGAGCCGTGATATACATACATATACATACCTACTTTATACGTGATTCCAATCAAACCAGCTTTCAGATTCAAAACTGTTAAAGTCAACATTAAACTGAGTCTTTTCTTCCCTATTGTGATATACACAACCAAGAATTGTGGCTTCTCGCACAAGAAAAAAAAAAGATCATATACATCTTGAGATTAAAATCAGCGATAAACATAAGCTATATCTCACCTTCACAGCTCCAGGACTCCACAGCCATACCCAGATTCCGGGCCTGAATTTCTCCTCTGTAAACGGGCACAGTCATGTTCTGACCCATGAAGCATGAAATGATGTCTGTGCCACCTGAGGAAACACTAAAAATGTTAATATACAATTTTTAAAGGTGATCAAAATGTTCAAGGCAAGAACATCTCATAGGTTTGAGGAGAAATTCAAAGACAGAGAGAGATCTTCCATGTTTCACAATATAGGAAAGGCACTCCAATAGAAAAGGGGACTGATGGGATGTTTTCATTAATGCAAACTTGTTGGCATAGTTTTCTGGTAGCTTTGTTCTCCTGTCTTTATTTATATAGATTGCAGTTCCTATACTGCAGCCCTTCCTTATTGATTTGTTTATCAGACACAAACAAAAGGAACAAGCTGAAAAAAGGTACTCAAATATCTGTTTGGTCCAACAAAACTTAGGTCTTTCTTTGAGAATGAAACTGGTCCACATGATACTAAAAAAAGCTTGTATCCCTCAGCGTGCCTTTAAAGGACAACTGAAGCAATAAGCCACCAGGGTCGGGAAGTAACTAAATAAAAGTCGTGACATTACAAAATAAAAATACTACAGATACTAGGTCTTACTACTAAGACATGACTACATTAAAAATGTTGTGTGTGTGAATCATAAGCCCAAGTTGACTTAAAGTACCATTAATTGCATAGAAAATCACTCTAGTAGAGTAGTCATCCTCTACTCAAGTTTTTCAAGTTGAACTCAAAAACACTATGGCCAGATGTAGTTTAATGGAAGCCTGCTATAAACATGTTTTTAACTAGCTTTCTTAGCAATATTTTCCTCAAACTGTTGGTCCTCCAAGACAGTAGAACTGCGATGACAGTTTACACTATGCATAATATAGTACACCAGGTGGCAATGATGAGAAATGCAACGGGTACTTGTGTTATGAATTGCATGGACACATTTTAAAAACTTAATGACACAAACTTACGCTTGTGTAGCTAGAAGCGTTTGCATTCTTGTATTTCTGTAGAGTAAGGCCTATAAATAATGAGTCACCCCATATAAAGACAACATGTGTGAGCAGCTCAGATGCTCAGTCATTATAATTCCAGCACAGAGAAAGGTGGTGAGAGAAAGAGAAAGTGAGAAAAAGGAGACGCTAATATTTGATACTGCAATCCAAAAGAAAAAGCGAGACAATCAATATCTCAAAAAAATAATGAGGTTTCGTGGAGAAAAATGGAGAGATGTCGTCAAACAGACACCACTGTAGATAAAAATAGGTCTCAGTAATTGACAAAAGTAATGATTGTAAAGTCAGATTATAAAAGAGACAGAAAATATGAGAGAAATAAAAAAAAAGAGATTGGTTGCTGAAACAATACATTTATGTGTGTTTATGTGTGTATGTGACAGATGGTGGGCGATATAGGGGGGTCTATTGGATTCAGGTGATTCTGGGTGGCTGAAAGTGTTAAAGTTTCCTGCCAGCTGCCCCTCTGCACTCAGGAGTCTGGCTGGCACACTGACAGGAGCGGCGGGAAACAAGCCCGGTCACATATGCTCTGCTTGACATTGGGGTCAAGGTCAAATCTGCCTCGGGTTGGCAGAAGTCACATATCTAAGGGGAGGAAGGAGAAGCGCTGATCCTGGACAAAGCAAACGGATTCTCAATATTTCAGAGGGGCAATAGGCTATCTGAGATCAGGACTGAAGACAAGCATCGTGTATCTGAGCTGCTGTTTTCCAGCAGGCATCTTTAGGTAGCCTGACATTTCAAAAACCTCTGGAGTCAAGAAACGTCAGTCAAAGCCTTTTTCCGAAACGTTACGAGGCTCATGTGCTCTGCAAATGTGTCAGAATTCAATGAGATTGCTGTCATGGTATCACATTTGAACCAAATGGCAAATCAAAAAGCCTTCATGGCAGACATGCTCAAAAATGTCTTCTGAATGCATCAAAATCTCTCTCACACACTTATTTAAGATAATCAAATTACATTGTAAAATGTTACAAACATTTACCACGGTAACCATTAATGCTGAAACTTCTGTTCAGTGAAGTGGTCTGACAGTCATGTTTTATCATAAAAGAAAAGTGGCTAATGACCATCAAGGACCGAAAGCAAAGACTAAAAATAACATGGCTGCAACTTCATCTCGAATGATTCATGCACAAGAAGTTAAACAACAAATAGCTCTGAAAGGTTCAATCTGAATAACATGACTGTAGCAGGCTGCCGCTGACCTGCCATGAGAGCAAAGCTCATCTGGTCAAACCGCAGGGAGAAACTGGGCACAGGTGGTGTGTGAGAGAAACATGCTGCGAGACCCCAGTCACAAACACACACTCATGCACACAAAATCAGCAGTCCACCACAGCTGTTAACGCTGATGCTAATTTGTTTCCACAGGGCCCTGCAGGCATGAGATCATACTGCGAAACACACACACCCCATACTATCAAGAAGAGCTGGAGTGCTGATGATCGGAAGGAAAGTGAAGAGTGGGCTGCTCAGGATATAGCAGGATAGGATGGGATGGGATGGGAAGCAAGAGAGGAAAGGGAAAGGCAGAAAAAAGGAAGGGGAAGCAAGACAAATGCAAAAATGAGGAATGTAGAATAGGAAGAAGGGGATGAAATGGGACGAAAAGAAAGAAAAAAAGTAAGAAAAAATGTCAGAAAAGGAGGAGAGGAAAGGAAAAGAAACACAGGAAAAATGCCAGGTAATTGAAGAAATGAAGGGGAAAGTGCAATACAATAAAAAATAAAATCTGAATCGAGATCTTACCTGATATGGATCCCAGCAGCATATTGTTCTTAATACAGCTGTACACATACTCATAGCTCTGAGGCTTCAGTGGAGATCCTGTAGACAGGAGTGTGTGAAGCGTCTGCAGGTTGTGCGTGTTTGCTGCAAATGGACAAGTAAAACAAAAATGTATTGGTGAACAGATTAAACAATCATTGTTAGCAAAATTTTGGATTTACTGAAATACTACACATTACAAGGCATCAAAAGAAGATTAACAATAATGGGCACCTCTATTTAAATTCAGATTGAGTTCCCTGCATTTTCATTTCATAACTACTAACAGTAGTTATATAGAATAACCACACATACAGTATATTTAATAACCAATAACCATACCATACAATTTATTTATGCAACCTCATAAACATTTTATATTATATTAAACAAAGTCATGCGGTTTTTAATAGGCTACGATTTCTAAAATGATCAACAGCCCTGATGTATAAAGCTCAGCTCAATGTTGTTTATTCAGACGGATTGTAGGCAGATGGGTACAGCTCACAGTGATCAGAATTATGAACCACAATAAACTGTGCTGAAATGTATGCAGGCAACATGCCAGGCCACCCGTCTGGGGTCCTGTGTAGAGAGGGTCTCTCGCCCCGGTTATCAGAGCCCATGCCACACCCCACAGGCTAACAGGTGTCGCTCTGAAATGTCAAGCAGCCAAAGGGAACAGCAGAGGGCCAGGAAGCAAGTCTCTGACCCCCAACACACACAGTTCTCTGAACCACACACATGCAAAACAAATAAATCCCCCAAATCCTCAAACACACCAAGAGCTTCATCTTTAAAGACGACATGAATTGGCATTTAAAAACCATTTAAAAGGTAGGGTAGGATATTTTTTAGGCTAGCAATGGCAAGCTAGCTTTGAGAGCATGAGGTCCCACCCTCCCTCCAGAGCGCTCTCCAACACCAACACGGATTTGAATGTTCCGGTATGAGTCTGTGAAATGTTTAATACACAGGCGAATCGTCGTCATTTAGGAATGAGATTGTGTGGATTCATCGTTTTTGAGCCATTTTTCATTATATTTTACTTTACCCATTTTAAACTAGCTATAGGAGGTTGGTCAGCTGGCTGTAGTTCGACATGAATATTCAACTACCTAAATTCTCTCTAATGACGCAGTAACTACTGTGGGG